>JAECXP010000220.1:995000-1568079 GCA_018152965.1 Scaptomyza pallida
AATTTAACAGTCAGCTGACTCAATCAAACCTATGCGAACTCTATGTGAGCGTTTATCAAAATTTAATTTAATTTAGTTCAGTTCCGAACCTGCAGGTTGCAGATTCTTAAATCTTTTCGGTGTTGGTAAGATTGAAAATACAAAACAGCTGATCAAAAAGTGAAAAAGTGAAAAACAGTGATCAAAAACATTGACATATTTAAATATTCAAATGAACGAGCATAAACTAATTATTTTAGTTGAAAATCATGTTTGTTGTATGATAAAAAGTCAAAATATTTCAAAAAATAATTAAAATGAGAAGTTTGGGCTTATATAATGCCATTAGCTCAAGTAAAAATGTGTTTAAATAATGATTCAAAATGTAACGGAGGGTTAACAACACTGCCAACATAATTGTACACGCTTCACACACTGTTTTCTTAAATTAAATTAAATTTTGAGTAAACGCATACATTTCCTTAAACTAAATTAAATTAAATTAAATTTTGAGTAAACAGGCCTTAAGCAAATTGAAATAAAATGAAAATGTTTAAAAAATAAAATATTAAAATATTTCTCCACAGTTTTAAGCTATACCCATTTATTTTAATAAAAAGACATATTTTCACATACATACGCTATAACCTATCGTATCCAGATTTTTACTGAAGTCTCCCAGGTTATATACGAAAATTACCAAAGTTTTGTTGCAATAAAATTAAAACAAAAGATTTTCATATAAAAACTAAATATCAGACCGATTGTTCATATGGCAGCTATACGATATAGTTGTCCGATCTGGCTGATTTTTACAAATTATTTTAGGATAAATATATAAAAATTTTGTGCCAAGTTTCAAGTCCCTACCTCAACTAGAAGTATTTATGGCCGCGGCTCCATACAAGCCGAACCACTGTGCGTTGTCTGCTTTAGAAAAATTCCAATAGATGAAATTGAAGGCAAGGCAGTTGGAATTCCATACCAGCAAGATTTATTAATACTACCACTTCTACATATGTTCAATTAGGATTTTGATTTTTGCTGCTTTCACGCACCATTCACAAAATGGAGGTGTTTTGTCCGTAGGCGCTCTCATTAAATTAATATGAGCTGCGAATCGGGCATGCCCGGGCATCTTTAGAAGATTCACCTGCCATGGTTCTTTAACAAAAAAAAAAAAAAAAACAAGTAAAACATTGCAGTCGGGCGCAACCGACTGCGATATACTTTGATACCAGTTTACATAGCTGTTTTAAGGATTCCTAGTGCAAATAGTAATATATGAGGGCTTTGGGTATAAAAATCAGGCAGAAGGGGTAGGAATGACATTTATCTGTGGCGGATGGCACTTTCTATCCTCCTACCAAGTTTGGAGACTCTAGCGCAAAAACCGACAAGGTATAGAGGTGGGCGGTATAAGTGGGCGTGGCATCCAAAATTTGTATGCACACCTGTTACGGATGTCACTACCAATGTTCATACCAAATTTGGTGACTCTAGCCCAAAAACTAAGAAAGATATAGCGGTGGGCGGTATAAGTGGGCGTGGCATCCAAAACATTGATGCAGATCTGTTACGGATGCCACTAACAATGTTCATACCAAATTTGAAGAGCCTAGCTCAAAAACTGAGAGAGATATAGCGGTGGGCGGAATAAGTGGGCGTGGCATCCAAAACATTGATGCAGATCTGTTACGGATGTCACTACCAATGTTTATACCAAATTTGGTGACTCTAGCTTAAAAACTGACAGATACATGACTTCCGGTTTTTTTAGAGCGGTGGGGCATGTCCCGTTGTTTGGGGGCGTGGCATCCAATGTTTTGATGAATAACTTTGTCAGATGTCGACATCTACCTTCATGTAAATTTTGGTGGCAATAGCTTGAAAACTGTAAGAGATACAGGCATTTTTGTTTATAATTGGGGGGGCTGGGGGCGGAAAAGGTGGGCGTGGCATCCAAACTTTTGATGCAATTTTTTGGGGAATGTCGCCAGCTATCTTGCCATCAAATTTGGTGACTCTAGCTTAAAACTGGCAAGATACATGCATTCCGGTTTTTATTAGGGCATATGCTGTTATTTGGGGGCGTGGCATTCAAAGTTTTGATGCCTAACTTTGTCAGATGTAGCTTCTACCTTCATGTCAATTTTGGTGGCTATAGCTTCAAAACTGTAGAAGATACAGGCGTTTTTGTTTATAATTGGGGGCTGGGGCGAAATAGGTGGGCGTGGCATCCAAACTTTAATGCAGTTTTTGAGGAATGTTACCAGCTATCTTGCCATCAAATTTGGTGACTCTAGCTGCTAAAATGTGGGATATATTTGTGTTTTATCGATTTGCACTTCGAGGTGTATCGACTTGTTATCGATTTTCGGGCCCCCTGAGGTCGTAGAGCCCCAAATTTAACACTTTGTCTGAAGAAGACATGTACCAAGATATTTGCAAGTTGCAGGCTCTAGCTTTAAGGGTGTCGAAAAGTTGCGTTCATACGGACAGACGGACGGACAGACGGACGGACGGACGGACGGACGGACACCATGACGGATTGCACAAACCCAATATACTATGATACCTTTGGTATCAAAGTATAATTAGGGATAACTTTTTATACTTTGATACCAAAGGTATCATAGTATATTGGGTTTGTGCAATGTCCGTCATGGTGTCCGTCCGTCTGTCCGTCTGTCCGTCCGTCTGTATGAACGCAACTTTTTTCGACACCCTTAAAGCTACAGCCTTGCAACTTTGCAAATATCTTGGTACATGTCTTCGTCAGACAAAGTGTTAAATGTAGGGCTCTACGACCTCAGGGGGCCCGAGAAATCGATAACAAGTCGATACACCTCGATGTGCAAATCGATAAGACTCAAATATATCCCACATTTTAGCAGCTAGAGTCCCCAAATTTGATGGCAAGATAGCTGGTAACATTCCTCAAAAAACTGCATTAAAAGTTTGGATGCCACGCCCACCTATTTCGCCCCCAGCCCCCCAATTATAAACAAAAATGCCTGTATCTTCTACAGTTTTAAAGCTATAGCCACCAAAATTGACATGAAGGTAGATACTGACATCTGACAAAGTTATGCATCAAAACATTGGATGCCACGCCCCCAAACAACGGGATATGCCCCACCGCCCTAAAAAAAAACCGGAAGGCATGTATCTTCGCCAGTTTTTAAGCTAGAGTCACCAAATTTGGTATGAACATTGGTAGTGACATCCGTAGCAGGTGTACATCAATGTTTTGGATGCCACGCCCACTTATTCCGCCCACCGCTATATCTCTCTCAGTTTTTGAGCTAGGCTCTTCAAATTTGGTATGAACATTGTTAGTGGCATCCGTAACAGATCTGCATCAATGTTTTGGATGCCACGCCCACTTATACCGCCCACCTCTATATCTTTGTCAGTTTTTGAGCTAGAGTCTCCAATTTTATACCCAAAACCCTCATATATAACTATTTGCACTCAGAATCCTTAACACAGCTATGTGAACTGGTATCAAAGTATATCGCAGTCGGTTGCGTCCGACTGCAACGTTTTTACTTGTTTTTATTACTAATAACAGAATGGCGTCTCCAAGAAAAATAATGAAAAAGTCTTTTGATCCAATTGGTAAGTATTAGCAAACATTTTAAAAAATAATTTATTAATGCAAATATTTTTTAACACAGTCAGCGAGAGATCCAGCCCAGCAAGGCTCAATGAAAATTTTTTAAAAGATATTAAAGGTACGTTTTTTTATGTTATTACATTTTCTTTGAACATGAAGAACATAACATAATTTCAGAAACAATCAACGAAAAAATGGAAGAAGTCATTGGTAAGTATAACGTTCAAATTGCCCTAACAATCTGTATATGAAAATAAAATATATTATTTTTATTTATAAAAACAGTTTGCAATGAAACAAAAGTTGTCATTGGTAAGTTTTGCAAACAAAAACAAAAGTTAAACACTATTAATTATAATTTGTTTTAATATATTTCCAGAAAAACTTCAAGTAGATAACAATTATGGTGTTCACAAAGTGTAGTATCATGGCAAAAGTGTATCGATACAACACTGCTATCGTGAACACCCAATTGTGCACAATTGTGTTGCAAGCTTGCTATCTCTAATTTTATTATTGTGAGTGTAGTTTGAGAGAGTGATTGGTAGCAAATAAATAGAAAATGCCTTTTAATAGCGTAAAGTCCTCCCTTTTGCAATGGAAAGCATCCCAAGCCATTCAGGATATAGAGGCAATTGAAGGTATATTGGATAGAATGCATTTTGTGGTAATTTTAGTACATTTGTAAATTATTATTGCAGCTGTTTCTGAACATGCAGGAGCCGCTACTGCATTGGAAGAAATTTGGGAAGATTTTGTCGATGATGCGATTATCATTTATGCGAGTCGCAGAGGCGACAAAATTAACGTGCCAAAGTCGATAAGCTGGCGGGATAATATCCTTTGTTCATTCGACAATAGCCGCCTTAAGCAAATGCTGCGTGTATCGCAACTTCAATTTGGAATGCTTTTGGACCTCATTAAAGAGGATACAGCGTTCCAAACACCAGGCATATTAAAACAGTTGTCGGTTGATTTACAACTGGCAGTTGTTTTGTTTCGACTGGGGGCGTCTGGAAGCAGTGCGTCGGTGCGCAAAACTTGCACAATTTTTGGAATTGGCGATGGAGGCACGTTAGATATTATAACGAAAAGGGTTTTTTCTGCTTTTTTGCGGCTAATGCGCAAATATATTAATTGGCCCAACGCAGCAGAGCGGCAACAGCTTGTGGAACAAACGTTCCATGAATTGCCACATTGCATTGGGTATATTGATGGGACGGAAGTCAAACTCTTTGAGAAGCCTCCAAGCAACCATGAGGTATACTTTTCAAGGCAGAGAATTTATTCTGTAAAGCTGCAGGTTATATGTGACCATAAGCTTAGAATAAGGGATGCTGTTGTTGGAAATCCAGGCAGCTACCATGATTCAAAAGTATTTAAAAACAGCTCAATTGCAAAACGTAGCTCGCTGTTTTTTACTGGAGAAGAGTGGATTGCTGGCGACTCTGCTTACCCCCAGTCTACATTTTTAGTAACTCCATTTCGTAGCAACTCACGTGTGATGGATTTGGAAAGGCGGGCCAAATTTAACAAGACGCACAGCAAATATCGTGTGAGAGTTGAAAACTGCTTTGGCCTCCTCAAAGGAAGATTCCACAGCTTAAAGGAACTCCGGATTCGCCTATGCGATGGTGACAGAAAATCCTTTCTTTGCGACTGGGTACTTGTCTGCTGCATTATCCATAATATATTAATAGAGGATAAGGATATTGAGCAGGAGGATTGTACACAAGAAGATGAGCAAGATCAACTACCAAATGATTTATTAGTAAATGATCTTGGTAATACAGCAGCTGAAAACAAGAGGTTGTCTATTTTTCATCTCATGAATAATCCATAATAAAATAGAAAAAATCAATTTTAAAGTGTATTTTTAATTTAATTATTTTTAGCGTATTTGGCATCTATTTCGTATTTAAAGCAACGCTCCTTCTGCTCCAACTCCATTTGTTTAATTTTAAAATCGTTCTCCAAACGTTTTTCATCCATAGCCAACCGTCTCTCTTCAAATCCTGCTTTTCTCTCCTCCATTTGTTGTGTCCAAGCAAACTTCTCTTTTTCAAATTCTGTCATTGCCAACCGTCTCTCTTCAAATTCAAATTTTTTTTCCTCCACTGCTTTCGACCAAGAAAATTTTTCTTGCTCAAATTGAAGCATTACCTTGCGCACTTCACTTCTATCAGCCTCCATTGTCATCAACTTCGATAACGCTGTCTTCTCCGATGAAAGCTTAATTTTTTGGAGAATGACATGTTAGCACATGTTGTGTCGGAGTCTGCGATCACCACCTCCTCAACAGATGGCGTTTCCAAAGAGGAGTCATCCTCTGGTGGCATACTTTCTCTTACGACAGTCTCGATTTCTCGGTTGCCAGAAAAAATTTCGCTCAATTGAGCGTAGAGTGGGCATATTTTCAGCATTTTTTCTAAAAATTATTAATTTTGCTTTAATGTATAGTTCAATATAATACGAACATCTATCAAACTTACCCTCAACAGTTTTCTCCATATCGCCCTGTTCTAAGCCCGCACCAGTCGAATTTATAAAATTCTTAGCCTTTTGAAAAAGACTTTTCAGATGACGCACCTTAAATCTCAGCGTGCTCCACGTTGCAACAATTTTTGTGTCCTCCAGCAACCGTTTGTAATAAATTTGCGCTGTTGGTTTCTGTAAAAGCTGTTAATTAAAGGTTTGCAGGTACATCGAAAAATTCATTTCTTGCCTCAATGTTTCTGTGGACTTGCATATATGTTAAAATGTCCACAATCTCCTTTTCGGTCCACCTCTTCACTTCAACATCTCGTTTCCTTTTAATTGCGTTCTTCTCTTCCACTGCAATATGTAAAAACTGGTTTATTGCCTTTATTAGCAAAACCAACCCCTACTTACTTTTTTTAGTTTTGCTCAATGACAGCTAATTTCATTTAGCACCTAAAGCACTTAATTATACCAAAAAATACCAAAATATCGTCTGATTTCTTGGCGACTTTTGCAACACTTTTCAAGTTTTTACTGTTGTTTAGCACTAGTTTCTATGCAATACTTGCAATGATTTTTGTAGTCAAGGGTTGGGGTCTAGCACAAAGTGCAAACTACACTCAGTACAAATTGTTGTTGGAGATGCTTGCACTTTTGCTCTTATGCCATGATACTACACTTTGTGAACACCACTAATGTTTTGAGGGGTAACGTCGGTCTAAGGAGGAATTGGTAAAAGTATTGAATTCAATTATTAATTTTATTTTTATTTCTTAAGGCCAACTGAATGTCCTAATAGAGGCAATGGCGGAGCAAGCCGCCATCATAAAGAATTTGCATCGCGAAAAAGTTGAGTGCGATAACCTCCTCAATAAATTTCCATTGAAATGTATTGAGGAAGTTATCGCCCTCGAAAATGAGATAAGCGATATCAACGCAAAAAACTATGTAAGTATATTTACATATATATGATAAGCTATTGTTATTAACACCATTATTATACTTTGATACCAAAGGTATCATAGTATATTGGGTTTGTGCAATGTCCGTCATGGTGTCTGTCCGTCTGTCCGTCCGTCCGTCCGTCTGTCCGTATGAACGCAACTTTTTTCGACACCCTTAAAGCTAGAGCCTTGCAACTTTGCAAATATCTTGGTACATGTCTTCGTCAGACAAAGTGTTAAATGTAGGGCTCTACGACCTCAGGGGGCCCGAGAAATCGATAACAAGTCGATACACCTCGATGTGCAAATCGATAAAACACAAATATATCCCAAATTTTAGCAGCTAGAGTCACCAAATTTGATGGCAAGATAGCTGGTAACATTCCTCAAAAAACTGCATTAAAAGTTTGGATGCCACGCCCACCTATTTCGCCCCCAGCCCCCTCCAATTATAAACAAAAATGCCTGTATCTTCTACAGTTTTGAAGCTATAGCCACCAAAATTGACATGAAGGTAGATACTGACATCTGACAAAGTTATGCATCAAAACATTGGATGCCACGCCCCCAAACAACGGGATATGCCCCACCGCCCTAAAAAAAAACCGGAAGGCATGTATCTTCGCCAGTTTTTAAGCTAGAGTCACCAAATTTGGTATGAACATTGGTAGTGACATCCGTAGCAGGTGTACATCAATGTTTTGGATGCCACGCCCACTTATTCCGCCCACCGCTATATCTCTCTCAGTTTTTGAGCTAGGCTCTTCAAATTTGGTATGAACATTGTTAGTGGCATCCGTAACAGATCTGCATCAATGTTTTGGATGCCACTCCCACTTATACCGCCCACCTCTATATCTTTGTCAGTTTTTGAGCTAGAGTCTCCAATTTTATACCCAAAACCCTCATATATAACTATTTGCACTCAGAATCCTTAACACAGCTATGTGAACTGGTATCAAAGTATATCGCAGTCGGTTGCATCCGACTGCAACGTTTTTACTTGTTTGTAGTTCAATTTGTGCACTGGAAAAAGAAGTAAACATAGTCTACATGCTGCGATGTTAAACATTTTGCCGGCAGGTTAAACTCAACAACAACAACAAGAAAACAAGTAAAAACGTTGCAGTCGGGCGCAACCGACTGCGATATACTTTGATACCAGTTTACATAGCTGTTTTAAGGATTCCTAGTGCAAATAGTAATATATGAGGGCTTTGGGTATAAAAATCAGGCAGAAGGGGTAGGAATGACATTTATCTGTGGCGGATGGCACTTTCTATCCTCCTACCAAGTTTGGAGACTCTAGCGCAAAAACCGACAAAGGTATAGAGGTGGGCGGTATAAGTGGGCGTGGCATCCAAAATTTGTATGCACACCTGTTACGGATGTCACTACCAATGTTCATACCAAATTTGGTGACTCTAGCCCAAAAACTAAGAAAGATATAGCGGTGGGCGGTATAAGTGGGCGTGGCATCCAAAACATTGATGCAGATCTGTTACGGATGTCACTACCAATGTTTATACCAAATTTGGTGACTCTAGCTTAAGAACTGACAGATACATGCCTTCCGGTTTTTTTTAGAGCGGTGGGGCATGTCCCGTTGTTTGGGGCGTGGCATCCAATGTTTTGATGAATAACTTTGTCAGATGTCGACATCTACCTTCATGTAAATTTTGGTGGCAATAGCTTGAAAACTGTAAGAGATACAGGCATTTTTGTTTATAATTGAGGGGGCTGGGGGCGGAAAAGGTGGGCGTGGCATCCAAACTTTTGATGCAATTTTTTGGGGAATGTCGCCAGCTATCTTGCCATCAAATTTGGTGACTCTAGCTTAAAAACTGGCAAAGATACATGCATTCCGGTTTTTATTAGGGCATATCCTGTTATTTGGGCGTGGCATCCAAAGTTTTGATGCCTAACTTTGTCAGATGTCAGCTTCTACCTTCATGTCAATTTTGGTGGCTATTGCTTCAAAACTGTAGAAGATACAGGCGTTTTTGTTTATAATTGGAGGGGGCTGGGGGCGAAATAGGTGGGCGTGGCATCCAAACTTTTAATGCAGTTTTTTGAGGAATGTTACCAGCTATCTTGCCATCAAATTTGGTGACTCTAGCTGCTAAAATGTGGGATATATTTGTGTTTTATCGATTTGCACTTCGAGGTGTATCGACTTGTTATCGATTTTCGGGCCCCTGAGGTCGTAGAGCCCCAAATTTAACACTTTGTCTGAAGAAGACATGTACCAAGATATTTGCAAAGTTGCAAGGCTCTAGCTTTAAGGGTGTCGAAAAAAGTTGCGTTCATACGGACAGACGGACGGACAGACGGACGGACGGACAGACACCATGACGGACATTGCACAAACCCAATATACTATGATACCTTTGGTATCAAAGTATAAAAACAAGTAAAAAAGTTGCAGTCGGACGCAACCGACTGTGATGTACTTAGATACCAGTTATGTATCACCACCATTTAGGTAGAGTTATCAGTGCGTTTTTTTTTTTTCGTGTGGTATCCCTAGTAGGCCTAATCCACAACACAAAAGTTAATACAATAAATGCTAGCATAAAATATTTCAAACATGTATTGATATATGTATTATTTGGAAGTTTGCGAACTTAGCTTACATAACTTGCAAATAATATTTTCTATGTTTGTTTTATACAACTTTCTTATATATATTTCACATAAAAATCGATCACATTTAGAGCATCTAGATTCTGAAAATGATATAGTCTTAAACGAGCAGTGAAGACATACATCATTTAAAGAATCTCCATATGTAAGAATTTTTTCAAACATGTCACTCCTGTATACAGTGGTTGACTTAAAGTTTTTTAGTGAAACGTTCGACACATATGATTCTGCAAATTGTAAAATCAAAACTCCGCAATTAAAACTGTCCAATTGCACATCATGTTGAATTGAAGCTGCAGAAAAATTTGCACATAGCTTCAAATTCTTTAACATGTTTAGATAGTAATTTGTAAATACAAGTGCATTTCATGTATTCCTAAATGGGTCTAAAAATACTATGTCCTGTTTGTCTTGATTTATAAATAATATATAAAAATGATTCCTAAAACAATGAGGTATAATTAAATTGGCATTACTAAGTAAACAATTTTTAATAACCTGCTCATTTTTGAGGCAATTATCATTTAGTTGGCAAGGCAAGTTTATAAAAGAGTCATCTTTATTTTCGTATAATATAGCTGTTAGGCAAGCGTCAACAATAAAATAGTGAGCCAATTGCTATTGGCTAATGAAAATAAATCTGTTGTTGTCATGTGATACATGAAGCCACGTAAATAAGTGTTAGAGTGTATACAAGAATACAATGATTCACTATTTAAAATGTGAAGCTCTTAAGCGCTTTGTAAATTGCTTTGATTTTTTAAAATTTAAAAATTTTGCTTGTATTTCAATTCCATTTTAAAAACATTCTTTCCCTCAGTTGATGTGTAGGAATTAGAGATAGGATCGGGAAAGAAATTGCTTCCCATCCCATCCCGTCCCGATATTAAATTCGCGTTTCCCATCCCGATTGTTCCGACCAATTTTGGGTCTATCCCGCGGGTCCCGACATTTTCCCGATATTTTATTTTTCAAATATGTGTGTATATATATGTATATATATTTTTAAATATAATTTAAATTTAAATTTTTATTTAAAAACAATATTTTTCAAAATTTTTTCCTAATAACCTCGTTCGTCTTTGTTCCAAAATTCTACTAGAGGTAGAGAAAACTCTTTCGCTGGTTGCTGAGGATGTTGGTATATTAAGGCACTTGCCTCGATAGCACTTGCAACAATGGCAAATCATTGCATTCTTGCCAAAATTTTAAAATATCGCAATCTTTCTTAAATCTAATTTGCTTAATATGTGTAACTATTTATTTTTTTGGCAATTAATTGCAAAATTTCGACACGCGTTGCCATAGCTGCAGCAATTATTGGAAAAGAGTGACCGAATTTCGTAATAGTGAAAATACATGTAAATATTTCGTGTCACTACAAAATGCAATCGGTGGGTAATTTCGATAAATACATAACTTTCATCGAGTACATTTTGTTTGGGTCCCGACAGGTTTACCGGGACCCGTGGGAATTTCGGGATCGACCACTTATTCCGACTTTCGCGGATTTTTTTAGAATAGTTCCCACCCCGCCCGATCCCGATAATTTTTTCGAGACCCGCGGGATTCCCGAAAATCCCGATCCCGACGCCCATCTCTAGTAGGAATGATCATGGCATATTGATGCCTCGTGATTTTCTTGGGCTTTTAATAAACCAGAAAAATCACTTTTAAACATACCTACTTTTAATTTTTTATTTAGCGACTTTTTCCAAATTTCCTTATGCTTGGAAAGCTTTCGCTTGCACGATATCTCATCAAAGCTTTTTGTCGACAAATAGTGATTTTTTGGTCTGATTACCATTTCATTAAATGGTTGGAGAACTTCTGGTTTTGTAAGTTCAACTTCTTTGCAAATGGACTTTGAAAAGTCATTTAGCTGGCGAATAAATCGTCCTAGCTTTAAGCCATTTTTGTTGTTAGTTTTGATAACACTATATTTAAGTGTTCTAAAAAACGATTCCACTGGAGCATTACTTGGCCTTTTATTCGAACTATCAATAAAAGAACCAATAATATTGGTCCAAAACGGCGCGTACACAATATATTTATTTATAATTAACTCCAGCATTTCTGGACACCAATAAGAGTTTGATTTACAAAAGGTGCTTGTATTTTGTGATACAAGTTGCTACACTTCTGTGTATGTTTTGTTAAATTTTACTCTAAATGTACTTTTTTCAGCAATAGACTTCAATGTTCGATCTTGAAAAATATATTCGTCATTGTTAGTCCCTGAAAATTTTGCAGTATCCATTAAATTTGGTGTGGATGACTGCTCAGAATATTTAGAGAAATAATAAACAGCATCATCCACATTTTTTATCAATTTTGGGGGAAAGAAGTATAATTGCTGTTTATTTAAACCATTCTTCCAAATCTCCAGCATAATTTACTGAGTAAGCACAACCCAAAGCATTTCTTAAAAAGGCCCGGAGCTCAATATTGTTTAAGCCAACAACTTCGTCTATGTTTGCAGTAATGGCTTGAACAAAATTGAACGCAGACTTTGGGTAATTTACAACTAACATTATATACGAAATTATAACAAATTTCGTCATAGGTCGCAATATCTGTTGTTGCACTCTTTTAAAATGGCCCCAATTATTGCAAAACAAACATTTGTAGTAATTCTTTTGCAGAGAGGCCATTTTAGCATTTTTTTTTTTGCAAAACTCTTGCAGATCATATAAAAATCTGCCTATATCATATGATGTATGATTAGAGAGAATTGCATGTGCGACGGGGAAGACAATTTTGTTGTCTGGAAGATGAGCAACCAATTAAAGAATACGTTTCCTTATGAAGTTCATGGGTTTCGCAACATTTCCAGTAGCATCAATGTGTAGAGTATGCGGTTTAATATGGGTCACAAGTATATTTATATGTTTTTTGTCCCATAAGAAAACTTCTAGTTTCGTAGAAAGAGACTGAATATAATTAGAAAACCCATTTGAAATCATATTGAAGGCATCCTAGAACGGATCCTTGTTGGAATCAAATTTTTTGTTTTCCTCCGATATCAAATTTCTTTAAAAAGGTAATTTCTCATTGGTAATCTAGTCATTACCAACTCTAGCTATTGAGATTATTAATATTTTGGGATCTATACTCAAACCCAGCTCTATTTCTTATTGCAGTCTTTTCAATAAATCTGTTTATGGATCTGCACTGCGTTGATTTTTTTAGCCCAATAGTGTGCGAAATTTGTGGATTGCTTGTGTATACATCTTCAAGGCCATCTTATGACCCACGAAACAAAATATGGTTGCATGATGGATGTTAACAGTATGCATATGCAACAAACGATCTCTTGTTAAATCTCACATTTTTAAAGTATAAGACACATGCATTATTAAAAGCAGTGTATGCTTTTTGAAGAATTTGTTCAACACTTGCTTTTTTTGAAAAGACACCACATAATTCTTTCAAAATGACTCTAAATTGTGGTATTCTCATTTCAGTGTCGAAATTTTTGCATTCGGAAAATTTGCTTGGCAACTTTTTACGCTTGCAACTAATCGAACTGACCTGTTTAAGCTACCGTTTATCGTGTAGCATTTTTTTCTAAAGCATTTTAAAGTCCCTTCAACATAGCTTGCGTCTATATTATTATTGGAAGTACTGCTACTTAATAAAGAAATATTGTTAGTGTACACGTTAGACATAGCACTAACAATTTTCGTATCATTTTGTGGAAAATCTAATATGTAAATATTGTTAGTGTCAACATTAGACATCTCAACAATTTTCTTAGTATTGTCTGCACAATCTTCTGTCGAAATATTATTAGTGTCTACGTTAGACATAGCATTTATTGGCTCACCCAAATGTGTCAAATCTTTGGGTCCATATTCTGCTTAAAGTGTTTTTCACGAATCTGAAAAAAAAACAAACTTAAATGTAATACATCTTTGACGTGTATAATAAGTTAACTTACTCGATTAAAACACATCTGGATATTTTTCCGGTTTTTAGCATTATCTCTCAGTTGAAAACCGTGCCAATTTTTCACTATAAGCTTATTATTTATAATAGTAATTATAGATTGAAAATCAGGTTGTTTTAGATTTTCAACTGGAGATATTATACTTAAAGAAATCGCATCCTCAATGCAGTCCCTTAACAGGTTTCTGAAAAAATTTACAACGAAAAATAAACGTTTATTGATATATATACACACACACACTCAACATCAAACGAACACAGTCCGTATAATATTAACACCATACCTTTGAGACACAAAACGAAATATTATATGTCTTATTTTTTATTTATAACTTATATTTATTTTATTATTATTATATTTTTTACGTTTTAACGTTATTAATACTAAATTAAAAATTATCACTGATTTATTTGTAATTTTGAAGGTTTTCCGCTTGTTATTCATATGTATAACCAGGGAAGACTAAAGCTCCGTTATGTCTGGACTGCAAACTTGTTTTTTTCTGTCAACTTGTTTACTCATTTTGGCACAGAGGCGCCAGTGAAAATATTGATCAGCAGGTCGACAAGTCAACACAAGTCAACAACGTAAAGTTCTCCATTTTACGAGCACAACAAAAACTATATTGGTTACACGCTAGGCCAGAAAATGCGGACGTGCTCTGCCTCATCCACCACTATAAAAACTTTGCGGAATTCTTTAGGGAAACATCGCACAAGTTCATTAATCAATTCACCTTCAAATAGGTCATTACCTTCAAGGATTTGCTGAGTATTGTTGGTCGCCTTGGAACATCACAAAGCCGACACGCTAGATACATATCCGGCATAGCTGGTCACCACCTATAATCTAAGCACGGAACTTTGCTAGTTCGTCGCTTTTTATCAGAAGCGTGCAGTGAAGCAGCTGGACAACCATTGGATTATAAAGCCCTGGAACTTGGCCCGCGATCTCGACACACACATCACAGACACCATTAAGCAAATTGTCCGTTTGCCCGCAACAGGTCCCAAATTAGCCTAGAAGTATATAGAACAGAGGTGCCCAAATCCAGCATATGGAAGAGCAGTCACTAATACTCACACATAAAAACACCAATACCAAGAAGAGAAAAATTTTTTGTTGTTCAATTTGTGCACTGGAAAAAGAAGTAAACATAGTCTACATGCTGCGATGTTAAACATTTTGCCGGCAGGTTAAACTCAACAACAACAACAAGAAAAACAAGTAAAAACGTTGCATTCGGACGCAACCGACTGTGATGTACTTAGATACCAGTTATGTATCACCACCATTTAGGTAGAGTTATCAGTGCGTTTTTTTTTTTTTCGTGTGGTATCCCTAGTAGGCCTAATCCACAACACAAAAGTTAATACAATAAATGCTAGCATAAAATATTTCAAACATGTATTGATATATGTATTATTTGGAAGTTTGCGAACTTAGCTTACATAACTTGCAAATAATATTTTCTATGTTTGTTTTATACAACTTTCTTATATATATTTCACATAAAAATCGATCACATTTAGAGCATCTAGATTCTGAAAATGATATAGTCTTAAACGAGCAGTGAAGACATACATCATTTAAAGAATCTCCATATGTAAGAATTTTTTCAAACATGTCACTCCTGTATACAGTGGTTGACTTAAAGTTTTTTAGTGAAACGTTCGACACATATGATTCTGCAAATTGTAAAATCAAAACTCCGCAATTAAAACTGTCCAATTGCACATCATGTTGAATTGAAGCTGCAGAAAAATTTGCACATAGCTTCAAATTCTTTAACATGTTTAGATAGTAATTTGTAAACACAAGTGCATTTCTTGTATTCCCAAATGCGTCTAAAAATACTATGTCCTGTTTTTTTTTATTTATAAATAATATATAAAAATGATTCCTAAAACAATGAGGTATAATTAAATTGGCATTACTAACTAACCCATTTTTAATAACCTGCCCATTTTTGAGGCAATTATCATTTAGTTGGCAAGGCAAGTTTATAAAAGAGTCATCTTTATTTTCGTATAATATAGCTGTTAGGCAAGCGTCAACAATAAAATAGTGAGCCAATTGCTATTGGCTAATGAAAATAAATCTGTTGTTGTCATGTGATACATGAAGCCACGTAAATAAGTGTTAGAGTGTATACAAGAATACAATGATTCACTATTTAAAATGTGAAGCTCTTAAGCGCTTTGTAAATTGCTTTGATTTTTTAAAATTTAAAAATTTTGCTTGTATTTCAATTCCATTTTAAAAACATTCTTTCCCTCAGTTGATGTGTAGGAATTAGAGATAGGATCGGGAAAGAAATTGCTTCCCATCCCATCCCGTCCCGATATTAAATTCGCGTTTCCCATCCCGATTGTTCCGACCAATTTTGGGTCTATCCCGCGGGTCCCGACATTTTCCCGATATTTTATTTTTCAAATATGTGTGTATATATATGTATATATATTTTTAAATATAATTTAAATTTAAATTTTTATTTAAAAACAATATTTTTCAAAATTTTTTCCTAATAACCTCGTTCGTCTTTGTTCCAAAATTCTACTAGAGGTAGAGAAAACTCTTTCGCTGGTTGCTGAGGATGTTGGTATATTAAGGCACTTGCCTCGATAGCACTTGCAACAATGGCAAATCATTGCATTCTTGCCAAAATTTTAAAATATCGCAATCTTTCTTAAATCTAATTTGCTTAATATGTGTAACTATTTATTTTTTTGGCAATTAATTGCAAAATTTCGACACGCGTTGCCATAGCTGCAGCAATTATTGGAAAAGAGTGACCGAATTTCGTAATAGTGAAAATACATGTAAATATTTCGTGTCACTACAAAATGCAATCGGTGGGTAATTTCGATAAATACATAACTTTCATCGAGTACATTTTGTTTGGGTCCCGACAGGCTTACCGGGACCCGTGGGAATTTCGGGATCGACCACTTATCCCGACTTTCGCGGATTTTTTTAGAATAGTTCCCACCCCGCCCGATCCCGATAATTTTTTCGAGACCCGCGGGATTCCCGAAAATCCCGATCCCGACGCCCATCTCTAGTAGGAATGATCATGGCATATTGATGCCTCGTGATTTTCTTGGGCTTTTAATAAACCAGAAAAATCACTTTTAAACATACCTACTTTTAATTTTTTATTTAGCGACTTTTTCCAAATTTCCTTATGCTTGGAAAGCTTTCGCTTGCACGATATCTCATCAAAGCTTTTTGTCGACAAATAGTGGTTTTTTGGTCTGATTACCATTTCATTAAATGGTTGGAGAACTTCTGGTTTTGTAAGTTCAACTTCTTTGCAAATGGACTTTGAAAAGTCATTTAGCTGGCGAATAAATCGTCCTAGCTTTAAGCCATTTTTATACTTTGATACCAAAGGTATCATAGTATATTGGGTTTGTGCAATGTCCGTCATGGTGTCTGTCCGTCCGTCCGTCCGTCCGTCTGTCCGTCCGTCTGTCCGTATGAACGCAACTTTTTTCGACACCCTTAAAGCTAGAGCCTTGCAACTTTGCAAATATCTTGGTACATGTCTTCTTCAGACAAAGTGTTAAATTTGGGGCTCTACGACCTCAGGGGGCCCGAGAAATCGATAACAAGTCGATACACCTCGAAGTGCAAATCGATAAAACACAAATATATCCCACATTTTAGCAGCTAGAGTCACCAAATTTGATGGCAAGATAGCTGGTAACATTCCTCAAAAAACTGCATTAAAAGTTTGGATGCCACGCCCACCTATTTCGCCCCCAGCCCCCTCCAATTATAAACAAAAACGCCTGTATCTTCTACAGTTTTGAAGCAATAGCCACCAAAATTGACATGAAGGTAGAAGCTGACATCTGACAAAGTTAGGCATCAAAACTTTGGATGCCACGCCCCCAAATAACAGGATATGCCCTAATAAAAACCGGAATGCATGTATCTTTGCCAGTTTTTAAGCTAGAGTCACCAAATTTGATGGCAAGATAGCTGGCGACATTCCCCAAAAAATTGCATCAAAAGTTTGGATGCCACGCCCACCTTTTCCGCCCCCAGCCCCCTCCAATTATAAACAAAAATGCCTGTATCTCTTACAGTTTTCAAGCTATTGCCACCAAAATTTACATGAAGGTAGATGTCGACATCTGACAAAGTTATTCATCAAAACATTGGATGCCACGCCCCCAAACAACGGGACATGCCCCACCGCTCTAAAAAAAACCGGAAGGCATGTATCTGTCAGTTCTTAAGCTAGAGTCACCAAATTTGGTATAAACATTGGTAGTGACATCCGTAACAGATCTGCATCAATGTTTTGGATGCCACGCCCACTTATACCGCCCACCGCTATATCTTTCTTAGTTTTTGGGCTAGAGTCACCAAATTTGGTATGAACATTGGTAGTGACATCCGTAACAGGTGTGCATACAAATTTTGGATGCCACGCCCACTTATACCGCCCACCTCTATACCTTTGTCGGTTTTTGCGCTAGAGTCTCCAAACTTGGTAGGAGGATAGAAAGTGCCATCCGCCACAGATAAATGTCATTCCTACCCCTTCTGCCTGATTTTTATACCCAAAGCCCTCATATATTACTATTTGCACTAGGAATCCTTAAAACAGCTATGTAAACTGGTATCAAAGTATATCGCAGTCGGTTGCGCCCGACTGCAACGTTTTTACTTGTTGTTGTTAGTTTTGATAACACTATATTTAAGTGTTCTAAAAAACGATTCCACTGGAGCATTACTTGGCCTTTTATTCGAACTATCAATAAAAGAACCAATAATATTGGTCCAAAACGGCGCGTACACAATATATTTATTTATAATTAACTCCAGCATTTCTGGACACCAATAAGAGTTTGATTTACAAAAGGTGCTTGTATTTTGTGATACAAGTTGCTACACTTCTGTGTATGTTTTGTTAAATTTTACTCTAAATGTACTTTTTTCAGCAATAGACTTCAATGTTCGATCAGCGATAATTGATTCATAGAGATGCGTCACTTCGCTTTTTCAAACTTGGTACTGATAACGATTGAGTGGCGATGGTAGGTCGTACCAACAAAATACACGCAAAATTTAAATTCTCTTTTTCGCTCTCAGAGAACCCGAGCAGCCTTGCGAGTTGAGAGAGGACAGCCGAACGCAATACGCCAGCGATCGTATGTAAACACATATATGTATGTATATACATATGCACGCATTTGCTAGTGTGTCTGTTTGTACTCACTTGCAAGTGGACCTAGCCGAAAATTAGCAAAAACAACACAAGAGCGTATGTATACCTACATGCATTTGTTTACATATTTGTCGGACTCAGGCTTCGAAGCGATTTTTGATATTTTTTTCTTCTAGGTCATGCTTATGAATGTGTTTGTGTGTGTACATGTAAACATGAACAGCCACATTAAAATGAATGCGCGCAGCACTTGTCATGAAATTCGTTGACCTGTCTCAACTTTATTATTTTATTTTAATAATCATTATCATTTTTATATAGCCTAAATAATATTTAGTACCCAATTCCATTTCTTTAATTAATATTCTTGGCAATACCTGCAGGAAAGTTTTATATTTTTTATATTAAAATTTAGTTTATATTTTTATGTCTTTTTACGATATATGTACATAAGTTATTTGCTTATGAAAATTAAAATATATCCCCATAAATCGTCAAAGTTGAGGCAGGCCAATAAATGGTGAAACAAATGCCACTAATACAATTAAATATGATGTGTATGCATACGTACACACACATGTAAATGCAGCCCAGAGAAAAAAAGAAATATAAAAAATCTCAACAAGAATAGCAACGCATTTAAAGATTTTGACATTAATTTTCTGAATACTCTTTCAGAATTAATATGCATGCGTGAACATCTGTATGGTGATTGCGTTGACAAAATTGTTTGCTAGTGTCATCGAACAAAATAAGAAAGAGTATGCATAAGAAATACAAAACTGAAATTTGGACAAAGCTAGGCCAGCAAGAACCAATACATGTACTATTTTTCGTTATATATATAAAATAAATATTTTAATTGGTAATATATATGTAATTAATATATAAATATAATAGGTGTTGTTATTCTCTTATGCGATATTTAGTTTTTTTTTTTTTTTGTGAATTTGAACCGCGACTTGCGAGTTGTCGTTTTGAAGCCATCATTAAAGCCAACCATTTCGAATTTTTGAATAAAAGAACATTTATTAAAAACTCTAAAATGTTCTTTCGATGTTCGAAGCATTTGTGTGTGGGATCAAACCAAGTCTCAAACTCCAGATTCGTTCGATCGAAAATTGCCTGAAATATTTTCAATATTTTCGTCAACATTTTCTGGGAATTTAAACAGCCTTTGTCCAGAACCACCTTTGGTTTCGCATGAAACTATGCAGCATTCTCTCCAATTTTTTTCTCATTAGCTAAGAATAAATGAATTGGTTCGCGACCTATAAATATTTTTATTTTTGTTGAATTAAACTGAATATAAAAAAATTTGCTAACGCCGCAATCTCGGGAATACTTGTGCGCAGCGAACGGCGTATTGGGCGGGAGCGCTTGACCAGCACTGGAATTAGACTTACCTAACAATTTCGTTGGCAAAGCATTGTATTTTATATTAGATTTTCCAAGGCGCTTTCTTCGAAATGAACTTCGCACACTTTCATTTTAGAAGAAATATTTCCTTCTATTCCCAAATTCTCTTTCCATTTGGAGAGCAATTCCGAATTTTCAGGAAATTTAAAAAGCTTTGAAGAAGGATGATTGCAATTTTAACTACGCAATGGCGATCGCTTGCACCCGACATTTCATCACAGTCTAAAATGTTGCAGTCAGTGTCGATTAATTCACAAGTGCCAAATTAAAACTGCGGTGCATTTATTTCCTATAGCCTAGTCACAGAATATATGAAAAATAACTTGTGAAAAGCTCTCTACTTATGAGTGGAAGCATGCATAAGAAGTCAGTTACTGCGTGCTTCGGCTAGACAGCTGTCTCCGCCGTGGTTTTGATCTTTGTTGTGATTTTGTTGTTTGTTGCGATTATGATTCCTTTTGCATTCCACTCTTACACACGTTTCTCAGCTATTAAAATAATTCAGGGCACTTTATCTGTTCGATTTCATATTACAATATATTTTAATTTTCATAAGCAAATAACTTATGTACATATATCGTAAAAAGACATAAAAATATAAACTAAATTTTAATATAAAAAATATAAAACTTTCCTGCAGGTATTGCCAAGAATATTAATTAAAGAAATGGAATTGGGTACTAAATATTATTTAGGCTATATAAAAATGATAATGATTATTAAAATAAAATAATAAAGTTGAGACAGGTCAACGAATTTCATGACAAGTGCTGCGCGCATTCATTTTAATGTGGCTGTTCATGTTTACATGTACACACACAAACACATTCATAAGCATGACCTAGAAGAAGAAAATATAAAATCGCTTCGAAGCCTGAGTCCGACAAATATGTAAACAAATGCATGTAGGTATACATACGCTCTTGTGTTGTTTTTGCTAATTTTCGGTAGGTCCCTTGCAAGTGAGTACAAACAGACACACTAGCAATGCGTGCATATGTATATACATACATATATGTGTTTATACGATCGCTGGCGTATTGCGTTCGGCTGTCTCTCTCAACTCGCAAGGCTGCTCGGGTTCTCTGAGAGCGAAAAGAGAGAATTTAAATTTTGCGTGTATTTTGTTGGTACGACCTACCATCGCCACTCAATCGTTATCAGTACCAAGTTTGAAAAAGCGAAGTGACGCATCTCTATGAATCAATTATCGCTGGTTCGATCTTGAAAAATATATTCGTCATTGTTAGTCCCTGAAAATTTTGCAGTATCCATTAAATTTGGTGTGGATGACTGCTCAGAATATTTAGAGAAATAATAAACAGCATCATCCACATTTTTTATCAATTTTGGGGGAAAGAAGTATAATTGCTGTATATTTAAACCATTCTTCCAAATCTCCAGCATAATTTACTGAGTAAGCACAACCCAAAGCATTTCTTAAAAAGGCCCGGAGCTTAATATTGTTTAAGCCAACAACTTCGTCTATGTTTGCAGTAATGGCTTGAACAAAATTGAACGCAGACTTTGGGTAATTTACAACTAACATTATATACGAAATTATAACAAATTTCGTCATAGGTCGCAATATCTATGTTGTTGCACTCTTTTAAAATGGCCCCAATTATTGCAAAACAAACATTTGTAGTAATTCTTTTGCAGAGAGGCCATTTTAGCATATTTTTTTTGCAAAACTCTTGCAGATCATATAAAAATCTGCCTATATCATATGATGTATGATTAGAGAGAATTGCATGTGCGACGGGGAAGACAATTTTGTTATCTGGAACATGAGCAACCAATGAGTATTAAAGAATACGTTTCTTTATGAAGTTCATGGGTTTCACAACATTTCCAGTAGCATCAGTGTGTAGAGTATGCGGTTTAATATGGGTCACAAGTATATTTATATGTTCTTTGCCCCATAAGAAAACTTCTAGTTTCGCAGAAAGAGACTGAATATAATTAGAAAACCCATTTGAAATCATATTGAAGGCATCCTTGAAATGGATCCTTGTCGGAATCAAATTTTTTGTTTTCCTCCGATATCAAATTTCTGTAAAAAGGTAATTTCTCATTGGTAATCTAGTCATTACCAACTCTAGCTATTGAAATTATTAATTTTTTGGGATCTATACTCAAACGCAGCTGTATTTCTTATAGCAGTCTTTTCAATACATCTGTTTATGGATCTGCACTGCGTTGATTTTTTTAGCCCAATAGTGTGCGAAATTTGTGGATTGCATGTGTATACATTTACAAGGCCATCTTATGACCCACGAAACAAAATATGGTTGCATGATGGATGTTTACAGTATACATATGCAACAAACGATCTCTTGTAAAATCTCACATTTTTGAAGTATAAGACACATGCATTATTAAAAGCAGTGTATGCTTTTTGAAGAATTTGTTCAACACTTGCTTTTTTTGAAAAGACACCACATAATTCTTTCAAAATGACTCTAAATTGTGGTATTCTCATTTCAGTGTCGAAATTTTTGCATTCGGAAAATTTGCTTGGCAACTTTTTACGCTTGCAACTAATCGAACTGACCTGTTTAAGCTACCGTTTATCGTGTAGCATTTTTTTCTAAAGCATTTTAAAGTCCCTTCAACATAGCTTGCGTCTATATTATTATTGGAAGTACTGCTACTTAATAAAGAAATATGTTTAGTGTACACGTTAGACATAGCCCAAACAATTTTCGTATAATTTTGTGGAAAATCTAATATGTAAATATTGTTAGTGTCAACATTAGACATCTCAACAATTTTCTTAGTATTGTCTGCACAATCTTCTGTCGAAATTTTATTAGTGTCTACGTTAGACATAGCATTTATTGGCTCACCCAAATGTGTCAAATCTTTGGTTCCATATGTCTGCTTAAAGTGTTTTTCACGAATCTGAAAAAAAAAAAAAACAAACTTAAATGTAATACATCTTTGACGTGTATAATAAGTTTACTTACTCGATTAAAACACGAATGGATATTTTTCCGGTTTTTAGCATTATCTCTCAGTTGAAAACCGTGCCAATTTTTCACTATAAGCTTATTATTTATAATAGTAATTATAGATTGAAAATCAGGTTGTTTTCGATTTTCAACTGGAGATATTATACTTAAAGAAATCGCATCCTCAATGCAGTCCCTTAACAGGTTTCTAAAAAAATTTACAACGATAAACCCAGCAAGCAATTGGAAGATTGTTTTGATCAGAAACCCCATTTCTAGTCTTATTCGAGTCATTTTCAAGCTTTAAAAACGATTAATCGTTTATGCGATTAAAGCGCGACTCGAAAACGACTCGCATGTATGCCTTATAGCCTATTCACTCTATCGCACATCAATAGGAACGATGAGAAGATGTGAAACTCGTGTTCACATTGCAACATCTTACATCTAACATCAACTGTCATCTTCTATTGTAAAAGTGACAAGCAAGTGTGTGTTGTATTTTTTGTGCGTTGTATTTTGATAAATAAAAAACATTTATTAAATATGAATAACAATGAAAAAGAATTATCAATAATGATAGCCACTCAACAGCAGAGCATGTTTGTTGAGCTTGTTGGTATTTTAAAAGTGGCGGGTGATGATGATTCCAACGAAGCGGAGAAATTTGAGCCGTTGACTGCAATGCCTCAGCGAATTTGGATGCATGGATGCATATTTAATTTGAAAGAAAACAGTAACTATTTCACAACTTTCAGAAACAGTTTGGGCGCTTTTGGGAAAAGGACATTCCCGAAAATGATGAAGCCTTTTTTAAAGAAAGTTTAAGGATGGAAAGGGCGTTTTTTTCTTTATTGGTACAAAGGTTGGGAGTTTTAAAAAAAAAAGACACGCCCTTTCGGTATGCTATCCCGCTTGACAAGCGCATAGCTATCGCGCTATACACTTTGGGGAGTGCGGCGGAGTACCGGACTGTGGCAAGGCTGTTTGGTGTTTCCCCAAATAGCGTGTGCAACATCCTGCATGCATTTTGCACAGCATTCATTGCAGAGTTTGCCGCAGATTATCTGCCAAAAGATTTCTTAACAGAAAATGTGGTGGATGAATGCGTTGCTGGGTTTAATGCCCTTGGATTTCCACAATGTATTGGAGCAATTGGTAAATATAGTTGATTAGTATAGTCAATGTCCTTAGATTTATTTTATTTTAATTATTTAGATGGATGCCATATTGAAATCAAGCCGGCAGCAGAAGAGGCCGCAGACCATTTCAATTATAAAGGGTGGTACTCAATTATTTTGTTTGCATGTGTGGATTATCGGTTAGTACATATACGTTCAATATTATATATGTATTTTTGCTAAAAGTTATTATTTTATTATAAAGTTATAGATTTGTCTATGTCAACGTTGGATGTCCAGGACGCTGCAGTGATTCGACAATTTACAGAAACTCTGACCTAAAGCAAATTATTGAGTCGTCACCCTTCATAGAAAGCAAGTCGAAAGAAATCTGCGGCACATAAGTTCCACTGGTTTTAATTGGCGATTCAACCTTTAAATTTTCGAGAACAGTGATGAAACCTTATGCATTTTCAACAACAGCCTCGAAGTCACAAAAGACATTTAATTACCATTTGTCAAAGGCCAGGCGGGTTGTTGAAAATGCATTTGGCCACTTAAGGCCCATTCCCAGCAAATAAAAATTTCATTTATGAAAAGTGCTTATTATTTCGTTAGGTTCCACATAAAGTTAGGGTGACAAGATGAACTAAATATTTTTATGGAAAATGCAAATATTTGTTGGTCACCATACTTGATTACTTACAAAATAAATCGGTCATTGTGACAACAAATTCAAAACGCTTGCGTTTTAAATTTTTTTCATTCATTTTCACTCGTAGCTGCCCGTAATAATAGTAAACTTCTAATTCCATTTTTAAGAACAGCTGATTATGACATCCACACTGGTTCCACTATCGGAACTATCGATTAACTTTGCTGATGCTTGCTGCGAATTGAATAAAATTTAACAGGCAGGGAAATTTCTGACAACTGTTTTTTTTATATAGAGTTGAACATAAAAATTCCATTCCGGGCCTGCTGGGAATGGGCCTTTAAAGGCGAGATTTCGTCGCATCGGCAAAGGGCTGGGTAGCCGCCCCAAAAACAATGCGTCCATCATAATGTGCTGCTGCATTTTACACAATCTACTCAACACGCATAACAGTGAAATAAATGCAAGTTGGAGTGATGCTGTTCAGCGTGTTCAGCCAGATCAATCCAATCTTGCATCAGATTATGAATCTAATGTGGAGGTTATTAGATCTGCCATTGCAAACTCAATGATGCCCAATTAAAAACAAAATTTGAAATAAATAATAAATTACAACTTAAGTTTTTCATTTTTAGCAATTTATTAAACAAAAACAACAACAACAAGTAATAAGACTCTAGTCGAGAAATCCCGACTAGGACATACCCTTAACCCGATACTTAACGCTTACAGTTACTTATGTGTATTAAATCAGTGACCAATATGACCAAAATTCAAACTGCGATATCTCCGGTGTTTCTAAACCGATTTTGATCAAATTTTTTTTAAATATTCATCATTTTATCCGTTATATCAAACCTCATTTTCACAATTTTGAAATACAAGATTTTTTTGTTATCGATCACATGTGTATATCGGAAACCAGAAGTGTTATCGAAAATTTAAATCAAACTTGATCTTCTCATGGTATAAGAGAGTTTAAGTTTTAAGTTTGAAGTCTCTAGCTCTTATAGTCTCTGAGATCTACGCGCTCATGCAGACGGACAGACGGACAGACAGACAGACGGACGGACGGACAGACAGACATGGCTAGATCGACTCGGCTGTTGATGCTGATCAAGAATATATATACTTTATGGGGTCGGAGATTTTTCCTTCTGTCTGTTACATACATTTGCACAAAACCATTATACCCTTATTTACCCATTTTATGGGTTAAGGGTATAAAAAGTAACTTTCAGTCTATAGAAACAGAGCATTGCAAAAGGAGCATGTTGAAAAGAAAATATATGAACATACATATACGAGCAAAAGTCACATGAATACACATTCGGTGTTTGTATGTGTGTATGAAGTGAAAGAGGAGATCGCAAAAATGTAACGGGACCTTCTTGCGGTTCTTCGTCTACCTTCTGCTTTTGCTTGTACTCGCGAACACGAGCTTCACTTCTCTCTTGGCAACGAGTGCGTGCGGTTGAAGAAAACTAAAATCAAAGTGTGTACTTATTTATTCTGTTGCTGGTTTGGGATAATATTATATTATAATATATATATATATGGATATTAAAACCATAGGTTATGGGCCCAGACACAATTGCAACAGATAAATAGTAGAGTTCTTTGATTGTAAAAAAAAATAGAATATAAAAAAAGTGAATAAAAGTAAAAAAAAAAAACTATTGATAAAAGTGTGTGTGTGCATGTGAACACATACATATGTACATGTGTATCACGTCTTCAGGACAACGTTGAAATTAAGAAAAATTAAATGTGTTAATTTATGTTGTAAATGATAATTTCACAATAAGTGACGCCGCGACAAATTCGCTGCATATATTCTTTCTGTATTTCCAGGAAGACGCTTCAACAAATTTGCTGCGAAATTTCTAGAACACGCTTCGAATTCGC
The DNA here is from genome assembly GCA_018152965.1 of Scaptomyza pallida. Lineage (NCBI taxonomy): Eukaryota > Metazoa > Arthropoda > Insecta > Diptera > Drosophilidae > Scaptomyza > Scaptomyza pallida. The sequence goes on from JAECXP010000220.1 coordinate 1,021,870, forward strand.
CGCAAGATTTTATTAGTGACGCTACGACAAATTCGACGCTTGCAAGAAAAGTTGCTGAGCAGTGTTGCTGTGCTGTTGCTGGTAAAAGTTGCTGAGCAGTGTTGCTGTGCTGTTGCTAAGAAAAGTTACTGAGCAGTGTTGCTGTGCTGTTGCTGGGAAAAGTTGCTGTGCAGTGTTGTTGTGTTGAGGTTAAAGAAAAAAAAAAAAACAAGTAAAAACGTTGCAGTCGGGCGCAACCGACTGCGATATACTTTGATACCAGTTTACATAGCTGTTTTAAGGATTCCTAGTGCAAATAGTAATATATGAGGGCTTTGGGTATAAAAATCAGGCAGAAGGGGTAGGAATGACATTTATCTGTGGCGGATGGCACTTTCTATCCTCCTACCAAGTTTGGAGACTCTAGCGCAAAAACCGACAAAGGTATAGAGGTGGGCGGTATCCAAACAAGTGGGCGCTAAATTTTATTTGCACACCTGTTACGGATGTCACTACCAATGTTCATACCAAATTTGGTGACTCTAGCCCAAAAACTAAGAAAGATATAGCGGTGGGCGGTATAAGTGGGCGTGGCATCCAAAACATTGATGCAGATCTGTTACGGATGCCACTAACAATGTTCATACCAAATTTGAAGAGCCTAGCTCAAAAACTGAGAGAGATATAGCGGTGGGCGGAATAAGTGGGCGTGGCATCCAAAACATTGATGCAGATCTGTTACGGATGTCACTACCAATGTTTATACCAAATTTGGTGACTCTAGCTTAAAAACTGACAGATACATGACTTCCGGTTTTTTTTAGAGCGGTGGGGCATGTCCCGTTGTTTGGGGGCGTGGCATCCAATGTTTTGATGCCTAACTTTGTCAGATGTCAGCTTCTACCTTCATGTCAATTTTGGTGGCTATAGCTTCAAAACTGTAGAAGATACAGGCGTTTTTGTTTATAATTGGAGGGGGGCTGGGGGCGAAATAGGTGGGCGTGGCATCCAAACTTTTAATGCAGTTTTTTGAGGAATGTTACCAGCTATCTTGCCATCAAATTTGGTGACTCTAGCTGCTAAAATGTGGGATATATTTGTGTTTTATCGATTTGCACTTCGAGGTGTATCGACTTGTTATCGGTTTCTCGGGCCCCCTGAGGTCGTAGAGCCCCAAATTTAACACTTTGTCTGAAGAAGACATGTACCAAGATATTTGCAAAGTTGCAAGGCTCTAGCTTTAAGGGTGTCGAAAAAAGTTGCGTTCATACGGACAGACGGACGGACAGACGGACGGACGGACGGACGGACAGACACCATGACGGACATTGCACAAACCCAATATACTATGATACCTTTGGTATCAAAGTATAACAATGGATAAGGGAAAGAGAAACATACAACCGTTTGACGGTGCAAAATACTCAATTTGGAAGTATAGAATGAGATTGCTCTTAGGAGAGCATGATTTATTAAAAGTAGTAGATGAAAAACAGTTGGCAATTACTGAAGAAAATAAAAAGGCAGAACAGAAAGCAAAAAGTTTAATAGTCGAATATCTAAATGATTCATTTCTAGTTCATGCTAAGAGTGAGGATACTGCTAAACAGATTTTTGCAAATTTAGATGAAATTTACGAAAGGAAAAGCTTACCATCGCAACTATCACTGCGAAAGAAATTTTTTAATTTGAAGTTAAAAGATGATACTTCGCTCCTCGATCACTTCAATTTATTTGATGATCTCATTATGGAACTTATCGCGTCAGGAGCAAATCTAGACGAGATGGATAAAATTTCACATTTACTTTTCACTCTTCCATCCAGTTATGATGGAGTTACAACTGCAATAGAGACTCTATTCGAAAATAACTTAACATTAGCTTTTGTGAAAACACGTCTTCTTGATCACGAGATCAGGCTTAAGGATATGGGCAGGGATACGAGTGCTAAAGTTCTGCAAGCAATAGGCAAAAAGGAGTGGAAAGACAATAAATTTAAGAATAAGACAATCCAGAAGTTTGGTAAGAAACCGTTCAAGCCCCATTTTAAACCAAAACCGAAGTGCTTTCATTGTGGTAAGTTAGGTCATCTGAAGAAAGATTGTTTCTACTTAAAAAGGCAGGGAAAGCAGAATGAAAATAGTGGACAGGAAAGGCAGGCTCAGATGGCAACAACAACAGCAACAGCTGCAACCCAACCAGAGCGTAGTTTCGCTTTCATGATGAGGAAAGCAACAACAAGTCCCAGCACAAGTGAGGTTGAGTTTATCCTAGACTCAGGGGCATCGGATCACCTCATAAATGACACCGCATTGTTCTCCGAGTATGACCGTTTGCAATCAAATGTAGCTATTGAGATTGCAAAACGTGGAGAATACATATACGCTACAGCCAAAGGAGTGGTCTACCTAAACAGCTCTGGAAACCAAATCACCCTACAAAATGTACTGTACTGTAAGGACATTCCGCACAACTTACTTTCAGTAAAGAAGATGCAGGATGCTGGGATGACCATAGAGTTTAACCCTGGAGGCATTAAAGTATCTAAAAATGGTAAATTGGCATTTGATGGAAAATGTGAGTACAATGTACCGATTATAAAATTTAAACTGAACAGTAGAACATTTACATCAAAGATTTCAAATAGTGCTGAGTATCGATTGTGGCATGAAAGGCTAGGACATATAAGTGTAGGAAAATTTTTAGAAATAAAACGAAATAGCCTTTTTGAAGATATTAAGCTTTTAAACAATGTTGAGTTAACCCATGAGTTATGCGAGGCTTGTATAAATGGCAAGCAATCTAGATTAAAATTTGAAAAATTTAAAAATAAAGAAAATGTTACACGACCGCTATTTATTGTCCATTCCGACGTCTGTGGTCCAATCACACCCCTACCGTTGATAATAAAAACTATTATATAGTTTTTATTGATCAGTATACACATTACTGTGTGACATACCTAATAACATATAAGTCAGATGTATTTTTCGTTTTCAAAGACTTTGTTGCAAAGAGTGAGGCTCATTTTAACTTGAAAATGGTAAATCTGTACATCGATAATGGTAGGGAATATCTTTCTAATGAAATGCGTGAGTTCTGTGTCGAAAAAGGCATCAGCTATCATTTAACGGTTCCTCATACTCCACAGTTAAATGGTGTATCAGAACGGATGATTAGAACAATCACCGAAAAGGCTCGCTCTATGATTAATTGTGCTAAAATCAAAAAATATTTTTGGGGTGAAGCTGTTTTAACAGCAACATACTTAATTAACAGATCCCCAAGTAGAGCATTGCAAAATATAAATAAAACACCATTTGAGATGTGGCATAACAAAAAGCCTGTATTAAAATATCTTAAGATTTTTGGTTCGACAGTATATGCACTAAATAAAGCTCAAAAGCGAAAGTTTGACGAAAAGTCGATTAAAACTTTACTTGTCGGGTATGAACCAAATGGGTATAAATTGTGGAATGAGGAATCGAGGAAATTTATGACAGCTAGAGATGTTGTGGTGGATGAGATAAATATGTTGAAATCTAGAGTTTTACATAAAGAAAACTCTGTGGTTCAAAGTAATACAGTTGAACCAAATAATGACTCTTTAAATAGAGAGCAAGAAGAGTTGGGTTTTCCTTTGGTGGAAAATAATGAATCTGTTGAATCTGAATTAAATTAACAACTCAATGAAAATTCCACAGATCTCGAGAATGCCGATCCAGTAGCTGAAACTGGTGATAAATCAAATGAAAATGAAAATAAAAATGAGGAAGGAATAAGACGCAGTGAAAGAATTAAGGATAAACCAAAATTATCATATCGATTTTTAGAAAAATGTCTTATGAATACTCAAATATGTTTAAATGATATTCCTTATACATTTGATGAAATTAAGTTTCGTGAAGACAGATCTTTCTGGGAAAAAGCCATACAAGATGAACTCGACTCCCACTTTCGAAATAACACTTGGTCCTTAGTGCAAAAGCCAAATAATAAAAACATAGTTGACTGCAAGTGGGTATTTAGTATAAAGCAAGATGAGTTTGGTAACTTAGTAAAGTATAAAGCAAGGCTTGTAGCACGGGGTTTCACTCAAGAGTATATGACTGATTATGACGAGACATTTGCACCAGTTGCTCGAATTTCAAGTTTCAGATTTCTATTGGCGCTTTCAAATCAGTATAATTTAATGGTTCATCACATGGATGTCAAAACCGCATTTTTAAATGGAACTCTAAAAGATGATATATACATGACTGTTCCAAAAGGCTTGACCAAATGTTATGAAAATAAAGTATGTAAACTTAATAAAGCTATATATGGCCTTAAGCAAGCTGCTAGGTGCTGGTTTGAAGTGTTTGAAAGCGTATTGAAAGATGTTGGATTTAAAAATCTAGGAGTTGACCGTTGTATTTATATTTTAAATAAGGGAGATATTTCAAGAAATATATATATTTTGTTATATGTGGATGATGTAGTGATTGCTACTAACAATTCTGATACAATGTCCAATTTTAAATCTTACCTACAAGACAAATTTCAAATGACTGATTTACGAGAAATTCGGCATTTTATTGGTATAAAAATTGATAGAACTGATGGACAGATATGTCTCAGTCAGTCGGCATATATTAAAAATGTATTGAGGAAATTTAATATGGAAGATTGCAATGCAGTTAGTACTCCCCTCCAAAGCAAGTTAGACTATGAGGCTCTGCAATCAGAAGAATCATATGATGCACCGTGTAGAAATTTGATTGGTTGTTTGATGTACATTATGTTGTGCACACGGCCAGACTTAAGTACTTCAATAACTATTTTAAGTCGATACACAAACAACAATAATAAGGAACTATGGCAATGTCTTAAACGAGCTCTTAGATATTTAAAAGGAACTGTCGATCTGAAGCTCACATTCAAGAAAAATATTAATTTCAATAACATTCTCATAGGATATGTAGACTCAGATTGGGCTGGGAATGAAACTGACAGAAGAAGTACTACTGGATATCTTTTTAAAATGTTTGAATGCTGCTTAATTTCATGGAGTACCATGAAGCAAAAATCGGTTGCTGCTTCATCTACAGAAGCCGAATATATGGCCTTGTTTGAAAGTGTTAGAGAAGCCCTTTGGCTCAAGTCATTAATTATTGAGATTAATTTAGAATTAAATGGTCCTATAGATATTTTTGAAGACAACCAAGGTTGTATAAGCATTGCCAATAATCCTACTTGCCATAAAAGAACAAAGCACATAGACATTAAATATCATTTTACAAGGGAACAAATTGAAAAGAAACTAATTTGTATAAAGTACATTCCCACAGATCTCCAAATAGCCGACATATTGACGAAGCCATTACCATCTGCTAGATTTGTCGCTCTGAGAAGCCAACTGGGAGTTTCCGAATAAATTGACTTCGGAAATTTAAAACGTCGCAGAAGAAAATTCTTTTCTTTGAGGAACCAATCGAATGGGGCTCATGGAGTTTTATATTTAATTAATAATTTAAAAAAAAAAAAAAAAAAAAATGAATGAAATGAAATGCTTTAATAGTTTAGTTTAATATGTAAATTGAAAATTTTGTGTTAAAATTTTTGTTTGAAAACTTATATTAACTTATCTTTATATCTACATATATGGATCTAGTTGGGTTTTACTGGGTTTCCCCAACTCTTTGCAGCGAATGCTGGATCTAATTGTTATCCCCAGAATTGAAGAAAGAAATTAAAATAAGCACAAACTCGTCTGTTAAATTTGAAGTGAAAGAGGAGATCGCAAAAATGTAACGGGACCTTCTTGCGGTTCTTCGTCTACCTTCTGCTTTTGCTTGTACTCGCGAACACGAGCTTCACTTCTCTCTTGGCAACGAGTGCGTGCGGTTGAAGAAAAACTAAAATCAAAGTGTGTACTTATTTATTCTGTTGCTGGTTTGGGATAATATTATATTATAATATATATATATATGGATATTAAAACCATAGGTTATGGGCCCAGACACAATTGCAACAGATAAATAGTAGAGTTCTTTGATTGTAAAAAAAAATAGAATATAAAAAAAGTGAATAAAAGTAAAAAAAAAAAACTATTGATAAAAGTGTGTGTGTGCATGTGAACACATACATATGTACATGTGTATCACGTCTTCAGGACAACGTTGAAATTAAGAAAAATTAAATGTGTTAATTTATGTTGTAAATGATAATTTCACAATAAGTGACGCCGCGACAAATTCGCTGCATATATTCTTTCTGTATTTCCAGGAAGACGCTTCAACAAATTTGCTGCGAAATTTCTAGAACACGCTTCGAATTCGCCGCAAGATTTTATTAGTGACGCTACGACAAATTCGACGCTTGCAAGGAAAGTTGCTGAGCAGTGTTGCTGTGCTGTTGCTGGTAAAAGTTGCTGAGCAGTGTTGCTGTGCTGTTGCTAAGAAGAGTTACTGAGCAGTGTTGCTGTGCTGTTGCTGGGAAAAGTTGCTGTGCAGTGTTGTTGTGTTGAGGTTAAAAAAAAAAAAAAAAAAACAATGGATAAGGGAAAGAGAAACATACAACCGTTTGACGGTGCAAAATACTCAATTTGGAAGTATAGAATGAGATTGCTCTTAGGAGAGCATGATTTATTAAAAGTAGTAGATGAAAAACAGTTGGCAATTACTGAAAAAAAATAAAAAGGCAGAACAGAAAGCAAAAAGTTTAATAGTCGAATATCTAAATGATTCATTTCTAGTTCATGCTAAGAGTGAGGATACTGCTAAACAGATTTTTGCAAATTTAGATGAAATTTACGAAAGGAAAAGCTTACCATCGCAACTATCACTGCGAAAGAAATTTTTATACTTTGATACCAAAGGTATCATAGTATATTGGGTTTGTGCAATGTCCGTCATGGTGTCTGTCCGTCCGTCCGTCCGTCCGTCTGTCCGTCCGTCTGTCCGTATGAACGCAACTTTTTCGACACCCTTAAAGCTAGAGCCTTGCAACTTTGCGAATATCTTGGTACATGTCTTCTTCAGACAAAGTGTTAAATTTGGGGCTCTACGACCTCAGGGGCCCGAGAAATCGATAACAAGTCGATACACCTCGAAGTGCAAATCGATAAAACACAAATATATCCCACATTTTAGCAGCTAGAGTCACCAAATTTGATGGCAAGATAGCTGGTAACATTCCTCAAAAAACTGCATTAAAAGTTTGGATGCCACGCCCACCTATTTCGCCCCCAGCCCCCCTCCAATTATAAACAAAAACGCCTGTATCTTCTACAGTTTTGAAGCTATAGCCACCAAAATTGACATGAAGGTAGAAGCTGACATCTGACAAAGTTAGGCATCAAAAGGCATTAAAGTATCTAAAAATGGTAAATTGGCATTTGATGGAAAATGTGAGTACAATGTACCGATTATAAAATTTAAACTGAACAGTAGAACATTTACATCAAAGATTTCAAATAGTGCTGAGTATCGATTGTGGCATGAAAGGCTAGGACATATAAGTGTAGGAAAATTTTTAGAAATAAAACGAAATAGCCTTTTTGAAGATATTAAGCTTTTAAACAATGTTGAGTTAACCCATGAGTTATGCGAGGCTTGTATAAATGGCAAGCAATCTAGATTAAAATTTGAAAAATTTAAAAATAAAGAAAATGTTACACGACCGCTATTTATTGTCCATTCCGACGTCTGTGGTCCAATCACACCCCCTACCGTTGATAATAAAAACTATTATATAGTTTTTATTGATCAGTATACACATTACTGTGTGACATACCTAATAACATATAAGTCAGATGTATTTTTCGTTTTCAAAGACTTTGTTGCAAAGAGTGAGGCTCATTTTAACTTGAAAATGGTAAATCTGTACATCGATAATGGTAGGGAATATCTTTCTAATGAAATGCGTGAGTTCTGTGTCGAAAAAGGCATCAGCTATCATTTAACGGTTCCTCATACTCCACAGTTAAATGGTGTATCAGAACGGATGATTAGAACAATCACCGAAAAGGCTCGCTCTATGATTAATTGTGCTAAAATCAAAAAATATTTTTGGGGTGAAGCTGTTTTAACAGCAACATACTTAATTAACAGATCCCCAAGTAGAGCATTGCAAAATATAAATAAAACACCATTTGAGATGTGGCATAACAAAAAGCCTGTATTAAAATATCTTAAGATTTTTGGTTCGACAGTATATGCACTAAATAAAGCTCAAAAGCGAAAGTTTGACGAAAAGTCGATTAAAACTTTACTTGTCGGGTATGAACCAAATGGGTATAAATTGTGGAATGAGGAATCGAGGAAATTTATGACAGCTAGAGATGTTGTGGTGGATGAGATAAATATGTTGAAATCTAGAGTTTTACATAAAGAAAACTCTGTGGTTCAAAGTAATACAGTTGAACCAAATAATGACTCTTTAAATAGAGAGCAAGAAGAGTTGGGTTTTCCTTTGGTGGAAAATAATGAATCTGTTGAATCTGAATTAAATTAACAACTCAATGAAAATTCCACAGATCTCGAGAATGCCGATCCAGTAGCTGAAACTGGTGATAAATCAAATGAAAATGAAAATAAAAATGAGGAAGGAATAAGACGCAGTGAAAGAATTAAGGATAAACCAAAATTATCATATCGATTTTTAGAAAAATGTCTTATGAATACTCAAATATGTTTAAATGATATTCCTTATACATTTGATGAAATTAAGTTTCGTGAAGACAGATCTTTCTGGGAAAAAGCCATACAAGATGAACTCGACTCCCACTTTCGAAATAACACTTGGTCCTTAGTGCAAAAGCCAAATAATAAAAACATAGTTGACTGCAAGTGGGTATTTAGTATAAAGCAAGATGAGTTTGGTAACTTAGTAAAGTATAAAGCAAGGCTTGTAGCACGGGGTTTCACTCAAGAGTATATGACTGATTATGACGAGACATTTGCACCAGTTGCTCGAATTTCAAGTTTCAGATTTCTATTGGCGCTTTCAAATCAGTATAATTTAATGGTTCATCACATGGATGTCAAAACCGCATTTTTAAATGGAACTCTAAAAGATGATATATACATGACTGTTCCAAAAGGCTTGACCAAATGTTATGAAAATAAAGTATGTAAACTTAATAAAGCTATATATGGCCTTAAGCAAGCTGCTAGGTGCTGGTTTGAAGTGTTTGAAAGCGTATTGAAAGATGTTGGATTTAAAAATCTAGGAGTTGACCGTTGTATTTATATTTTAAATAAGGGAGATATTTCAAGAAATATATATATTTTGTTATATGTGGATGATGTAGTGATTGCTACTAACAATTCTGATACAATGTCCAATTTTAAATCTTACCTACAAGACAAATTTCAAATGACTGATTTACGAGAAATTCGGCATTTTATTGGTATAAAAATTGATAGAACTGATGGACAGATATGTCTCAGTCAGTCGGCATATATTAAAAATGTATTGAGGAAATTTAATATGGAAGATTGCAATGCAGTTAGTACTCCCCTCCAAAGCAAGTTAGACTATGAGGCTCTGCAATCAGAAGAATCATATGATGCACCGTGTAGAAATTTGATTGGTTGTTTGATGTACATTATGTTGTGCACACGGCCAGACTTAAGTACTTCAATAACTATTTTAAGTCGATACACAAACAACAATAATAAGGAACTATGGCAATGTCTTAAACGAGCTCTTAGATATTTAAAAGGAACTGTCGATCTGAAGCTCACATTCAAGAAAAATATTAATTTCAATAACATTCTCATAGGATATGTAGACTCAGATTGGGCTGGGAATGAAACTGACAGAAGAAGTACTACTGGATATCTTTTTAAAATGTTTGAATGCTGCTTAATTTCATGGAGTACCATGAAGCAAAAATCGGTTGCTGCTTCATCTACAGAAGCCGAATATATGGCCTTGTTTGAAAGTGTTAGAGAAGCCCTTTGGCTCAAGTCATTAATTATTGAGATTAATTTAGAATTAAATGGTCCTATAGATATTTTTGAAGACAACCAAGGTTGTATAAGCATTGCCAATAATCCTACTTGCCATAAAAGAACAAAGCACATAGACATTAAATATCATTTTACAAGGGATCAAATTGAAAAGAAACTAATTTGTATAAAGTACATTCCCACAGATCTCCAAATAGCCGACATATTGACGAAGCCATTACCATCTGCTAGATTTGTCGCTCTGAGAAGCCAACTGGGAGTTTCCGAATAAATTGACTTCGGAAATTTAAAACGTCGCAGAAGAAAATTCTTTTCTTTGAGGAACCAATCGAATGGGGCTCATGGAGTTTTATATTTAATTAATAATTTAAAAAAAAAAAAAAAAAAATGAATGAAATGAAATGCTTTAATAGTTTAGTTTAATATGTAAATTGAAAATTTTGTGTTAAAATTTTTGTTTGAAAACTTATATTAACTTATCTTTATATCTACATATATGGATCTAGTTGGGTTTTACTGGGTTTCCCCAACTCTTTGCAGCGAATGCTGGATCTAATTGTTATCCCCAGAATTGAAGAAAGAAATTAAAATAAGCACAAACTCGTCTGTTAAATTTGAAGTGAAAGAGGAGATCGCAAAAATGTAACGGGACCTTCTTGCGGTTCTTCGTCTACCTTCTGCTTTTGCTTGTACTCGCGAACACGAGCTTCACTTCTCTCTTGGCAACGAGTGCGTGCGGTTGAAGAAAACTAAAATCAAAGTGTGTACTTATTTATTCTGTTGCTGGTTTGGGATAATATTATATTATAATATATATATATATGGATATTAAAACCATAGGTTATGGGCCCAGACACAATTGCAACAGATAAATAGTAGAGTTCTTTGATTGTAAAAAAAATAGAATATAAAAAAAGTGAATAAAAGTAAAAAAAAAAAACTATTGATAAAAGTGTGTGTGTGCATGTGAACACATACATATGTACATGTATCACGTCTTCAGGACAACGTTGAAATTAAGAAAAATTAAATGTGTTAATTTATGTTGTAAATGATAATTTCACAATAAGTGACGCCGCGACAAATTCGCTGCATATATTCTTTCTGTATTTCCAGGAAGACGCTTCAACAAATTTGCTGCGAAATTTCTAGAACACGCTTCGAATTCGCCGCAAGATTTTATTAGTGACGCTACGACAAATTCGACGCTTGCAAGGAAAGTTGCTGAGCAGTGTTGCTGTGCTGTTGCTGGTAAAAGTTGCTGAGCAGTGTTGCTGTGCTGTTGCTAAGAAGAGTTACTGAGCAGTGTTGCTGTGCTGTTGCTGGGAAAAGTTGCTGTGCAGTGTTGTTGTGTTGAGGTTAAAGAAAAAAAAAAAACAATGGATAAGGGAAAGAGAAACATACAACCGTTTGACGGTGCAAAATACTCAATTTGGAAGTATAGAATGAGATTGCTCTTAGGAGAGCATGATTTATTAAAAGTAGTAGATGAAAAACAGTTGGCAATTACTGAAAAAAATAAAAAGGCAGAACAGAAAGCAAAAAGTTTAATAGTCGAATATCTAAATGATTCATTTCTAGTTCATGCTAAGAGTGAGGATACTGCTAAACAGATTTTTGCAAATTTAGATGAAATTTACGAAAGGAAAAGCTTACCATCGCAACTATCACTGCGAAAGAAATTTTTATACTTTGATACCAAAGGTATCATAGTATATTGGGTTTGTGCAATGTCCGTCATGGTGTCTGTCCGTCCGTCCGTCCGTCCGTCTGTCCGTCCGTCTGTCCGTATGAACGCAACTTTTTTCGACACCCTTAAAGCTAGAGCCTTGCAACTTTGCAAATATCTTGGTACATGTCTTCTTCAGACAAAGTGTTAAATTTGGGGCTCTACGACCTCAGGGGGGCCCGAGAAATCGATAACAAGTCGATACACCTCGAAGTGCAAATCGATAAAACACAAATATATCCCACATTTTAGCAGCTAGAGTCACCAAATTTGATGGCAAGATAGCTGGTAACATTCCTCAAAAAACTGCATTAAAAGTTTGGATGCCACGCCCACCTATTTCGCCCCAGCCCCCTCCAATTATAAACAAAAACGCCTGTATCTTCTACAGTTTTGAAGCTATAGCCACCAAAATTGACATGAAGGTAGAAGCTGACATCTGACAAAGTTAGGCATCAAAACTTTGAATGCCACGCCCCCAAATAACAGCATATGCCCTAATAAAAACCGGAATGCATGTATCTTTGCCAGTTTTTAAGCTAGAGTCACCAAATTTGATGGCAAGATAGCTGGCGACATTCCCCAAAAAATTGCATCAAAAGTTTGGATGCCACGCCCACCTTTTCCGCCCCCAGCCCCCCTCCAATTATAAACAAAAATGCCTGTATCTCTTACAGTTTTCAAGCTATTGCCACCAAAATTTACATGAAGGTAGATGTCGACATCTGACAAAGTTATTCATCAAAACATTGGATGCCACGCCCCCAAACAACGGGACATGCCCCACCGCTCTAAAAAAAACCGGAAGTCATGTATCTGTCAGTTTTTAAGCTAGAGTCACCAAATTTGGTATAAACATTGGTAGTGACATCCGTAACAGATCTGCATCAATGTTTTGGATGCCACGCCCACTTATTCCGCCCACCGCTATATCTCTCTCAGTTTTTGAGCTAGGCTCTTCAAATTTGGTATGAACATTGTTAGTGGCATCCGTAACAGATCTGCATCAATGTTTTGGATGCCACGCCCACTTATACCGCCCACCGCTATATCTTTCTTAGTTTTTGGGCTAGAGTCACCAAATTTGGTATGAACATTGGTAGTGACATCCGTAACAGGTGTGCATACAAATTTTGGATGCCACGCCCACTTATACCGCCCACCTCTATACCTTTGTCGGTTTTTGCGCTAGAGTCTCCAAACTTGGTAGGAGGATAGAAAGTGCCATCCGCCACAGATAAATGTCATTCCTACCCCTTCTGCCTGATTTTTATACCCAAAGCCCTCATATATTACTATTTGCACTAGGAATCCTTAAAACAGCTATGTAAACTGGTATCAAAGTATATCGCAGTCGGTTGCGCCCGACTGCAACGTTTTTACTTGTTTAATTTGAAGTTAAAAGATGATACCTCGCTCCTCGATCACTTCAATTTATTTGATGATCTCATTATGGAACTTATCGCGTCAGGAGCAAATCTAGACGAGATGGATAAAATTTCACATTTACTTTTCACTCTTCCATCCAGTTATGATGGAGTTACAACTGCAATAGAGACTCTATCCGAAAATAACTTAACATTAGCTTTTGTGAAAACACGTCTTCTTGATCACGAGATCAGGCTTAAAGATATGGGCAGGGATACGAGTGCTAAAGTTCTGCAAGCAATAGGCAAAAAGGAGTGGAAAGACAATAAATTTAAGAATAAGACAATCCAGAAGTTTGGTAAGAAACCGTTCAAGCCCCATTTTAAACCAAAACCGAAGTGCTTTCATTGTGGTAAGTTAGGTCATCTGAAGAAAGATTGTTTCTACTTAAAAAGGCAGGGAAAGCAGAATGAAAATAGTGGACAGGAAAGGCAGGCTCAGATGGCAACAACAACAGCAACAGCTGCAACCCAACCAGAGCGTAGTTTCGCTTTCATGATGAGGAAAGCAACAACAAGTCCCAGCACAAGTGAGGTTGAGTTTATCCTAGACTCAGGGGCATCGGATCACCTCATAAATGACACCGCATTGTTCTCCGAGTATGACCGTTTGCAATCAAATGTAGCTATTGAGATTGCAAAACGTGGAGAATACATATACGCTACAGCCAAAGGAGTGGTCTACCTAAACAGCTCTGGAAACCAAATCACCCTACAAAATGTACTGTACTGTAAGGACATTCCGCACAACTTACTTTCAGTAAAGAAGATGCAGGATGCTGGGATGACCATAGAGTTTAACCCTGGAGGCATTAAAGTATCTAAAAATGGAAAATTGGCATTTGATGGAAAATGTGAGTACAATGTACCGATTATAAAATTTAAACTGAACAGTAGAACATTTACATCAAAGATTTCAAATAGTGCTGAGTAGTGCTAGGACATATAAGTGTAGGAAAATTTTTAGAAATAAAACGAAATAGCCTTTTTGAAGATATTAAGCTTTTAAACAATGTTGAGTTAACCCATGAGTTATGCGAGGCTTGTATAAATGGCAAGCAATCTGGATTAAAATTTGAAAAATTTAAAAATAAAGAAAATGTTACACGACCGCTATTTATTGTCCATTCCGACGTCTGTGGTCCAATCACACCCCCTACCGTTGATAATAAAAACTATTATATAGTTTTTATTGATCAGTATACACATTACTGTGTGACATACCTAATAACATATAAGTCAGATGTATTTTTCGTTTTCAAAGACTTTGTTGCAAAGAGTGAGGCTCATTTTAACTTGAAAATGGTAAATCTGTACATCGATAATGGTAGGGAATATCTTTCTAATGAAATGCGTGAGTTCTGTGTCGAAAAGGCATCAGCTATCATTTAACGGTTCCTCATACTCCACAGTTAAATGGTGTATCAGAACGGATGATTAGAACAATCACCGAAAAGGCTCGCTCTATGATTAATTGTGCTAAAATCAAAAAATATTTTTGGGGTGAAGCTGTTTTAACAGCAACATACTTAATTAACAGATCCCCAAGTAGAGCATTGCAAAATATAAATAAAACACCATTTGAGATGTGGCATAACAAAAAGCCTGTATTAAAATATCTTAAGATTTTTGGTTCGACAGTATATGCACTAAATAAAGCTCAAAAGCGAAAGTTTGACGAAAAGTCGATTAAAACTTTACTTGTCGTGTATGAACCAAATGGGTATAAATTGTGGAATGAGGAATCGAGGAAATTTATGACAGCTAGAGATGTTGTGGTGGATGAGATAAATATGTTGAAATCTAGAGTTTTACATAAAGAAAACTCTGTGGTTCAAAGTAATACAGTTGAACCAAATAATGACTCTTTAAATAGAGAGCAAGAAGAGTTGGGTTTTCCTTTGGTGGAAAATAATGAATCTGTTGATTCTGAATTAAATTAACAACTCAATGAAAATTCCACAGATCTCGAGAATGCCGATCCAGTAGCTGAAACTGGTGATAAATCAAATGAAAATGAAAATAAAAATGAGGAAGGAATAAGACGCAGTGAAAGAATTAAGGGTAAACCAAAATTATCATATCGATTTTTAGAAAAATGTCTTATGAATACTCAAATATGTTTAAATGATATTCCTTATACATTTGATGAAATTAAGTTTCGTGAAGACAGATCTTTCTGGGAAAAAGCCATACAAGATGAACTCGACTCCCACTTTCGAAATAACACTTGGTCCTTAGTGCAAAAGCCAAATAATAACAAGTAAAAACGTTGCAGTCGGGCGCAACCGACTGCGATATACTTTGATACCAGTTTACATAGCTGTTTTAAGGATTCCTAGTGCAAATAGTAATATATGAGGGCTTTGGGTATAAAAATCAGGCAGAAGGGGTAGGAATGACATTTATCTGTGGCGGATGGCACTTTCTATCCTCCTACCAAGTTTGGAGACTCTAGCGCAAAAACCGACAAAGGTATAGAGGTGGGCGGTATAAGTGGGCGTGGCATCCAAAATTTGTATGCACACCTGTTACGGATGTCACTACCAATGTTCATACCAAATTTGGTGACTCTAGCCCAAAAACTAAGAAAGATATAGCGGTGGGCGGTATAAGTGGGCGTGGCATCCAAAACATTGATGCAGATCTGTTACGGATGCCACTAACAATGTTCATACCAAATTTGAAGAGCCTAGCTCAAAAACTGAGAGAGATATAGCGGTGGGCGGAATAAGTGGGCGTGGCATCCAAAACATTGATGCAGATCTGTTACGGATGTCACTACCAATGTTTATACCAAATTTGGTGACTCTAGCTTAAAAACTGACAGATACATGACTTCCGGTTTTTTTAGAGCGGTGGGGCATGTCCCGTTGTTTAGGGGCGTGGCATCCAATGTTTTGATGAATAACTTTGTCAGATGTCGACATCTACCTTCATGTCAATTTTGGTGGCTATAGCTTCAAAACTGTAGAAGATACAGGCATTTTTGTTTATAATTGGAGGGGGGCTGGGGGCGAAATAGGTGGGCGTGGCATCCAAACTTTTGATGCAATTTTTTGGGGAATGTCGCCAGCTATCTTGCCATCAAATTTGGTGACTCTAGCTTAAAAACTGGCAAAGATACATGCATTCCGGTTTTTATTAGGGCATATGCTGTTATTTGGGGGCGTGGCATTCAAAGTTTTGATGCCTAACTTTGTCAGATGTCAGCTTCTACCTTCATGTCAATTTTGGTGGCTATAGCTTCAAAACTGTAGAAGATACAGGCATTTTTGTTTATAATTGGAGGGGGGCTGGGGGCGAAATAGGTGGGCGTGGCATCCAAACTTTTGATGCAGTTTTTTGGGGAATGTCGCCAGCTATCTTGCCATCAAATTTGGTGACTCTAGCTGCTAAAATGTGGGATATATTTGTGTTTTATCGATTTGCACTTCGAGGTGTATCGACTTGTTATCGATTTCTCGGGCCCCCTGAGGTCGTAGAGCCCCAAATTTAACACTTTGTCTGAAGAAGACATGTACCAAGATATTTGCAAAGTTGCAAGGCTCTAGCTTTAAGGGTGTCGAAAAAAGTTGCGTTCATACGGACAGACGGACGGACAGACGGACGGACGGACGGACGGACAGACACCATGACGGACATTGCACAAACCCAATATACTATGATACCTTTGGTATCAAAGTATAAAAAACATAGTTGACTGCAAGTGGGTATTTAGTATAAAGCAAGATGAGTTTGGTAACTTAGTAAAGTATAAAGCAAGGCTTGTAGCACGGGGTTTCACTCAAGAGTATATGACTGATTATGACGAGACATTTGCACCAGTTGCTCGAATTTCAAGTTTCAGATTTCTATTGGCGCTTTCAAATCAGTATAATTTAATGGTTCATCACATGAATGTCAAAACCGCATTTTTAAATGGAACTCTAAAAGATGATATATACATGACTGTTCCAAAAGGCTTGACCAAATGTTATGAAAATAAAGTATGTAAACTTAATAAAGCTATATATGGCCTTAAGCAAGCTGCTAGGGTGCTGGTTTGAAGTGTTTGAAAGCGTATTGAAAGATGTTGGATTTAAAAATCTAGGAGTTGACCGTTGTATTTATATTTTAAATAAGGGAGATATTTCAAGAAATATATATATTTTGTTATATGTGGATGATGTAGTGATTGCTACTAACAATTCTGATACAATGTCCAATTTTAAATCTTACCTACAAGACAAATTTCAAATGACTGATTTACGAGAAATTCGGCATTTTATTGGTATAAAAATTGATAGAACTGATGGACAGATATGTCTCAGTCAGTCGGCATATATTAAAAATGTATTGAGGAAATTTAATATGGAAGATTGCAATGCAGTTAGTACTCCCCTCCAAAGCAAGTTAGACTATGAGGCTCTGCAATCAGAAGAATCATATGATGCACCGTGTAGAAATTTGATTGGTTGTTTGATGTACATTATGTTGTGCACACGGCCAGACTTAAGTACTTCAATAACTATTTTAAGTCGATACACAAACAACAATAATAAGGAACTATGGCAATGTCTTAAACGAGCTCTTAGATATTTAAAAGGAACTGTCGATCTGAAGCTCACATTCAAGAAAAATATTAATTTCAATAACATTCTCATAGGATATGTAGACTCAGATTGGGCTGGGAATGAAACTGACAGAAGAAGTACTACTGGATATCTTTTTAAAATGTTTGAATGCTGCTTAATTTCATGGAGTACCATGAAGCAAAAATCGGTTGCTGCTTCATCTACAGAAGCCGAATATATGGCCTTGTTTGAAAGTGTTAGAGAAGCCCTTTGGCTCAAGTCATTAATTATTGAGATTAATTTAGAATTAAATGGTCCTATAGATATTTTTGAAGACAACCAAGGTTGTATAAGCATTGCCAATAATCCTACTTGCCATAAAAGAACAAAGCACATAGACATTAAATATCATTTTACAAGGGAACAAATTGAAAAGAAACTAATTTGTATAAAGTACATTCCCACAGATCTCCAAATAGACGACATATTGACGAAGCCATTACCATCTGCTAGATTTGTCGCTCTGAGAAGCCAACTGGGAGTTTCCGAATAAATTGACTTCGGAAATTTAAAACGTCGCAGAAGAAAATTCTTTTCTTTGAGGAACCAATCGAATGGGGCTCATGGAGTTTTATATTTAATTAATAATTTAAAAAAAAAAAAAAAAAAAAAATGAATGAAATGAAATGCTTTAATAGTTTAGTTTAATATGTAAATTGAAAATTTTGTGTTAAAATTTTTGTTTGAAAACTTATATTAACTTATCTTTATATCTACATATATGGATCTAGTTGGGTTTTACTGGGTTTCCCCAACTCTTTGCAGCGAATGCTGGATCTAATTGTTATCCCCAGAATTGAAGAAAGAAATTAAAATAAGCACAAACTCGTCTGTTAAATTTTTGTTTTTGATTAATGTAACTTTTGAGGTGGCGTGTTAAAAAGAAAATATATGAACATACATATACGAGCAAAAGTCACATGAATACACATTCGGTGTTTGTATGTGTGTATGAAGTGAAAGAGGAGATCGCAAAAATGTAACGGGACCTTCTTGCGGTTCTTCGTCTACCTTCTGCTTTTGCTTGTACTCGCGAACACGAGCTTCACTTCTCTCTTGGCAACGAGTGCGTGCGGTTGAAGAAAACTAAAATCAAAGTGTGTACTTATTTATTCTGTTGCTGGTTTGGGATAATATTATATTATAATATATATATATATGGATATTAAAACCATAGGTTATGGGCCCAGACACAATTGCAACAGATAAATAGTAGAGTTCTTTGATTGTAAAAAAAAATAGAATATAAAAAAAGTGAATAAAAGTAAAAAAAAAACTATTGATAAAAGTGTGTGTGTGCATGTGAACACATACATATGTACATGTGTATCACGTCTTCAGGACAACGTTGAAATTAAGAAAAATTAAATGTGTTAATTTATGTTGTAAATGATAATTTCACAATAAGTGACGCCGCGACAAATTCGCTGCATATATTCTTTCTGTATTTCCAGGAAGACGCTTCAACAAATTTGCTGCGAAATTTCTAGAACACGCTTCGAATTCGCCGCAAGATTTTATTAGTGACGCTACGACAAATTCGACGCTTGCAAGAAAAGTTGCTGAGCAGTGTTGCTGTGCTGTTGCTGGTAAAAGTTGCTGAGCAGTGTTGCTGTGCTGTTGCTAAGAAAAGTTGCTGTGCAGTGTTGTTGTGTTGAGGTTAAAAAAAAAAAAAAAAACAATGGATAAGGGAAAGAGAAACATACAACCGTTTGACGGTGCAAAATACTCAATTTGGAAGTATAGAATGAGATTGCTCTTAGGAGAGCATGATTTATTAAAAGTAGTAGATGAAAAACAGTTGGCAATTACTGAAGAAAATAAAAAGGCAGAACAGAAAGCAAAAAGTTTAATAGTCGAATATCTAAATGATTCATTTCTAGTTCATGCTAAGAGTGAGGATACTGCTAAACAGATTTTTGCAAATTTAGATGAAATTTACGAAAGGAAAAGCTTACCATCGCAACTATCACTGCGAAAGAAATTTTTTAATTTGAAGTTAAAAGATGATACCTCGCTCCTCGATCACTTCAATTTATTTGATGATCTCATTATGGAACTTATCGCGTCAGGAGCAAATCTAGACGAGATGGATAAAATTTCACATTTACTTTTCACTTTTCCATCCAGTTATGATGGAGTTACAACTGCAATAGAGACTCTATCCGAAAATAACTTAACATTAGCTTTTGTGAAAACACGTCTTCTTGATCACGAGATCAGGCTTAAAGATATGGGCAGGGATACGAGTGCTAAAGTTCTGCAAGCAATAGGCAAAAAGGAGTGGAAAGACAATAAATTTAAGAATAAGACAATCCAGAAGTTTGGTAAGAAACCGTTCAAGCCCCATTTTAAACCAAAACCGAAGTGCTTTCATTGTGGTAAGTTAGGTCATCTGAAGAAAGATTGTTTCTACTTAAAAAGGCAGGGAAAGCAGAATGAAAATAGTGGACAGGAAAGGCAGGCTCAGATGGCAACAACAACAGCAACAGCTGCAACCCAACCAGAGCGTAGTTTCGCTTTCATGATGAGGAAAGCAACAACAAGTCCCAGCACAAGTGAGGTTGAGTTTATCCTAGACTCAGGGGCATCGGATCACCTCATAAATGACACCGCATTGTTCTCCGAGTATGACCGTTTGCAATCAAATGTAGCTATTGAGATTGCAAAACGTGGAGAATACATATACGCTACAGCCAAAGGAGTGGTCTACCTAAACAGCTCTGGAAACCAAATCACCCTACAAAATGTACTGTACTGTAAGGACATTCCGCACAACTTACTTTCAGTAAAGAAGATGCAGGATGCTGGGATGACCATAGAGTTTAACCCTGGAGGCATTAAAGTATCTAAAAATGGTAAATTGGCATTTGATGGAAAATGTGAGTACAATGTACCGATTATAAAATTTAAACTGAACAGTAGAA
Organism: Scaptomyza pallida; assembly: GCA_018152965.1. Taxonomy (NCBI): domain Eukaryota; kingdom Metazoa; phylum Arthropoda; class Insecta; order Diptera; family Drosophilidae; genus Scaptomyza; species Scaptomyza pallida. The sequence goes on from JAECXP010000220.1 coordinate 1,042,507, forward strand.
CATTTACATCAAAGATTTCAAATAGTGCTGAGTATCGATTGTGGCATGAAAGGCTAGGACATATAAGTGTAGGAAAATTTTTAGAAATAAAACGAAATAGCCTTTTTGAAGATATTAAGCTTTTAAACAATGTTGAGTTAACCCATGAGTTATGCGAGGCTTGTATAAATGGCAAGCAATCTAGATTAAAATTTGAAAAATTTAAAAATAAAGAAAATGTTACACGACCGCTATTTATTGTCCATTCCGACGTCTGTGGTCCAATCACACCCCCTACCGTTGATAATAAAAACTATTATATAGTTTTTATTGATCAGTATACACATTACTGTGTGACATACCTAATAACATATAAGTCAGATGTATTTTTCGTTTTCAAAGACTTTGTTGCAAAGAGTGAGGCTCATTTTAACTTGAAAATGGTAAATCTGTACATCGATAATGGTAGGGAATATCTTTCTAATGAAATGCGTGAGTTCTGTGTCGAAAAAGGCATCAGCTATCATTTAACGGTTCCTCATACTCCACAGTTAAATGGTGTATCAGAACGGATGATTAGAACAATCACCGAAAAGGCTCGCTCTATGATTAATTGTGCTAAAATCAAAAAATATTTTTGGGGTGAAGCTGTTTTAACAGCAACATACTTAATTAACAGATCCCCAAGTAGAGCATTGCAAAATATAAATAAAACACCATTTGAGATGTGGCATAACAAAAAGCCTGTATTAAAATATCTTAAGATTTTTGGTTCGACAGTATATGCACTAAATAAAGCTCAAAAGCGAAAGTTTGACGAAAAGTCGATTAAAACTTTACTTGTCGGGTATGAACCAAATGGGTATAAATTGTGGAATGAGGAATCGAGGAAATTTATGACAGCTAGAGATGTTGTGGTGGATGAGATAAATATGTTGAAATCTAGAGTTTTACATAAAGAAAACTCTGTGGTTCAAAGTAATACAGTTGAACCAAATAATGACTCTTTAAATAGAGAGCAAGAAGAGTTGGGTTTTCCTTTGGTGGAAAATAATGAATCTGTTGATTCTGAATTAAATTAACAACTCAATGAAAATTCCACAGATCTCGAGAATGCCGATCCAGTAGCTGAAACTGGTGATAAATCAAATGAAAATGAAAATAAAAATGAGGAAGGAATAAGACGCAGTGAAAGAATTAAGGGTAAACCAAAATTATCATATCGATTTTTAGAAAAATGTCTTATGAATACTCAAATATGTTTAAATGATATTCCTTATACATTTGATGAAATTAAGTTTCGTGAAGACAGATCTTTCTGGAAAAAAGCCATACAAGATGAACTCGACTCCCACTTTCGAAATAACACTTGGTCCTTAGTGCAAAAGCCAAATAATAAAAACATAGTTGACTGCAAGTGGGTATTTAGTATAAAGCAAGATGAGTTTGGTAACTTAGTAAAGTATAAAGCAAGGCTTGTAGCACGGGGTTTCACTCAAGAGTATATGACTGATTATGACGAGACATTTGCACCAGTTGCTCGAATTTCAAGTTTCAGATTTCTATTGGCGCTTTCAAATCAGTATAATTTAATGGTTCATCACATGGATGTCAAAACCGCATTTTTAAATGGAACTCTAAAAGATGATATATACATGACTGTTCCAAAAGGCTTGACCAAATGTTATGAAAATAAAGTATGTAAACTTAATAAAGCTATATATGGCCTTAAGCAAGCTGCTAGGTGCTGGTTTGAAGTGTTTGAAAGCGTATTGAAAGATGTTGGATTTAAAAATCTAGGAGTTGACCGTTGTATTTATATTTTAAATAAGGGAGATATTTCAAGAAATATATATATTTTGTTATATGTGGATGATGTAGTGATTGCTACTAACAATTCTGATACAATGTCCAATTTTAAATCTTACCTACAAGACAAATTTCAAATGACTGATTTACGAGAAATTCGGCATTTTATTGGTATAAAAATTGATAGAACTGATGGACAGATATGTCTCAGTCAGTCGGCATATATTAAAAATGTATTGAGGAAATTTAATATGGAAGATTGCAATGCAGTTAGTACTCCCCTCCAAAGCAAGTTAGACTATGAGGCTCTGCAATCAGAAGAATCATATGATGCACCGTGTAGAAATTTGATTGGTTGTTTGATGTACATTATGTTGTGCACACGGCCAGACTTAAGTACTTCAATAACTATTTTAAGTCGATACACAAACAACAATAATAAGGAACTATGGCAATGTCTTAAACGAGCTCTTAGATATTTAAAAGGAACTGTCGATCTGAAGCTCACATTCAAGAAAAATATTAATTTCAATAACATTCTCATAGGATATGTAGACTCAGATTGGGCTGGGAATGAAACTGACAGAAGAAGTACTACTGGATATCTTTTTAAAATGTTTGAATGCTGCTTAATTTCATGGAGTACCATGAAGCAAAAATCGGTTGCTGCTTCATCTACAGAAGCCGAATATATGGCCTTGTTTGAAAGTGTTAGAGAAGCCCTTTGGCTCAAGTCATTAATTATTGAGATTAATTTAGAATTAAATGGTCCTATAGATATTTTTGAAGACAACCAAGGTTGTATAAGCATTGCCAATAATCCTACTTGCCATAAAAGAACAAAGCACATAGACATTAAATATCATTTTACAAGGGAACAAATTGAAAAGAAACTAATTTGTATAAAGTACATTCCCACAGATCTCCAAATAGCCGACATATTGACGAAGCCATTACCATCTGCTAGATTTGTCGCTCTGAGAAGCCAACTGGGAGTTTCCGAATAAATTGACTTCGGAAATTTAAAACGTCGCAGAAGAAAATTCTTTTCTTTGAGGAACCAATCGAATGGGGCTCATGGAGTTTTATATTTAATTAATAATTTAAAAAAAAAAAAAAAAAAAATGAATGAAATGAAATGCTTTAATAGTTTAGTTTAATATGTAAATTGAAAATTTTGTGTTAAAATTTTTGTTTGAAAACTTATATTAACTTATCTTTATATCTACATATATGGATCTAGTTGGGTTTTACTGGGTTTCCCCAACTCTTTGCAGCGAATGCTGGATCTAATTGTTATCCCCAGAATTGAAGAAAGAAATTAAAATAAGCACAAACTCGTCTGTTAAATTTTTGTTTTTGATTAATGTAACTTTTGAGGTGGCGTGTTGAAAAGAAAATATATGAACATACATATACGAGCAAAAGTCACATGAATACACATTCGGTGTTTGTATGTGTGAATGAAGTGAAAGAGGAGATCGCAAAAATGTAACGGGACCTTCTTGCGGTTCTTCGTCTACCTTCTGCTTTTGCTTGTACTCGCGAACACGAGCTTCACTTCTCTCTTGGCAACGAGTGCGTGCGGTTGAAGAAAACTAAAATCAAAGTGTGTACTTATTTATTCTGTTGCTGGTTTGGGATAATATTATATTATAATATATATATATATGGATATTAAAACCATAGAGCAAAACGCTTATGTGCGTCAAACTCTAGACTAGCCAGCTAACTATTTTTATTTTCTTGTAGCTCTAGAACACGCTGTTGAAAGGCAATACTCTTTTCTTTAAACTCGTCAAGAGTTTGACGCACATAAGCGTTTTGCTCCTTTTGCATTTCGTTGCGCTCCCTCATCATCAATTGGCCGTCAGCCAATTGAAACAACAAGGGGAACAACGCGCCACTTCGGGGAGGCACATATATACCGACAATATGTATGTTGCCACCCTCGCAGTGCGTGCCGTCCTTGGAGCTTACAATTGGTAGTGCGACTATACTCTCCTCGTGAGGGCGGCTGGAAGCAGGCCCTTGGTACGGTCATGTCTCTGCCAAGGGTGCTGACGAATTGTAGTCGGGCGAGAGAAGAACACTCTATAAAATTACCCCAGTCCAAGTTGGAACAGCATTGTGCCGAGGGACTCGCGGCCGAGGGGTTGCTCGGTCTCTACTTTGCGAACTCTGGATACCTGCCGACCTCCAGTTTCAATCAGGCTTCCCGCGATACACGGGCTATGTCGCGTTTGACCGTCCTTCCCGTCTACTAGTGGGAGCAAAATATGAACCTATCCAAAACAAATATAAAATCAGTGTCCGAGGCACTCAAAACCTCGGTGGGAGATGACAATCCCTCTTCGGGTGGCAACACCTTAAATACGTCTGGTAAGCCAGCAGACGACAAGAAAGTAGCAACGGCCACTTCAGGTGCGAGCACCTCCACTTCTTAGCCTGGTACGCCAGCAGGCACGCGAAATGTTGCTAAGGGGGTAAGCTGGAGGCGACAAAGACAGTCGTCCCTCTACCCTGGGCGTCGACCGGTAACGGCTCTTGGAGCGCGGCGACCGCAACCTAAGGTTGCGCCACCGGCTCCCGGGTCCGCGACTGTGGCGACTGCCTCAGGGTCAGCCACAATTCCAACTGGCAAGCCATCCTTTAAGGATCGGCAACGGGCTGCTGATATTCTTCAGCAAAACCTCACGGCCCAACCAGCATCCCCAGACGGAGCCCAGCTTGTGGAGTGGGCAAAGACCGTCCTCCCCAACTTTAAGCCGGCTGTAGCGCCCGTTTCCGGAAAAGCCAAACCGAAACGGCAACGCTCAGCTGAAGAGAAGGCCCCACAAGCCAAGCGGATCCGGCCTCCCCCTCGCCCACAACCACTCACCCGGTCCTTCGCCGAAGCCGCCAGGGAGAAGGTACTCATTGGGGTCCTTGACAGGGGCCAAAGTGAGTGCCAGATCCCTCAGCATAGGTGGGGGGAAATCGAGTGTGAGCTCCAAGAAAAGCTACTCGACTTGATGATCAAGTCCGGAGGACCACCACCACGCTGCTCTGACGCCGGTTGGCATCAGGGATGTATAAAAGCGATAGCTTGTGAGGATATGGCGTCTGCCGCCATATATAAGCAAGCTGTCGCCATGCTGGGGGAGATCTACCCTGGCGCGAAATTAGAGGCGGTCGATTGGGCTGACATACCCAGTCGCCCCCGCGCCAAGGCTTGGATCTCTGCAAAGCCTGAGGATCCCGAAAGGATTCTCAAGCTTTTCCAGTTATGCAACCCTGACTTGCCCACCAGCGATTGGAGGGTAGCCAAGGTGGAGGCGTCCGAAGGTACCACAAGACAAGTGGTCCTGATTATCAATGATGAGTCGGCGCAGAAACTGGCCAAATCCAGCGGTGCAGCCCACTACGGTTTCAAACCCGTAGTAATAAGGGTGTACCGGTCGGACGCGGCCGGCAAATCTTTGGCTGACGACGTAGCGCCAGACCGTGAAGAGGATGCAACAACCAGCGCCGCCGCAAATGGCACCCCAGCCCAAGCAATTAAAAAAGAGGGAGACAACCTTGCAGGCTACCAGTCGGAGGGCTCCGAGCTGGCCAACAGTTTAGCCAACCTGATCTGCCTCTCTGACACGGACACAGAAGAAGAAGCGGAGCGTACGGTGGTGGAGATTAAGTCTGAAGATGTCACTACGACTTCTACAGATAAACCTCCACGACTGTAAGGTGGCTGCAGCCGCTCTTCTGCTCCGCATAAGCCAATGCGGAGCAGACATAGTCCTCATCCAGGAACCTTGGGTCTGCGGTGGCAGGGTTTCTGGATTGGGGACGAAGGACTATAATCTACTTGTAGCCCGCAACGAAGGTAAAGTTCGCACCTGTATTATGGCAAAAAAACTCCTAGATATTTTTCTGCTCTCTAACTACAGCAATGGCGACAACACTGCTGCCTGCCTGGAGCTGAAGTCGGGCTGTGTCAAGCTAAGCTCAAGCTATATGGCACACGACCAACAAGGCCCCCTACCACACACGCTCCTGCGAAGTCTGATCGCCGACTGCGAGGCGACCCACAAGGAGCTCATCATAGGATGCGATGCCAACGCTCATCACCATCAGTGGGGCAGCACTGACATAAACGAACGGGGTGAGTCACTCTTTAACTATATCCTGTCCACTAACCTTAACATCTGTAATATAGGTAACGACCCTACCTTTATTACCAGAAATAGGCAAGAAGTCTTAGACATGACGCTTGCTACGGCGTCCCTCCATCAAAGACTCATTAGATGGAGGGTGCTTGATGAACACTCGTTCTCTGACCATAGGTATATAGATATAGCCTTCTCCCTGATACACCAAAGCCAAAATGGTGCAGAAATTACAAACGTACAAACTGGACCGTTTTCAAAGACCAAATTGGGAGACTAATTCCCGAACAGCCTCCTTCGGGACTCCCAACCCCTGAGCATACAGAGATGCTCACTCACAAACTCACGGAGGCATGCATGTCCGCCCTCAACATGTCATGTCCCCTGAGTAAACCAAGAGGGAAAACAAAACCACCATGGTGGTCCCCGGAAACAGGTGAGCCTTGCAACCTTGCAACTTTTAAAAAGACACTTAGACAGGCTAAACGCCTTTCGTGGAAAAACTTCTGCTCCTCAATTGAAAACACTACTGATGCCGCAAGGCTCAGAAAGGTTCTCTCCAGTACTCAGACAACCGTTGGGTTCCTTAAGAAACCAGACGACTCGTGGACAACGACCAGTTCGGAGTCTCTAGAACTTCTTATGGAAACCCACTTTCCCGGTTGCTCAGTCGAGTCACCACTTGTCTTAGCCAGAGAATTTCAAGGGCACTTAGCAACCGATTTTCTCTCCAAAGACATCATCACATGAGCTATACAAAGTTTCTCGCCCTTCAAATCACCAGGACCTGACGGCATCATTCCAGCCCAATTGCAGCAAGCAGGGGCAACTGCCGTTAACTGGCTTCATAAAATCTTAAAGATATCTTAGCGACAGGCCTGATTCCCAAGACATGGCTGGAATCCAAAGTCGTCTTCATTCCAAAAGCGGGTAAAGCCTCACACACGACCCCGAAGGATTTCCGCCCCATTAGCCTGACATCCTTTCTACTTAAAACGCTAGAACCCTTTCTTTGGGCTTACACATCAGAAACTCGATCAAGACAGATCATTTCTCTCAAGCACAACATGCTTACCAGAAAGGTAAATCAACCGAGACAGCGCTTCACGCTGTTGTCTCTACAGTTAAAAAGGCTCTCTACCAAAGAGAGTACTGTCTCATAGCCTTCCTAGACATAGAGGGCGCGTTTAATAACGTTGTACCAGAGGCGATCACCGAGGCGCTATCGAATTTGGGGGTCGAGCATCGCATCGTGGATCTGATTGATCAACTTCTCAAACGAAGAATCGTCAGAGCCACTTTGGGGTCCTCGACTATCTCCAGGTTCGTAAGTAGAGGCACCCCACAGGGAGGTGTCCTCTCCCCTCTCCTATGGAATGTGGCAGTCAACAGTCTGCTGCGCTCTATGGAGGGTAGGGGCGGCAAGGTGACCGCCTATGCAGACGATGTCGCTATTGCTTTCTCGGGAAAATACCCCCAAACACTGTGCGAATGTATGACCACTGCACTTCGAACCCTGTCCACCTGGACCACGTCAAAGGGTCTCGGACTAAACCCAGCTAAAACTGATTTAGTCCTATTTACTAGGAAATATAAGATTCCTCCACTCAAACCTCCAACACTAAACGGGGTGCAACTTGCTTTTAGCAAATCGGCCAAATACTTAGGGCTCACTTTAGATAGTAAACTAGACTGGAATCTCAATATAGAGGAACGTGCTAAGAAAGCATCGGTCGCTCTATATACCTGCAAAAAGTCCATTGGACTGAAATGGGGAATGGCACCCCGCATATCGCTGTGGCTGTACACAGCTATCGTAAGGCCTATCCTGCTGTACGGAGTATCAGTATGGTGGCCAGCATTGTCAAAGAAAACAACAGTCCATAAGCTCGGCAAAGTACAGAGAGCCGCAGGACTGACAACAACAGGAGCTCTCAGAACGACCCCAACTGAGACTCTAGACAGCATTCTAAACCTTCTACCAATCGACCAAATGGGAAAGTTAGTAGCAACTCTCTCCGCTTTACGCATGAGAGAAACAAAACAGTGGCCCGAAATGACCTACGGTCACTCCAATATCCTTGTGGGAAACCAACTTATCCCCTCAAACAAGGACTACTGCTGTCCTCAGGAATTCCCTAGAACTACTTTTAAAGTAATTATCCCCCCAAGGGAAAACTGGTGCTTAGGCACTCCAGGGCCGACAAACTCTATCAGAATCTTCACGGATGGCTCTAAGCTAGACGACCGGGTTGAGGGAGGCGTCTTTTGCGAAGAGCTATCCATTAGTAAATCCTTTAGCCTAACTGATCATTGCAGTGTCTTCCAAGCCGAAATCACTGCAATACAGGAGGCACTTCTAGGCCTCGCTGAAAAAGAGTGCTCAGCTGAAAAAATATGCATCTTCTCTGATAGCCAGGCGGCTATCAAAGCCCTGCATTCGATATCATCAAACTCGATATCCGTCACAAACTGCCGCAAATCTCTTCAAGAGATGGCTGAGCAGTTCGAGCTTTACCTAATTTGGGTGCCCGGACATGAGGGCATCGAGGGCAATTGTAAGGCGGACGAGCTGGCAAGGCATGGAACTACTTTGCCTCTCCTCACAGACAAGGAGGGCATGGGTATTCCCATGGCCAGCTGCAAGCTAAAAGTTCTTTCACATTTTGATCTTGAAGCTAATAAAAGGTGGCAACTCAATAATGCAACGGCTAGGATTGCTAGGCAAACCTGGCCAACGCGCTGTAGAAAGCGTTCTTCTGGCCTAATCAACTTTAACAGATTAGGCTGTGCTGCTGTAATAAGGGCAATTACGGGACATTGGCTAGTAGGGACTCACGCAGCGAGACTTCTAGCCCCTTTCAATGATTTCTGCAGAAGCTGTCGAGACGAGGAGGAGGAGGAAACGGTTTCCCACCTTTTCTGCGACTGTCCGGCACTCTGCAAGACCAGAAATCGCCACCTCGGCTCCTTTTTCTTAACGGACCTCTCCCAACTAGCGGATATAAGCCCGAAAAATATCCTGTCTTTTATAAGAGCCTCGGGCTGGGACCACGCCCTCGAAAGCGGTGTTACACACTCTGCGTCTGGGTAGACGGTTTTGGACGCAGTCCAAACGCGGCACCACAACGGGCCAACTCTGGCCTACGTGAGTGGGGGGTCCTTTCCTCTCAGTACCGCTCTAACCTAACCTAACCTCATCAGCTCAACAATCTCCTCTTGCTGATTTTTGCGACGCTTAGCAGGCGGTGCCGTCTCCTCCTGCGCAACCATATCATCTGGGTCGATCTCTATAACGTCGTTGACTCTTGTTGACTGAAAAGCCCGCTCCTGCGCGTTGTTAATGGCAAACGATCCCAATATTTCATTAATTTTTGCATACATAGGCCAACATGAAGTTGCACCCCCACTTGGGCCGATTTTCTGCTTCTCTTGCCTGGAATAAAGTGCCGATATTTAACCGTTTTAATAATAAAAACTTCCATGCACTATACCTATATTTTCTTGTGAGGTTGTCCACTTTTGTTCTCACATCGGACCAACTTATGGTGTTGTCCAGCACCTGCATTTTTACTGCAATCTCTTGGTACACATGTGCATTCTTTCTTGTTCCCCTTAAATCATCAATGCCTTCCGCCCAGAGGTCCACCAAAACTGCCTCCTTTTCGGGCGTCCAATTAATTCGCATTGCTTTTGTTTTTTTTAACTAAATTAAAAAATTAAAAAATTACGTTGAAAAAAAATAACGTAAAAATTTTCAACAGACTTACCTTGCTCAATGCCCGCCATGTTAAATTTGCCATTCATTTACGTTGACATTGCGTTTTGAATGTCAATTTTTTAGTGGTGGAGTCAAAACTATCGAAACTAAGTAAAGAAAAACACTTGGAATAGAAACATTTCCTGAGGATGTTGGAATATTTTGAAACAATTTGGCACGGCAATTTAATGCGTAACATCATTGATGTAAGATGTTAGATGTAAAATGTGCTCTAGTGTGAATTGGCCATTAAATATGATGAATCGCGCAAAATTTGAAGCAATCAAAAATTGAGTATGCCAGTGATTGAAATATGCTTGGCGACTCAAAAGCGACTCAAAAGCGACTCGCTTGCATGCTCAAAAAATGATTCCATGCACGAAATGTACGGAAGTCAAAAAATGAACATGCAGTTGATTGAAATGTGCTTTGCATCATAAATAGATCTTATGGGCAATTATAACATGCTAGTCAATGACGCCTGATTGTCGTGCTGTCTAAGACGCCGCTCAAACCGAAAGTCCCCGGTTCAAACCCTCGTTGGGGTAAAAAAAAAATGTTAGTAAAAATGGCATGCATTCATTCATTAACATAAACTGTTAACATTAACTGCTAGCATTAACCATAGACTAACAAACTCATATAGATTGGGAAATAACAGTTTGGTTTTTTTAACAGAAAAGTTATAGCACTGAAACCTGCGCACTTGAGGGCAAACTGCTTTTAACGAAAGAACCATAGACTAACAAACCATATAGATTGGAAAATAACAGTTTGATGTTTACAGGCGCTGTTAAGTTATACGCATAAAAACCAGCGCTCTTGACTTAACGAAGAACTGCTTTACGCATCGACAATTGTCAGCTGCGTTTGTTTTGATTCTGGCTGGTATGAGTCGTCCCGCCATTTAACAATTGTTTTTATCCCTGTTTTGTTTTGGTTATGCATAGCTGTTTGTGCTTGAGCGCTGGCATGTATACATACATACATAGACACACTTCTCATAGTATGTATGTATGTATTTGTGTACACAGCGTTTGTTTTGATTATGCAATATTTTGCGTCTAGTGACGGTTTATCGTTTTTACATAGATTTATGAGGAAGTTAAGAAAATTAACATTGGAATTAACTAAACATGCAAATGTATACATACATATTATTAAAACCTTTAAAAATAATTTATTTATTGTTTAATTAATATTATAATTAAGCCAAATGCGATCATTTATTTTGACATTTGTTTGGCTTATTTATTTTATAATATTTTAGAAATATTTGTAATACATATTTTATTTAATTTTTAATGTAATTAAATAGTTGAGGCAGGCCAATTAATGGTGAAACAATTGCCACTAATACAATTAAATATGATGTGTATACATACGTACACACACATGTAAATGCACGCCACAGAAAGAAAGAAATATAAGAAATCTCAACAAGAATAGCAAAGCATTTAAAGGACTTGACATTAATTTTCTGAATACTCTATCAGAATTCATATGCATGCGTGAACATTTGTATGGTCATGGCGTTGACAACATTGTTTGCTAGTGTCATCGAGAAAAATAAGAAAGAGTATACATAAGAACATGCAAAACTGAAATTTGGACAAAGCTGCCAGAAGTGCGGCCGACGATGCACACATACATACAAACTGAGCTCACACAGACCTCACATTCAAGTCGGTATGTGTGGATCGGGAATAGACAAAACGCAACAAGGCAATAATATACATAGCACGCGTAAGCTGCGCTATCTAAAAAATACCCTTTGTCCCTAATTTAATTTTGTTTCAGAAAAACACAAATATATAATTTGATTACCTATATAGTTAATATTAAGTATTTTTAGACATAACACGTTTACTTTTGTGTTAGTTTAATAAGTCATTTAATTCTCGCTTTATTAATCATTAATGCACCACCAAATTCGTAAAATATATTATGCCTTATAATATGGACATTATATTTTAGTATCTTACGATTTGACACATAATTACGCAAAGTTCATTTTTAGTCTATACTACCCTGCCATAGAGGGTAGCAGACCGCAGATTGAAGCAAAAGTCTAAAAATGCCAATCTCGAGTTTTGTAACAACAACAAGAGAAATGAAGAGTGGCAACGTTTAATTATGTCTCTCGCATCACACACTTTGGAATCAAAACAAAAGCCCAACAAATTAATAGCGGATCTTTGTTTTGTATCCAGCCTTATTCATTTATCCACATACAGCTGATGGTAAACAAACCGCCAGAGTAGATAAGCAAGCAGTTCTTTCGTTAAAAGCAGTTTGCCCTCAAGTGCGCTGGTTTCAGTGGTATAACTTTTCTGTTAAGAAAACCAAACTGTTATTTTCCAATCTATATGGTTTGTTATACGCATAAAAACCAGCGCTCTTGACTTAACGAAGAACTGCTTTACGCATCGACAATTGTCAGCTGCGTTTGTTTTGATTCTGGCTGGTATGCTTCGTCCCGCCATTTAACAATTGTTTTTATCCCTGTTTTGTTTTGGTTATGCATAGCTGTTTGTGCTTAAGCGCTGGCATGTATACATACATACATAGACACACTTCTCATAGTATGTATGTATGCATGTGAGTAAACAGCGTTTGTTTCGATTTTGCAATATTTTGCGTTTGGTGGCAACTTATCGTTTTTAGATTTATAAGGAATTAAGATAATTAACATTAGAATTAACTAAACATGCAAATGTATACATACATAAAACCTTTAAAAATAATTTATTTATTGTTTAATTAATATTATAATTAAGCCAAATGCGATCCCTTATTTTGACATTTGCTTGGCGGGTAAACTTATTTATTTACTATTAATTTAGAAATATTTGCAATATTTGTTTGTTAACAATAATAAGAATTAATGTTAAGCCTATTTCTCATAAATTGCCAAAGTTGAGGCAGGCCAATTAATGGTGAAACAATTGCCACTAATACAATTAAATATGATGTGTATGCATACGTACACACACATGTAAATGCAGGCCACAGAAAAAAAGAGATATAAAAAATCTCAACAAGAATAGCAAAGCATTAAAAGGACTTGACATTAAATGTCTGAATACTCTATCAGAATTCATATGCATGCGTGAACATTTGTATGGCCATGGCGTTGACAACATTGTTTGCTAGTGTCATCGAAGAAAATAAGAAAGAGTATTCATAAGAAACTGCAAAACTTAATTTTGGACAAAGCTGCCAGAAGTGCGGCCGACGATGCACACATACATACAAACTGAGCTCACACAGACTTCACATTCAAGTCGGTATGTGTCGATCGGGTATAGACAAAACGCAACAAGACAATAATATAGCACGCACATGCTGCGCTAACTAAAAAATACCCTTTGTCCCTAATTTAATTTTGTTTCAGAAAAACCCAAATATATAATTTGATTACTTATATAGGTTATATTAAGTATTTTTGAACATAACACGTTTGCTTTTGTGTTAGGTTAATAAGTCATGTTATTCTTACTATATTAATCACTAGCTAACTCAGCCACGCGTTGCAGCGGCGGACCCGACAGACTTCATCCCGTCAAAAAGATTTGTAATGTTGAATTGTTTTGATTCTACGTATTTTATAGCCGGGTCAAAAAATTTCACTACTTTAACCCTTTAGTGCAATGAAATTATTTACGAACAAAGACGAAAATGTTGAGTTTTGAATGTAGTTTCAAAATTACGTCCATCGGATGCACGATCACAAATTTTAGTTGCCCCAAATGACGTCATTTGGAAGCAAGAATTTAATTTGCGTATCTTACGCAAAAATAATTTGGAATCATCTGAATTGCCAGTAAGAAGGGATAATAAAGGCTCCGGCGGAGCGGGTAGAGGTGACAGCACAACTTTTCCTGATGCGCAACACATGCCGGCTGCTTCAATCCGAAATTTCAATGCCTGACAATATTGAAATACTTTATCCATTCCACCGATAGCAATTTTTAAATACGCTGAGTAGTTAATATCTGGTGCATATTCAAAGGCAAGCCGAACGAATGATGCACGTGTTAATGAGCGGCTGATCCGTTGCCTTTGTCGATCTAGTACTCGTACTGTAGCTATGTTTCGTTCTCGTGCCGCTCTTTTTCTCGTAATATTCTGTTGCAGACGTTCGTCACGCTGTTCTTGAGATTCTTGTGCACGACTTTCTGCAGTCCTGATCCTTTGAGCTGCATTTCTTGTTTCGATTTGTTCTGGTAATTGCTGGGCTCTTTCAACACGTTTGCGTCGTGACCCATAGCTGCTCGCGTTGTTGAGGTTAGATTTTATGGTAGCTCCTCTGCGTATTGCTGGCATTTTAAAAATGTACGATTTTAAATAGTAAAAAAAACAGTTTTTTAATATTTTTGTTTTTTAACAAAATTTTTTTCATTTATTTGAGTTGTTGGCGAAGCAACGCGCTCCGGATAACTAAATAATTTCATTTATACGTTGAATAGAATTATTTTTCCTACTGAATTTTAAATGTAGCCCACTAAGATTTTGAAAAACACAGCTAATTTTAAATGTAGCCTACTAAGATTTTGAAAAACACAGCTCTAGGTCTGGCTCAACTCTAACAAACCCAAATAACTTGCGGATCCCTTTTTTGTCCAAAATAAAATATAGCCTATGTTACTCGTGGATAATGTAGCTTTCGAATGGTGAAAGAATTTTTAAAATCGGTCCAGTAGTTTTTGAGCCTATTCGCCACAATTAAACAAACAAACAAACAAACAAACAAAGTTTTCCTCTTTATAATATTAGTATAGATTAATGCCCTACCTAATTGGTAAAATATAATATGACTTATAATATGGACATTATATTTAAGTATCTAACGAGTTGACGCTTAGTTACGCAAAGTTCATTTTTAGTCTATACTACCCTGCCATAGAGGGTAGCAGACCGCAGATTGAAGCAAAAGTCTAAAAATGCCAATCTCGAGTTTTGTAACAACAACAAGAGAAATGAAGAAGGGCAACGCTTAATTATGTCTCTCGCATCGCACACTTTGGAATCAAAACAAAAGCCCAACAAAATAATAGCGGACTTTTGTTTTGTCTCCAGCCTTATCCATTTATCCATATACAGCTGATGGTAAACATATAGACTAACAAACTCATATAGATTGGAAAATAACAGTTTGATGTTTACTGCGCTGTTAAGTTATACGCATAAAAAACCAGCGCATAGACTAACAAACTCATATAGATTGGAAAATAACAGTTTGATGTTTACTGCGCTGTTAAGTTATACGCATAAAAACCAGCGCTCTTGACTTAACGAAGAACTGCTTTACGCATCGACAATTGTCAGCTGCGTTTGTTTTGATTCTGGCTGGAATGAGTCGTCCCGCCATTTAACAATTGTTTTTATCCCTGTTTTGTTTTGGTTATGCATAGCTGTTTGTGCTTGAGCGCTGGCATGTATACATACATAGACACACTTCTCATAGTATGTATGTATGCATGTGAGTACACAGCGTTTGTTTCGATTATGTAATATTTTGCGTTTGGTGGCAACTTATCGTATTTAGATTTATAAGGAATTAAGAAAATTAACATTAGAATTAACTAAACATGCAAATGTATACATACATATGTATGTACATACATATTATTAAAACATTTAAAAATAATTTATTTATTGTTTAATAAATATTATAATTAAGCCAAATGCGATCCCTTATTTTGACATTTGCTTGGCGAGTAAACTTATTTATTTACTATTATTTTAGAAATATTTGCAATATTTTATTTAATTTTTAATGTAATTAAATAGTTGAGGCAGGCCAATTAATGGTGAAACAATTGCCACTAATGCAATTAAGTATGATGTGTATGCATACGTACACACACATGTAAATGCAGGCCACAGATGAAATAGAAAAATATCTCAACAAATAGCAAAGCATTTAAAGGACTTGACATTAATTTTCTGAATACTCTATCAGAATTCATATGCATGCGTGAACATTTGTATGGTCATAGCGTTGACAACATTGTTTGCTAGTGTCATCGAAAAAAATAAGAAAGAGTATACGTAAGAAAATGCAAAACTGAAATTTGGACAAAGCTGCCAGAAGTGCGGCAGACGATGCACACATACATACAAACTGAGCTCACACAGACCTCACATTCAAGTCGGTATGTGTCGAATGGGAATAGACAAAACGCAACAAGGCAATGATATACATAGCACGCGCAAGCTGCGCTACTAAACAATACCCATTGTCCCACATTTAATTTTGTTTCAGAAAAACACAAATATATAATTTGATTGCTATTATAGTTAATATTAAGTATTTTTAAACATAACACGTTTACTTTTGTGTTAGTTTAATAAGTCATGTTACTCTTGCAATATTAATCATAGATGCAGTACCTAATTTGTTAAATATATTATGACTTATAATATGGACATTATATTTAAGTATCTTACGATTTGACGCTTAGTTACGCAAAGTTCATTTTTAGTATATACTACCCTACCATATAGGGTAGCTGACCGCAGATTGAAGAAAAAGTCAATAAATGCCAATCTCGAGTTTTGTAACAACAACAAGAGAAATGAAGAAGGGCAACGCTTAATTATGTCTCTCGCATCGCACACTTTGGAATCAAATCAAAAGTCCAACAAAATAATAGCAGACTTTTGTTTTTTCTCCAGCCTTATCCATTTATCCATATACAGCTGATGGTAAACATATAGACTAACAAACTCATATAGATTGGAAAATAACAGTTTGATGTTTACTGCGCTGTTAAGTTATACGCATAAAAACCAGCGCATAGACTAACAAACTCATATAGATTGGAAAATAACAGTTTGATGTTTACTGCGCTGTTAAGTTATACGCATAAAAACCAGCGCTCTTGACTTAACGAAGAACTGCTTTACGCATCGACAATTGTCAGCTGCGTTTGTTTTGATTCTGGCTGGTATGCTTCGTCCCGCCATTTAACAATTGTTTTTATCCCTGTTTTGTTTTGGTTATGCATAGCTGTTTGTGCTTGAGCGCTGGCATGTATACATACATAGACACACTTCTCATAGTATGTATGTATGCATGTGAGTACACAGCGTTTGTTTCGATTATGTAATATTTTGCGTTTGGTGGCAACTTATCGTATTTAGATTTATAAGGAATTAAGAAAATTAACATTAGAATTAACTAAACATGCAAATGTATACATACATATGTATGTACATACATATTATTAAAACATTTAAAAATAATTTATTTATTGTTTAATTAATATTATAATTAAGCCAAATGCGATCCCTTATTTTGACATTTGCTTGGCGAGTAAACTTATTTATTTACTATTATTTTAGAAATATTTGCAATATTTTATTTAATTTTTAATGTAATTAAATAGTTGAGGCAGGCCAATTAATGGTGAAACAATTGCCACTAATGCAATTAAGTATGATGTGTATGTATACGTACACACACATGTAAATGCAGGCCACAGATGAAATAGAAAAAAATCTCAACAAATAGCAAAGCATTTAAAGGACTTGACATTAATTTTCTGAATACTCTATCAGAATTCATATGCATGCGTGAACATTTGTATGGTCATAGCGTTGACAACATTGTTTGCTAGTGTCATCGAAAAAAATAAGAAAGAGTATACGTAAGAAAATGCAAAACTGAAATTTGGACAAAGCTGCCAGAAGTGCGGCAGACGATGCACACATACATACAAACTGAGCTCACACAGACCTCACATTCAAGTCGGTATGTGTCGAATGGGAATAGACAAAACGCAACAAGGCAATGATATACATAGCACGCGCAAGCTGCGCTACTAAACAATACCCATTGTCCCACATTTAATTTTGTTTCAGAAAAACACAAATATATAATTTGATTGCTATTATAGTTAATATTAAGTATTTTTAAACATAACACGTTTACTTTTG
This sequence comes from Scaptomyza pallida, assembly GCA_018152965.1. NCBI lineage: Eukaryota > Metazoa > Arthropoda > Insecta > Diptera > Drosophilidae > Scaptomyza > Scaptomyza pallida. The sequence goes on from JAECXP010000220.1 coordinate 1,060,147, forward strand.
TGTTAGTTTAATAAGTCATGTTACTCTTGCAATATTAATCATAGATGCAGTACCTAATTTGTTAAATATATTATGACTTATAATATGGACATTATATTTAAGTATCTTACGATTTGACGCTTAGTTACGCAAAGTTCATTTTTAGTATATACTACCCTACCATATAGGGTAGCTGACCGCAGATTGAAGAAAAAGTCAATAAATGCCAATCACGAGTTTTGTAACAACAACAAGAGAAATGAAGAAGGGCAACGCTTAATTATGTCTCTCGCATCGCACACTTTGGAATCAAAACAAAAGTCCAACAAAATAATAGCAGACTTTTGTTTTTTCTCCAGCCTTATCCATTTATCCACATACAGCTGATGGTAAACAAACCGCCAGAGTAGATAAGCAAGCAGTTCTTTCGTTAAAAGCAGTTTGCCCTCAAGTGCGCCGGTTTCAGTGGTATAACTCTTCTGTTAAAAAAACCAAACTGTTATTTTCCAATCTATATGAGTTTGTTAGTCTATGGCTATAGCCACAAAAATTGACATGAAGGTAGATGCTGACATTTGACACAGATATGCATGAAAACTTTGGATTCCACGCTCCCAAACAACGGGACATGCCCCACCGCCCTAAAACCGGAAGGCATGTATCTTCGCCAGTTTTTAAGCTAGAGTCACCAAATTCGGTATGAATATTGGTAGTGACATCCGTAACTTGTGTGCATACAAATTTTGGATGCCACGCCAACTTATACCGCCCACCGCTATATCTCTTTCAGTTTTCGAGCTAGGCTCTTTAAATTTGGTATGAACATTGTTAGCGACATCCGTAACCGATCTACATCAAAGTTTTATACGCCACGCCCACCTTTTCCACCCAACTCTTAAAATCTGAAATTTCTATATCTTTCCCAGATTTTGCGCTAGAATCACCAAGCTTGGAAACATTGTAAGTGACATCCGTAACAAATGTGCAATATTGGATGCCACGCCCACTTATACCGCCCACCAAAATATCTTTCTCAGTTTTTGCGCTAGACTCTCCAAACTTGATTAGGAGATAGAAGGAGCCATCCGCCACAGATATGCATCACAAATTTGAATGTCACGCCTACCCCTTCTGCCCGACTACCCCTTCTGCCTGCCTTTTTATACCCAAAACGCCCATACGTTACAAATACATACAAACTTACATATGTGCTTTGCTTAATTGTTCGAAATTGTATACCAACAATGTTTGTGTGGTACGTCGTTACGTCTGAGTTACATAAGCAGCAAGTAAGCAAATCTACCACTATACAAAAATGTTCAAGATTAATTATTTTCGCGCAAATGGCTAGTTATAAAAAACAAATAACAAATAACAAAAAAACAAAACGTTGAAACTCACAGCTTGTGCGACAATGGGGCGCCAGAGTGGTGGAATGAGGTAAAATGATAAACGCAGGACCTTGATTTGTATGGGAGGTACTCGAAGGAGTGGTCCAAATTAAAAATCCTTTCTTAGTGCTCACTTTCAATCTGAATGGAATATTTGGTGAAAATTTCAGCCTTCTAGCTCTTATCGTTTAGGCTGTGGGTCTCTCAACAATCAGTCAGTCAGGACAAACTCTTTTATATATATAGATTATATTTCTTAAGATCCTATTTGCACTGTCTATATTTGGTGAACATGTTTATTGCTTTCATTTAGCTTGCTACAAATACAACAATGTATGCGTGCATTAACCAATATATGCACTTGCATTTTTGTTAATACATATGTATGTAGGTACTAAATAATGAAAAATGCACGTACATACATGTGTATGTATGTACATATGTGCATTTGCAACACCAACTAAAGTTACAAATGTCAGTTTGAAAATTATATCAAAACAACAATGGCAATAGGTATTTGTGTGTTAAGTTTTGTTTGATAATTAGCAAGTATGTAGATAAAACCAATCGCGTAACATATTCTGGTGTACAAAACCAAATTATGTTTTAATTGATTTGTTTTAAATCAATGATACCAACAAAAAGAAGCATTCGAGCCCAACAACAACACTTACTAACAACAACAACAACAAATGCTACTTGATTCGAAAACCAATTGTCAAAGGCACAAAGAAGAAAAGAGAATAACGGAGACACATCTACAGACGGCAGAAGTGGAATGGGTGATTTGTTTTGTTTTTGTGTATAATCGGCCGCAATAGCTTGTGCGCAGACGGCAGTAGTGGAGTGGGTCTTTTTTTTTTTTTTTTCTGGCGGCGTTGAAACTCACAGCTTGTGCGACAATGAGGCGCCAGAGTGGTGGAATGAGGTAAAGTGATTAATGCAATAAATTGATTTGTTCCAAATTTGTTCCAAATTAAAAATCCTTTCTTAGTGCTCACTTTCAAGCTGCATGGAATATTATGTGAAAATTTCAGCCTTCTAGCTCTTATCGTTTAGGCTGTGGGCCTCTCAACAATCAGTCAGTCAGAACAAACTATTTTATATATATAGATAATATATAATTGACTAGTAAGTGACCCGCTTGCTTCGCTGCGCCAATAGTTTTTCAAAATTTTAATATATATAAAATAAATTAGTTAATGTTTAACAACATATTAGCAAAATATTTAATATTCTCTTTTTCACGCTACTATTGAGGTTAAGAATCAGACTCGTCATTTTACTTTGATACCAAAGGTATCATATTATATTGGGCTTATGCAATGTCTGTCAAGGTGTCTGTCCGTCCGTCCGTCCGCCCGTCCGCCCGTCCGCTTGAGCGCAACTTTTTTCAACACCCTTAAAGCTAGAGCTTTGCAACTTTGCGAACATCTTGGTCAATACCTTCGTCAGAAAAAGTGTTAAATTTGGCTCTGCGACCTCAGGGGCCTGAGAAATCGATAACAAATCGATACCCCTCGATGTGCAAATCGATCAAACATATATATGTCCCACATTTTAGAAGCTATAGTCACCAAATTAAGGGGCAAGATAGCCGATGGCATTCCTCAAAAAACTACATAAAAAGTTTGGATGCCACGCCCACCTCTTCCGCCCCCAGCCCCCCTTCAGTTATAATCGAAAATGACTGTATTTCCCACAGTTTTAAAGCTATACTCACAAAATTTGATGGGAAGGTAGATGCTGAAGTCTAACAAAACTATGCATCAAAACGCCACGCCCCCACTGATACCGTCCACATTCTAAAATCCGAAATTTCTATACCTTTCACCAAACTTGTTCTATATATATAGATAATCACGCTCCATAACATAAGTGTATGGGAGGTGCCCCAAGGAGTTGTCGGATCGGGTCCAAATTTTGCATCCATAATTTTTGTACACGCCTCCATGTCCTGACCAAGTTTCGTAACAATTAATTAATTTTAAAGCATAGCTCTAGTACAAAAGTTGAGAAAAAAAGGACTTAAGTGCTTAGGAGGTACTCGAAGGAGTGGTCCAAATTCAAAATCCTTTCTTAGTGCTCACTTTCAACCTGAATGGAATATTTGGTGAAAATTTCAGCCTTCTAGCTCTTTTCGTTTAGGCTGTGGGTCTCTCAACAATCAGTCAGGACAAACTCTTTTATATATATAGATAAACACGCTCCATAACATAAGTGTATGGGAGGTGCCCCAAGGAGTTGTCGGATCGGGTCCAAATTTTGCATCCATAATTTTTTTTACACGCCTCCATGTCGTGACCAAGTTTTGTAAGAATTGATTAATTTTAAAGCATAGCTCTAGTACAAAAGTTGGGAAAAAAAGGACTTAAGTGCTTAGGAGGTACTCGAAGGAGTGGTCCAAATTCAAAATCCTTTCTTAGTGCTCACTTTCAACCTGAATGGAATATTTGGTGAAAATTTCAGCCTTTTAGCTCTTTTCGTTTAGGCTGTGGGTCTCTCAACAATCAGTCAGGACAAACTCTTTTATATATATAGATAAACACGCTCCATAACATAAGTGTATGGGAGGTGCCCCAAGGATTTGTCGGATCGGGTCCAAATTTTGCATCCATAATTTTTTTACACGCCTCCATGTCGTGACCAAGTTTTGTAAGAATTGATTAATTTTAAAGCATAGCTCTAGTACAAAAGTTGGGAAAAAAAGGACTTAAGTGCTTAGGAGGTACTCGAAGGAGTGGTCCAAATTCAAAATCCTTTCTTAGTGCTCACTTTCAACCTGATTGGAATATTTGGTGAAAATTTCTGCTTTCTACCTCTTTTCGTTTAGGCTGTGGGTCTCTCAACAATCAGTTAGGACAAACTATTTTATATATATAGATAAGCACGCTCCATAACATAAGTGTATGGGAGGTGCCCCAAGGAGTTGTCGGATCGGGTCCAAATTTTCCATCCATAATTTTTTTACACGCCTCCATGTCGTGACCAAGTTTTGTAAGAATTGATTAATTTTGAAGCAAAGCTCTAGTACAAAAGTTGGGAAAAAAAGGACTTAAGTGTTAAGGAGGTACTTGAAGGAGTGGTCCAAATTCAAAATCCTTTCTTAGTGCTCACTTTCAACCTGATTGGAATATTTGGTGAAAATTTCAGCCTTCTAGCTCTTTTCGTTTAGGCTGTGGGTCTCTCAACAATCAGTCAGGACAAACTCTTTTATATATATAGATTAGCTTGATACAGATGCAACAATGTGTGCGTGCATTAACCAATATATGCACTTGCATTTTTGTTAATACATATGTATGTAGGTACTAAACAATGAAAATGCACGTACATACATGTGTATGTATGTACATATGTGCATTTGCAACACCAACTAAAGTTACAAATGTCAGTTTAAAAATAATATCAAAACAACAATGGCAATAGGTATTTGTGTGTTAAGTTTTGTTTGATAATTAGCAAGTATGTAGGTAAAACCAATCGCGTAACATATTCTGGTGTACAAAAACAAATTATGTTTTAATTGATTTGTTTTAAATCAATGATACCAACAAAAAGAAGCAACAACAACACTTACTAACAACAACAACAACAAATGCTACTTAATTCGAAAAACAATTGTCAAAGGCACAAAGAAGAAAAGAGAATAACGGAGAGAGACAAAAAGTGGAATGGGTCATTGTTTTTTTTTTTTTTTTTTTTGAAACCTCGGCGGCGTTGAAACTCACAGCTTGTGCGACAATGAGGCGCCAGAGTGTTGGAATGAGGTAAAGTGATTAATGCAATTAATTGAGTTGTTCAAAATTTAATCCAAATTCAAAATCCTTTCTTAGTGCTCACTTTCAACCTGATTGGAATATTTGGTGAAAATTTCAGCCTTCTAGCTCTTTTCGTTTAGGCTGTGGGTCTCTCAACAATCAGTCAGTCAGGACAAACTCTTTTATATATATAGATTAGCTTGATACAGATGCAACAATGTGTGCGTGCATTAACCAATATATGCACTTGCATTTTTGTTAATACATATGTATGTAGGTACTAAACAATGAAAATGCACGTACATACATGTGTATGTATGTACATATGTGCATTTGCAACACCAACTAAAGTTACAAATGTCAGTTTGAAAATAATATCAAAACAACAATGGCAATAGGTATTTGTGTGTTAAGTTTTGTTTGATAATTAGCAAGTATGTAGGTAAAACCAATCGCGTAACATATTCTGGTGTACAAAAACAAATTATGTTTTAATTGATTTGTTTTAAATCAATGATACCAACAAAAAGAAGCAACAACAACACTTACTAACAACAACAACAACAAATGCTACTTAATTCGAAAAACAATTGTCAAAGGCACAAAGAAGAAAAGAGAATAACGGAGAGAGACAAAAAGTGGAATGGGTCATTGTTTTTATTTTTTTTGTTTGAAACCTCGGCGGCGTTGAAACTCACAGCTTGTGCGACAATGAGGCGCCAGAGTGTTGGAATGGGGTAAAGTGATTAATGCAATTAATTGAGTTGTTCAAAATTTAATCCAAATTCAAAATCCTTTCTTAGTGCTCACTTTCAACCTGATTGGAATATTTGGTGAAAATTTCAGCCTTCTAGCTCTTTTCGTTTAGGCTGTGGGTCTCTCAACAATCAGTCAGTCAGGACAAACTCTTTTATATATATAGATTAGCTTGATACAGATGCAACAATGTGTGCGTGCATTAACCAATATATGCACTTGCATTTTTGTTAATACATATGTATGTAGGTACTAAACAATGAAAATGCACGTACATACATGTGTATGTATGTACATATGTGCATTTGCAACACCAACTAAAGTTACAAATGTCAGTTTGAAAATAATATCAAAACAACAATGGCAATAGGTATTTGTGTGTTAAGTTTTGTTTGATAATTAGCAAGTATGTAGGTAAAACCAATCGCGTAACATATTCTGGTGTACAAAAACAAATTATGTTTTAATTGATTTGTTTTAAATCAATGATACCAACAAAAAGAAGCAACAACAACACTTACTAACAACAACAACAACAAATGCTACTTAATTCGAAAAACAATTGTCAAAGGCACAAAGAAGAAAAGAGAATAACGGAGAGAGACAAAAAGTGGAATGGGTCATTGTTTTTATTTTTTTTGTTTGAAACCTCGGCGGCGTTGAAACTCACAGCTTGTGCGACAATGAGGCGCCAGAGTGTTGGAATGAGGTAAAGTGATTAATGCAATTAATTGAGTTGTTCAAAATTTAATCCAAATTCAAAATCCTTTCTTAGTGCTCACTTTCAACCTGATTGGAATATTTGGTGAAAATTTCAGCCTTCTAGCTCTTTTCGTTTAGGCTGTGGGTCTCTCAACAATCAGTCAGTCAGGACAAACTCTTTTATATATATAGATAAACGGCTTGGGTTGATTCTAAAATGTGTCCTAGGTCGGGTACGTCAGCCAGCGAAGCAAAAGTGTAAAATTGCCAAACTCAAGCAAAGTCAAGAGTTTGACAACAACACTAGAAGAAACGAACAGCAACATATTATTGCTGTCGCTTTCTTCGCACACGTTGCCATCAAAACAAAGTGAAAAAAATGATCGCCGTTGATTCTATGTCACCAGCTGATTTTCAAAAAGGCGGCACATCATTTGAAAATGCAGACGCCGCACAGTGGGGCCTCTGCCGGAAAAGCGTTGCATAAATCATTTTTTTCATGAACGCGTTTGGCAAAAGTAAAACATGTAATCGACAGAGAATACTTCAAAAATAATGGATCCAAAATATTTTTGAAATCGGTTAAAAATTATGGCTGCTGGAGCTTATCAAAGTTGAGAAATATTTCGTGAGTACGAATAAATGACAATTTTTACCAAAATTCGCCACTTTCAAAGTGAATATTGGGCGATATAATCAACCGATCTTCGATCTATTTTTTTGATATGAAAAGTATGTTCAATGTTAGTATTTTGTATTAAAAAGTTTGAATATAACTGAAATACTTATTAAACTAGAAACGTTTAAAAAATACACTAAATTTTCCTTATTTTTGAACTTTAGTGGAATAGAACTCACAGGGATAAGACGGGATAAGTGTGGGACCACTTGCATGTGATAGATGAATGATATACCTTTCATATGTTTTTGGTCGCAATGTGCGGAAATGTGCGGAAATCGAGATAAATCCAAAAAACTAGGTGTACCTCGCGTTAAAAACACGCGGCAGGTATAAGGAAGAAGAAGAGCGCATGCAAATTTGGCTGTAGCGGGTGTGTTGTTTATTTATAACATTGCTATTTGTTGCATTATAAGTACTACCTGACTATATGTACCCCTTTGATAAATGTTGACTTTATAATTACCGGCTTGAAAAGGGTGTGAAAGGCAGGTAAATATAGTTTTAGTTGATGGAAAATTGCGGAAATACAGGAATTTTTTTGGGAATTTCCCCGTTTACCTATTTTGAATGAAAATCAATACCTCATTTTTTTTTACCAAAAACATTGGAAAAGGGTTATACCAATTTTGCCTTTTTACCTAGCTTACCCAAAATATATGGTATATAGTGCAAAAAATTGCATTTGATTGCGACAGTTGTTTTTTAAATTCATAAGAGAAAACACTACAAGCAATTTCCCGGTTGAATAGTATTTTTCAATATAATTCACTAACTTTTTATTTAAAACGAATTTAAAAAATTCTACGATTTTTGAACTTTTTCGTGCCTCAGAAAATAAAAACGATTTCGAAATGGCATTGCTTAGAGAGATGGGCGTACTCGAAAACGCTAGTACGGAGCTTAAAGCAAAAATTAAATCCATTCACGCTAACTTGAAGCAAAAATGGAACTTGGTCCATAGACATTTGACTTCTTTCAAAAAAAGAATGAAAATTGGTTTGAGCAATATACAACATTAGGCTATTCAGAAGATACGATGAAAATATGTTTATGGCTTCTGTTGTTCCCTTACGCCTGAGGAGTGAAACTTCTGAACATTGGAAAAATCTTCGACCATCATCGATTCATTATTGTCGCCCTATTTTCTTTAAATATGCGAAGGAGTCGTCTGAGTTGATTAAATCAACTGTAAGGGACATACAGAATCAAATTAGCCAACTGAAACCTACTGTTTTTCAAACCAAAAGTGGAAAACAATCACGATTAACTTTTAATTTTTCCTGACAATGATTGATGGAAAAGTCTTAAATGAAATTACAAACACCTCCTCAACTTCAAGGTGTCCTATTTGTAAAAAAAACTCAAAAGGACTTTCACAATTTAGACGACTCAACGAGTGACGAGAACTGCTACGAATATGGAATTTCTCCTTTGCATTGCAGAATAAAGTGTATGGAATTTATTCTGAAGCTTGCCTACACACTTCCTCGGCCAGGAGAAACAGCAACGGATAATACACCTCGTGAGGATATACAGAGTAGAAAAGAAATTATACAAGCTGAGTTCTCTCGGAAGTTGGGATTGAAAGTTGACTGCCCAAAGCATGGATACGGAAATACGAATGATGGAAATACTTCAAGGCGATTTTTTGAAAATGATAAAATGACATCTTTGATAACAGGTGTTAATCATGAGATCATTAAAAGGTTGGCTGTTATCCTAAATGTTATAAACTGCAAGGAAATGATAAATGGTGCAAAATTTGGCGAATACACATCGCAAACAGCTCAACTTTTGACTGATTTGTATCCTCAGAAAAAACTTACTCCCACGGTACATAGGATTTTGGCTCATGGAAAGGACTTAATAGAGTATCAATGCTTACCAATTGGAGAGCTTTCTGAAGAAGCACAGGAATGTAAAAACAAGGACTACAAAAGGTTCAGATACACAAATACGTGTAAAATTTCTCGGGCTCGACAAAATGAAGACCTTTTTAACATGCTGGCAGCCTCATCGGATCCACTTCTTGCATCGCTTAGACATGTGCGATCACGAAAGGATTTGAAAGGAAGCAACTATAGTTCCGAAATGTTAAGTTTATTAGATATGAACATTAATGTTGATGATCATTTTGTTGAAAATCAGTCATCAATAGCAAATATTCCAAATTAACCTCAAAAAATCGGCAAAAATAGCAATTTAAATGTTATGTATTTTAGTTTGAAAATCGAATTAAAACAACTAAAAATGTTAAATAGTTATTAAAATCATTAAAAATGTTCAGTTATAATTGAAAAACAAAACTTTTTATTTGAATTTTACAGGCAAAATATGCTCAAAAATATTTCTTGACTGTGACCTTGAATATTTAAGCAGCACGGATACCTAGAACTCTCAACGAACACTCATTTTGAAGCTTGAGAAGTTTTCTATCAAATGCTTTTTAAATTTTTGAAATCGCTTTATTAGTTTAGAAGTTATGATTTTTGCAATGTAAAATGAGCAAAGGCCCCACTGTGCGCCGCCAACTTAACTCGCAATGTTCCCCTGTTAGAGCAGAGTGTTTTCTGTTAAAGTTGCTGTCTCTGGTTACCCCTCTGTTAGTATTATATACTCTTTGCATAAACTACTGGCTAACGTTAACTGCTAACATTTACATTAACGTTAACACAATTGTAATACTTAAGGGGTACTGTTAATGTTATAGACAATTGTAAGTCTTTTTTTTTTAACAAGCTGTCAAAAAATACGACTCGAAAAAGACTCGCTTTTGATTCGAAATACGAATCGAAAAGGAGTCGAAACTGCGGTCACATGCGACCCCTCAAAAAGAGTCGCGTTCGGGAACCGTTTTCTCCCGACGAGAGTATCTTTTTTGATCAGAAAAAGAGCTCATAAATGTTTACTTTTAAAGGTGGGTATCCAGTACAGCAAAAAAAAAAATTTCCCATACAAAATCGTCGTAGCGGGAATGGTTTTTTTTTGGCTGCGTGTTTTCTAGGTATCCAGAAACGTAGCAAAAATACTAAACTTCTTATCGATAGTAGCGATTAAATAAATATGTACACACTGGCGCTCGGCTCAGGAAATACCAAATCTTATATATTTTTGTGCCGAGGGCAACTACAAACACTTCATAAAAAATAAAAATGGTAAAGAAATCGAAAAATCGGGTGGAAAATTTTAGCCATGAAGAGATGCTTTTGCTTATTAAATGTGTCCAGTCGCGCCCATGCATCTGGAGTCTCACAGACCGAAAACATTTTGATTTCAGTACGGTGAGACAGTCATGGAAGACTATTGACGGTTCCGATGCTCTTCTTCCTCGCTTGTTTTTGCAACAATATATGATGCTAACAACGGAATAAGCATTTCCACTATTCATGTTTTCGCTTTGTTTACTTTTTTATATTTAATGCCTCAGTGTGACCTAAGATATTGTGCAAATTATTATGGGGACACACTGCCCACGCTTCCAAAATATATCACAAATTCCTGCCAGGAATTTTTTGCTGTACTGGATACAGGCCTTAATCAGATGACGACTCGAAAAAGACTCACTTGTGATTCAAAATGCTTGCTGGGAATAAACGTTTATCTATATATATAAAATAGTTTGTCCTGACTGACTGACTGACTGACTGACTGATTGTTGAGAGGCCCACAGCCTAAACGATAAGAGCTAGAAGGCTGAAATTTTCACATAATATTCCATGCAGCTTGAAAGTGAGCACTAAGAAAGGATTTTTAATTTGGAACAAATTTGGAACAAATCAATTTATTGCATTAATCACTTTACCTCATTCCACCACTCTGGCGCCTCTGTCGCACAAGCTGTGAGTTTCAACGCCGCCGAGGTTTAAAAAAAAAAAAAAAAGACCCACTCCACTACTGCCGTCTGCGCACAAGCTATTGCGGCCGATTATACACAAAAACAAAACAAATCACCCATTCCACTTCTGCCGTCTGTAGATGTGTCTCCGTTATTCTCTTTTCTTCTTTGTGCCTTTGACAATTGTTTTTCGAATCAAGTAGCATTTGTTGTTGTTGTTGTTAGTAAGTGTTGTTGTTGGGCTCGCAATGCTTCTTTTTGTTGGTATCATTGATTTAAAACAAATCAATTAAAACATAATTTGGTTTTGTACACCAGAATATGTTACGCGAGTGGTTTTATCTACATACTTGCTAATTATCAAACAAAACTTAACACACAAATACCTTTTGCCATTGTTGTTTTGATATAATTTTCAAACTTACATTTGTAACTTTAGTTGGTGTTGCAAATGCACATATGTACATACATACACATGTATGTACGTGCATTTTTCATTATTTAGTACCTACATACATATGTATTAACAAAAATGCAAGTGCATATATTGGTTAATGCACGCATACATTGTTGTATTTGTAGCAAGCTAAATGAAAGCAATAAACATGTTCACCAAATATAGACAGTGCAAAAAACGAACACACTAACAAATAGGATCTTAAGAAATATAATCTATATATATAAAAGAGTTTGTCCTGACTGACTGATTGTTGAGAGACCCACAGCCTAAACGATAAGAGCTAGAAGGCTGAAATTTTCACCAAATATTCCATTCAGATTGAAAGTGAGCACTAAGAAAGGATTTTTAATTTGGACCACTCCTTCGAGTACCTCCCATACAAATCAAGGTCCTGCGTTTATCATTTTACCTCATTCCACCACTCTGGCGCCCCATTGTCGCACAAGCTGTGAGTTTCAACGTTTTGTTTTTTTGTTATTTGTTATTTGTTTTTTATAACTAGCCATTTGCGCGAAAATAATTAATCTTGAACATCTTTGTATAGTGGTAGATTTGCTTACTTGCTGCTTATGTAACTCAGACGTAACGACGTACCACACAAACATTGTTGGTATACAATTTCGAACAATTAAGCATAGCACATATGTAAGTTTGTATGTATTTGTAACGTATGGGCGTTTTGGGTATAAAAAGGCAGGCAGAAGGGGTAGTCGGGCAGAAGGGGTAGGCGTGACATTCAAATTTGTGATGCATATCTGTGGCGGATGGCTCCTTCTATCTCCTAATCAAGTTTGGAGAGTCTAGCGCAAAAACTGAGAAAGATATTTTGGTGGGCGGTATAAGTGGGCGTGGCATCCAATATTGCACATTTGTTACGGATGTCACTTACAATGTTTCCAAGCTTGGTGATTCTAGCGCAAAATCTGGGAAAGATATAGAAATTTCAGATTTTAAGAGTTGGGTGGAAAAGGTGGGCGTGGCGTATAAAACTTTGATGTAGATCGGTTACGGATGTCGCTAACAATGTTCATACCAAATTTAAAGAGCCTAGCTCGAAAACTGAAAGAGATATAGCGGTGGGCGGTATAAGTTGGCGTGGCATCCAAAATTTGTATGCACACAAGTTACGGATGTCACTACCAATATTCATACCGAATTTGGTGACTCTAGCTTTAAAACTGGCGAAGATACATGCCTTCCGGTTTTAGGGCGGTGGGGCATGTCCCGTTGTTTGGGAGCGTGGAATCCAAAGTTTTCATGCATATCTGTGTCAAATGTCAGCATCTACCTTCATGTCAATTTTTGTGGCTATAGCCATAGACTAACAAACTCATATACATTGGAAAATAACAGTTTGGTTTTTTTAACAGAAGAGTTATACCACTGAAACCGGCGCACTTGAGGGCAAACTGCTTTTAACGAAAGAACTGCTTGCTTATCTACTCTGGCGGTTTGTTTACCATCAGCTGTATATGGATAAATGGATAAGGCTGGAGACAAAACAAAAGTCCGCTATTATTTTGTTGGGCTTTTGTTTTGATTCCAAAGTGTGCGATGCGAGAGACATAATTAAGCGTTGCCCTTCTTCATTTCTCTTGTTGTTGTTACAAAACTCGAGATTGGCATTTATTGACTTTTTCTTCAATCTGCGGTCAGCTACCCTATATGGTAGGGTAGTATATACTAAAAATGAACTTTGCGTAACTAAGCGTCAAATCGTAAGATACTTAAATATAATGTCCATATTATAAGTCATAATATATTTAACAAATTAGGTACTGCATCTATGATTAATATTGCAAGAGTAACATGACTTATTAAACTAACACAAAAGTAAACGTGTTATGTTTAAAAATACTTAATATTAACTATAATAGCAATCAAATTATATATTTGTGTTTTTCTGAAACAAAATTAAATGTGGGACAATGGGTATTGTTTAGTAGCGCAGCTTGCGCGTGCTATGTATATCATTGCCTTGTTGCGTTTTGTCTATTCCCATTCGACACATACCGACTTGAATGTGAGGTCTGTGTGAGCTCAGTTTGTATGTATGTGTGCATCGTCTGCCGCACTTCTGGCAGCTTTGTCCAAATTTCAGTTTTGCATTTTCTTACGTATACTCTTTCTTATTTTTTTCGATGACACTAGCAAACAATGTTGTCAACGCTATGACCATACAAATGTTCACGCATGCATATGAATTCTGATAGAGTATTCAGAAAATTAATGTCAAGTCCTTTAAATGCTTTGCTATTTGTTGAGATATTTTTCTATTTCATCTGTGGCCTGCATTTACATGTGTGTGTACGTATGCATACACATCATACTTAATTGCATTAGTGGCAATTGTTTCACCATTAATTGGCCTGCCTCAACTATTTAATTACATTAAAAATTAAATAAAATATTGCAAATATTTCTAAAATAATAGTAAATAAATAAGTTTACTCGCCAAGCAAATGTCAAAATAAGGGATCGCATTTGGCTTAATTATAATATTTATTAAACAATAAATAAATTATTTTTAAATGTTTTAATAATATGTATGTACATACATATGTATGTATACATTTGCATGTTTAGTTAATTCTAATGTTAATTTTCTTAATTCCTTATAAATCGAAAAACGATAAGTTGCCACCAAACGCAAAATATTACATAATCGAAACAAACGCTGTGTACTCACATGCATACATACATACTATGAGAAGTGTGTCTATGTATGTATACATGCCAGCGCTCAAGCACAAACAGCTATGCATAACCAAAACAAAACAGGGATAAAAACAATTGTTAAATGGCGGGACGAAGCATACCAGCCAGAATCAAAACAAACGCAGCTGACAATTGTCGATGCGTAAAGCAGTTCTTCGTTAAGTCAAGAGCGCTGGTTTTTATGCGTATAACTTAACAGCGCAGTAAACATCAAACTGTTATTTTCCAATCTATATGAGTTTGTTAGTCTATGCGCTGGTTTTTATGCGTATAACTTAACAGCGCAGTAAACATCAAACTGTTATTTTCCAATCTATATGAGTTTGTTAGTCTATATGTTTACCATCAGCTGTATATGGATAAATGGATAAGGCTGGAGAAAAAACAAAAGTCTGCTATTATTTTGTTGGACTTTTGTTTTGATTCCAAAGTGTGCGATGCGAGAGACATAATTAAGCGTTGCCCTTCTTCATTTCTCTTGTTGTTGTTACAAAACTCGAGATTGGCATTTATTGACTTTTTCTTCAATCTGCGGTCAGCTACCCTATATGGTAGGGTAGTATATACTAAAAATGAACTTTGCGTAACTAAGCGTCAAATCGTAAGATACTTAAATATAATGTCCATATTATAAGTCATAATATATTTAACAAATTAGGTACTGCATCTATGATTAATATTGCAAGAGTAACATGACTTATTAAACTAACACAAAAGTAAACGTGTTATGTTTAAAAATACTTAATATTAACTATAATAGCAATCAAATTATATATTTGTGTTTTTCTGAAACAAAATTAAATGTGGGACAATGGGTATTGTTTAGTAGCGCAGCTTGCGCGTGCTATGTATATCATTGCCTTGTTGCGTTTTGTCTATTCCCATTCGACACATACCGACTTGAATGTGAGGTCTGTGTGAGCTCAGTTTGTATGTATGTGTGCATCGTCTGCCGCACTTCTGGCAGCTTTGTCCAAATTTCAGTTTTGCATTTTCTTACGTATACTCTTTCTTATTTTTTTCGATGACACTAGCAAACAATGTTGTCAACGCTATGACCATACAAATGTTCACGCATGCATATGAATTCTGATAGAGTATTCAGAAAATTAATGTCAAGTCCTTTAAATGCTTTGCTATTTGTTGAGATATTTTTCTATTTCATCTGTGGCCTGCATTTACATGTGTGTGTACGTATGCATACACATCATACTTAATTGCATTAGTGGCAATTGTTTCACCATTAATTGGCCTGCCTCAACTATTTAATTACATTAAAAATTAAATAAAATATTGCAAATATTTCTAAAATAATAGTAAATAAATAAGTTTACTCGCCAAGCAAATGTCAAAATAAGGGATCGCATTTGGCTTAATTATAATATTTATTAAACAATAAATAAATTATTTTTAAATGTTTTAATAATATGTATGTACATACATATGTATGTATACATTTGCATGTTTAGTTAATTCTAATGTTAATTTTCTTAATTCCTTATAAATCGAAAAACGATAAGTTGCCACCAAACGCAAAATATTACATAATCGAAACAAACGCTGTGTACTCACATGCATACATACATACTATGAGAAGTGTGTCTATGTATGTATACATGCCAGCGCTCAAGCACAAACAGCTATGCATAACCAAAACAAAACAGGGATAAAAACAATTGTTAAATGGCGGGACGAAGCATACCAGCCAGAATCAAAACAAACGCAGCTGACAATTGTCGATGCGTAAAGCAGTTCTTCGTTAAGTCAAGAGCGCTGGTTTTTATGCGTATAACTTAACAGCGCAGTAAACATCAAACTGTTATTTTCCAATCTATATGAGTTTGTTAGTCTATGCGCTGGTTTTTATGCGTATAACTTAACAGCGCAGTAACCATCAAACTGTTATTTTCCAATCTATATGAGTTTGTTAGTCTATATGTTTACCATCAGCTGTATATGGATAAATGGATAAGGCTGGAGAAAAAACAAAAGTCTGCTATTATTTTGTTGGACTTTTGTTTTGATTCCAAAGTGTGCGATGCGAGAGACATAATTAAGCGTTGCCCTTCTTCATTTCTCTTGTTGTTGTTACAAAACTCGAGATTGGCATTTATTGACTTTTTCTTCAATCTGCGGTCAGCTACCCTATATGGTAGGGTAGTATATACTAAAAATGAACTTTGCGTAACTAAGCGTCAAATCGTAAGATACTTAAATATAATGTCCATATTATAAGTCATAATATATTTAACAAATTAGGTACTGCATCTATGATTAATATTGCAAGAGTAACATGACTTATTAAACTAACACAAAAGTAAACGTGTTATGTTTAAAAATACTTAATATTAACTATAATAGCAATCAAATTATATATTTGTGTTTTTCTGAAACAAAATTAAATGTGGGACAATGGGTATTGTTTAGTAGCGCAGCTTGCGCGTGCTATGTATATCATTGCCTTGTTGCGTTTTGTCTATTCCCATTCGACACATACCGACTTGAATGTGAGGTCTGTGTGAGCTCAGTTTGTATGTATGTGTGCATCGTCTGCCGCACTTCTGGCAGCTTTGTCCAAATTTCAGTTTTGCATTTTCTTACGTATACTCTTTCTTATTTTTTTCGATGACACTAGCAAACAATGTTGTCAACGCTATGACCATACAAATGTTCACGCATGCATATGAATTCTGATAGAGTATTCAGAAAATTAATGTCAAGTCCTTTAAATGCTTTGCTATTTGTTGAGATATTTTTCTATTTCATCTGTGGCCTGCATTTACATGTGTGTGTACGTATGCATACACATCATACTTAATTGCATTAGTGGCAATTGTTTCACCATTAATTGGCCTGCCTCAACTATTTAATTACATTAAAAATTAAATAAAATATTGCAAATATTTCTAAAATAATAGTAAATAAATAAGTTTACTCGCCAAGCAAATGTCAAAATAAGGGATCGCATTTGGCTTAATTATAATATTTATTAAACAATAAATAAATTATTTTTAAATGTTTTAATAATATGTATGTACATACATATGTATGAATACATTTGCATGTTTAGTTAATTCTAATGTTAATTTTCTTAATTCCTTATAAATCGAAAAACGATAAGTTGCCACCAAACGCAAAATATTACATAATCGAAACAAACGCTGTGTACTCACATGCATACATACATACTATGAGAAGTGTGTCTATGTATGTATACATGCCAGCGCTCAAGCACAAACAGCTATGCATAACCAAAACAAAACAGGGATAAAAACAATTGTTAAATGGCGGGACGAAGCATACCAGCCAGAATCAAAACAAACGCAGCTGACAATTGTCGATGCGTAAAGCAGTTCTTCGTTAAGTCAAGAGCGCTGGTTTTTATGCGTATAACTTAACAGCGCAGTAAACATCAAACTGTTATTTTCCAATCTATATGAGTTTGTTAGTCTATATGTTTACCATCAGCTGTATATGGATAAATGGATAAGGCTGGAGAAAAAACAAAAGTCTGCTATTATTTTGTTGGACTTTTGTTTTGATTCCAAAGTGTGCGATGCGAGAGACATAATTAAGCGTTGCCCTTCTTCATTTCTCTTGTTGTTGTTACAAAACTCGAGATTGGCATTTATTGACTTTTTCTTCAATCTGCGGTCAGCTACCCTATATGGTAGGGTAGTATATACTAAAAATAAACTTTGCGTAACTAAGCGTCAAATCGTAAGATACTTAAATATAATGTCCATATTATAAGTCATAATATATTTAACAAATTAGGTACTGCATCTATGATTAATATTGCAAGAGTAACATGACTTATTAAACTAACACAAAAGTAAACGTGTTATGTTTAAAAATACTTAATATTAACTATAATAGCAATCAAATTATATATTTGTGTTTTTCTGAAACAAAATTAAATGTGGGACAATGGGTATTGTTTAGTAGCGCAGCTTGCGCGTGCTATGTATATCATTGCCTTGTTGCGTTTTGTCTATTCCCATTCGACACATACCGACTTGAATGTGAGGTCTGTGTGAGCTCAGTTTGTATGTATGTGTGCATCGTCTGCCGCACTTCTGGCAGCTTTGTCCAAATTTCAGTTTTGCATTTTCTTACGTATACTCTTTCTTATTTTTTTCGATGACACTAGCAAACAATGTTGTCAACGCTATGACCATACAAATGTTCACGCATGCATATGAATTCTGATAGAGTATTCAGAAAATTAATGTCAAGTCCTTTAAATGCTTTGCTATTTGTTGAGATATTTTTCTATTTCATCTGTGGCCTGCATTTACATGTGTGTGTACGTATGCATACACATCATACTTAATTGCATTAGTGGCAATTGTTTCACCATTAATTGGCCTGCCTCAACTATTTAATTACATTAAAAATTAAATAAAATATTGCAAATATTTCTAAAATAATAGTAAATAAATAAGTTTACTCGCCAAGCAAATGTCAAAATAAGGGATCGCATTTGGCTTAATTATAATATTTATTAAACAATAAATAAATTATTTTTAAATGTTTTAATAATATGTATGTACATACATATGTATGTATACATTTGCATGTTTAGTTAATTCTAATGTTAATTTTCTTAATTCCTTATAAATCGAAAAACGATAAGTTGCCACCAAACGCAAAATATTACATAATCGAAACAAACGCTGTGTACTCACATGCATACATACATACTATGAGAAGTGTGTCTATGTATGTATACATGCCAGCGCTCAAGCACAAACAGCTATGCATAACCAAAACAAAACAGGGATAAAAACAATTGTTAAATGGCGGGACGAAGCATACCAGCCAGAATCAAAACAAACGCAGCTGACAATTGTCGATGCGTAAAGCAGTTCTTCGTTAAGTCAAGAGCGCTGGTTTTTATGCGTATAACTTAACAGCGCAGTAAACATCAAACTGTTATTTTCCAATCTATATGAGTTTGTTAGTCTATGCGCTGGTTTTTATGCGTATAACTTAACAGCGCAGTAACCATCAAACTGTTATTTTCCAATCTATATGAGTTTGTTAGTCTATATGTTTACCATCAGCTGTATATGGATAAATGGATAAGGCTGGAGAAAAAACAAAAGTCTGCTATTATTTTGTTGGACTTTTGTTTTGATTCCAAAGTGTGCGATGCGAGAGACATAATTAAGCGTTGCCCTTCTTCATTTCTCTTGTTGTTGTTACAAAACTCGAGATTGGCATTTATTGACTTTTTCTTCAATCTGTGGTCAGCTACCCTATATGGTAGGGTAGTATATACTAAAAATGAACTTTGCGTAACTAAGCGTCAAATCGTAAGATACTTAAATATAATGTCCATATTATAAGTCATAATATATTTAACAAATTAGGTACTGCATCTATGATTAATATTGCAAGAGTAACATGACTTATTAAACTAACACAAAAGTAAACGTGTTATGTTTAAAAATACTTAATATTAACTATAATAGCAATCAAATTATATATTTGTGTTTTTCTGAAACAAAATTAAATGTGGGACAATGGGTATTGTTTAGTAGCGCAGCTTGCGCGTGCTATGTATATCATTGCCTTGTTGCGTTTTGTCTATTCCCATTCGACACATACCGACTTGAATGTGAGGTCTGTGTGAGCTCAGTTTGTATGTATGTGTGCATCGTCTGCCGCACTTCTGGCAGCTTTGTCCAAATTTCAGTTTTGCATTTTCTTACGTATACTCTTTCTTATTTTTTTCGATGACACTAGCAAACAATGTTGTCAACGCTATGACCATACAAATGTTCACGCATGCTATGAATTCTGATAGAGTATTCAGAAAATTAATGTCAAGTCCTTTAAATGCTTTGCTATTTGTTGAGATATTTTTCTATTTCATCTGTGGCCTGCATTTACATGTGTGTGTACGTATGCATACACATCATACTTAATTGCATTAGTGGCAATTGTTTCACCATTAATTGGCCTGCCTCAACTATTTAATTACATTAAAAATTAAATAAAATATTGCAAATATTTCTAAAATAATAGTAAATAAATAAGTTTACTCGCCAAGCAAATGTCAAAATAAGGGATCGCATTTGGCTTAATTATAATATTTATTAAACAATAAATAAATTATTTTTAAATGTTTTAATAATATGTATGTACATACATATGTATGTATACATTTGCATGTTTAGTTAATTCTAATGTTAATTTTCTTAATTCCTTATAAATCTAAATACGATAAGTTGCCACCAAACGCAAAATATTACATAATCGAAACAAACGCTGTGTACTCACATGCATACATACATACTATGAGAAGTGTGTCTATGTATGTATACATGCCAGCGCTCAAGCACAAACAGCTATGCATAACCAAAACAAAACAGGGATAAAAACAATTGTTAAATGGCGGGACGACTCATACCAGCCAGAATCAAAACAAACGCAGCTGACAATTGTCGATGCGTAAAGCAGTTCTTCCTTAAGTCAAGAGCGCTGGTTTTTATGCGTATAACTTAACAGCGCTGTAAACATCAAACTGTTATTTTTCAATCTATTACTACGTTTATGCTATGAAATTCACGCTTTCTTCAATTCGCAAAATCAAATTTGTTCCTGTTTATGCAGCTTTTGCAAATTCACAAAATGACCTGAAAATCCATATTCATGGACATTTATGAGCTAGAATCTTTATTTTTATGTGCCCAAACAATTGGCTAAAATTTATGAACAGCTGTTGGCTAAAGCTCAATGTTACCAGACATTGAGAAAAAAAAGATCTGGTAGCATCTGCGCAACTTAAGTTGGCTACGCCACAGCATTTCATGAATTGACGTCGAATTCATAGTCAACTTTCGTGTGGAAGCAAATTCATGAAATGGTGTTTATGCACGCACTTTCGGAGGCATTTCATGAAATGATTTTGCAAAATGAGCATAGCATAAACGTAGTATATATGAGTTTGTTAGTCTATGGCAGAGGTGGGCACAAGTCGAAATTTGTATACACGCGTGCATAGGCCCTCTGCCGCGGCAAGCAGCACAAAATTACACGTACACTATAAGCATCCGCTGCTTCTCGCGCAAATTACGCATACTAATGCGTGTAAAAACTTTGATAGTATGTGAGCTTGCCCACCTCTGGTCTATGGCATTAACTGCTAACATAAACTACAACGAGTATGTAATAGTAACAGAGATGTAAAAAGAACTGGCGAAAAAATTTTACTCGCCCATGCCCTGACCTGACGAGGTAGAGAAAAGACAGAACAGCTGCTTTTGTTTATACTTCTGTGCTGGCCGACGCATTTGTTGTTTTGATTTTTTGCTGCTTACGTTTTGGTGTACTTATTTGGCTGCATGTGAACGCAAAACGTATCGCAGGTCAGGCACGTCTTTGTGTATATGCATAAATGTGTACCCATCTTCTGGCTGTTGTAGCTGATATGTATGTATAAGCTGCACAGCTAGAAATACCCATTGTCCCAATATTAAATTAATGGCATGGACATTTTTGAAATAAAAGTGTTTTGAATATATCATTTTTAATACAAAAAAAGTTAAGTGAGGGAATCATGCTAGGGTACTTCATTTTTAGGTGTGTAATTGTTCAAAGTTACTATTAACTCTTTACTACCCAATTATCGAATTCCCACAGGGTAGTCTCAAGCTTCGGCACTAGCCAGCAAACAACAACATAATAAAATAAATCGCATGCACACCCATACAAATACTTACACAATTTTTCCTATTGCTTGCTTAATTGCGTTTTGTTGGTGTTATGAATTTGTAAATTATAAATACAATAAATATATACACAATTGAAAATAATAGTTAAGTTTAATAAATCAAATAATATCATCAATAATTACAAAGACAAACCAAATAACTATAATAATTATAAAAAACTAATAAATAAAATTATAAAAGTTTGATTACTTATGCTTTTAAATTTTGTTAAAATAACAATTTTAGCTGGCGCTTAAATATATTGCTCGCTAAGAACTCCTGTCGGCTGATTGGCAAGTCAATAAGTCACACACACTCGCAATGAAATAAAAATATATTTACGTATATTAATATAAAACAATTTAATAATAAATTATAAAAAAAACTTACCAAGGCTCCATAGCAGCAGCGCAATAATATGAGTTCGTTGATTTAAATTTCATGTCATCCTTCGTGGCTCGTATCACTCACAATGGATGATAAAAGAAAAATATTTAGAAAATTTATTAGTACCTTGTTACAGTTTATAGTTATTACATATAGCAAATACGTACCAAGGCTGCATCGCAGCAACGCTTAAGGTGTTTTGCATACAATTTCAGGCTGGTCATCCTTCCGTACAAATCGTATCTGTCCTTCAGTCACTCAAAATGAAAATCAAAAGATATACGTATTAGTAAAAAAGACAAAAATGCATAAAATACAATCTTAACAAGGCTGCCGAGCAGCATCGATGAAACGTGTGAAGGCATCTTTCCATTCCATGTATCCTTTCAGTAAAGATGAAATTTGCCTGTGTTGCTCGCTTCCATGTCATCGTTTCAGCTTACATCTCAGCAGACTCATAGTAGCTTATCTTTTTTGCTTGCGGTCCATGTTTTGTTGCCAGTTTTTCCGTGAGCTTTTCCTGACACAGCCATCTGGCTCGCTTCCTTGTAAGTATTATAATAAGTTTTTTCAAAATCAGCATTCGGTGATTGTAGCAATTGTGGTCGACATCAAACCACTTCGGATTAAACTCATTTGCTAGGCGCACACATTCCTCCATTATTGTATTACATAGGTTCATTTTATGCGGTGCTTTATTAAATATTGGGGTGAAAGACTCATAATGCAGATTGCATACTTGAAAAAATTCATCGGAGGGATTTTTAAGGCACATTTTGTCGCTTGCGAAATTCCGTGCCTGGATCAGGTCTTCGTAGTGGTCGCTTGCAATTGAGTCCATTTGGTTTAGGGCTGCAAGTAACCGTCAAAGTATCTGCGTGAGACAGGCATAATAATCGTTGCGACTTCCTCACCATTCTCTATGCCTTTGTCGCTCTGTTGATAATTTGAATATGACGCCTCGCTTTCAATGCGATCTATTGGCTGATCCGGATCACAAATCCAATCCATTTCCAGATCTTTGTCATCATCCTCACAATTGGCATTTTTTAGGTATGAAGTTGTTATTATCTTCATTGACATTAATCTCGCCGTTAAGTATTGCATTTCTCTTGCTGATGGGTTGGTGTTATTTCCCAGCTTAGAGCGCAAAGCGGCAAAGTAATTTTCCAAGCTATCCTGATTGAACCTTGTTGTGTGTATATAATTAATATCTTCGGTGCTCAATAGCTCATCTGACAGACTCACAATATTTTTGGTTGTGTTTATTAAGCCATCTTTCCAGTTGGATCTTGTTGATAGCACAAAATTTTCCACATATGCAACGAACTCCATCAAATTTTCTTTCTTATTTAAGTTGTATGCGCTTTTGTTCGTTTTCGTGTATGACTTACAGTTTAAAATGTCGAAAGCATCATTAAGCTTTATAATAAAATCTGCAGTCACCAACGCTTTGCTCATATTTTCGGCTGTGAACAGCTTATTAGTTATTGTAGCAAACTTTTATGGCATTGCCTACCGATCTTGAAAATACCTGCACTGCAAGTTTAACGCTAATTTTTTCATTAAATGAATGCCGTATATGCTTTTCCGTTAGCTTTGGAACCATTCGAGTTGTCTTACTTTTTACGTCTATTGCGTACAACTCCGATATGATATTCCAGCTTACAACGCCATTTGGAGTTCTTATATTGTTCGCCAGCAAGCTGTTCCGTATGCTTTTAAACATATGTACATAGTCGTACAAAAGATATATCTTCTTGCCACTTGGCTCTTCATATATTTGATTCTCTGTGGTGCTCATAGCTCTATAGAGATTTACGTTTGCCTGATCGCATACAACGGCTCTTATATTTAAACCCATTCGTGTTAGTACGTCAATGTTTTCCAAAAGGCATTTTCTGGTGTTTTCTGTAGTTTTTTTCAAGTTAGTGCAGTAATACGTAAACGTATATTTCCATCGCTGTACAATTCCTCTTATCTGAAAAAAGAGAAAGCTATTGGCAATAGCTAAATCTCGTTCGCCGTGTCCAAAATCAATAAAACCGTCAATTTGATCCGTTGTGGAATTGTATTCGAGCTTAGAATGACCGTGAATCTCATCAAACAATATAACACAGTTGCGCTCGCTCGCTGATATGTTCTGCACATGTTTGGATATGTTTTGGCAGACCCTTTCGTTTATGCCCGGAGAAATCATTCTAATCGGACTCCAGTTTAATAATGTCCTAGGGCAGGGCAGGTTAAAAGAAAGCGCATCTCGCATAAACTGATAACCTTTAGAAGATCTGTAATTTATGTTCATTAACAGATTTTTTTGCATGTCTGTAAAATTTTTGACGCGTCGTGTCTTCAATAACAATGATGCAAAAAACATTGATTCCTCATTTATCTCTTCAGGAACCGTTATCGAGTTATTGACTATATTTATGCATCGAATAGACAAGTCATTTTCAGTATCTAGTAATTTTTTTTTGAGAGCCGCGTGTTCGTAATTCAGCTTTTCAAACTGAACTTTCAAATTTTCATATTTCATTTGCATTTCAAAATGAGCTTTCCGCCAATAATTTTCGTTGCGGCAATAAACCTCGCATCGAGGGCACGTCTCTTCAATATTTTCAATATTTTCTACAATTTTCTTTGAGTAGTTGTGGTCAACCAATGAGAAGTTTTCATTATGGCTGTCAAAGAGTTCTGAATTATAAAAGTCCTCAGCCCCTTCAATATCATTGTTGATATCCACCAGAGAGCTGCAACGGGTAAAGCACTTTCGCTCAAACTCGAACTTATACTTGTATCCGTTGTGATTGTGCACTTTCGGTTTGATACTCGTTGTGATTTTTCTTGAATGAGTATGAAGCGAACATTCATTTCGAGTCACAACGTATCAAACGTGCATTGATTGCAACTGAAGGCCTGTTTACCCAAAATTTAATTTAATTTAATTTATTTTAATTTAATTTAATTTAATTTAAGAAAATGTATGCGTTTACCCAAAATTTAATTTAATTTAATTTAACTTAAGGCCTGTTTACCCAAAAATTTAATTTAATTTAATTTAATTTAACAGTCAGCTGACTCAATCAAACCTATGCGAACTCTATGTGAGCGTTTACCCAAAATTTAATTTAATTTAATTTAATTTAGTTTAGTTCCGAACCTGCAGGTTGCAGATTCTTAAATATTTTCGGTGTTGGTAAGCATGAAAATACAAAACAGCTGATCAAAAAGTGTTGTGCAAAACGTTTACATATTCAAATATTTAAATGAACAAGCATAAGACTTTTATTTTAGTTGAAAATCATGTTTGTTGTGTGATAAAATGTCAAAATACTTTAAAAATATAATTAAAAAAGATAAGTTTGGGCTTATATATTGCCATGAGCTCAAGTAAAAATGTGTTTGAATACCAATTCAAAATGTAACGGAGTGTTAACAACACTGATAACATAATTTTACACGCTTTACACACTGTTTCCTTAAATTAAATTAAATTTTGGGTAAACGCATACATTTTCTTAAATTAAATTAAATTAAATTAAAATAAATTAAATTAAATTAAATTTTGGGTAAACAGGCCTTTAGTTTAGTTCCGAACCTGCAGGTTGCAGATTTTTAAATCTTTTCGGTGTTGCAACACCAACCAACATGTTGGTAAGCTTGAAAATACAGAACAGCTGAACAAATAGTGTGGTGCAAAACGTTTACATATTCAAATATTTAAATGAACGAGCATAAGCTAATTATTTTAGTTGAAAATTATGTCTGTTGTGTGATAAAATGTCAAAATACTTTAAAAATATAATTAAAAAAGATAAGTTTGGGCTTATATATTGCCATGAGCTCAAGTAAAAATGTGTTTGAATACCAATTCAAAATGTAACGGAGTGTTAACAACACTGCTAACATAATTTTACACGCTTTACACACTGTTTCCTTAAATTAAATTAAATTTTGGGTAAACGCATACATTTTCTTAAATTAAATTAAATTAAATTAAAATAAATTAAATTAAATTAAATTTTGGGTAAATAGGCCTTAAACAGGCCTTGAGTTGAAATCGTGTGTATAAATTCTTCGAGCTCGTTCGCTCACTGCATACACACAAGTATCAACAGACAACTGGCTCGCGTACAGAATAAGCATGAGCAAAGAATTCTGAAAGCAACGGTAAATGCGTGCTGGTATTTTTTTGTTCTTGGCATGCGACGATGCTATGTTGTTGTTGTTCAGATGTTGTTGTATTATATGCGAGTGGCTCGAAGTCTTCGAAATTCTGGGTATACTCGAGACTTTTGGTTCGTTCGGACCACTCACGCAACTTGATGTTCGATGTTAGGTGTTCGAACTCGATTTGAGCGAAAGCCGAACGAACAAAGAGTGGCTTGATTTTTTTTTGTCGTGTTCGTTCGATCGTGAACGTTCGGGACCCTGAGCGCTGCGCACACTTTACAAGTTCGAAGAAGTTTAATCAAGCGATCTGATTTGAGCGGAATGAATTTTCAACATGTGTGAACAATCATACTCGAACATATCCGATGCAGCTCTCTGATATCCACATTCATTATGGGAAGCGCATGTGGTTTTAGTTGTTTTTTTAATAGGTCCGTTGGATGAAAATGCTTTCTGCATATAAACAATTTGCTTCTTTCCTTAAAATTATCCTTTATATCGCAAACAGACATCCATTCTGACCGTCTTTTAGCATTTGTGGGAAACAAATGCAGGGTAGACGGTGGATTGCTACAATGACAATTTTTGATGCAACAATATCTCTCTCGAGCTACTTTTATTGAGTTGCTGTGAGCAGGCTGTGCAACATGACCTATAAATCATTTTTAATATTAATTATAGCCCTAAATTTACATACATTTAAGTTGACATACATTTACACATTTGACAAAAGACGCGTACAAAATAATCACATATAAAATAAATAAAAACGTTACAGTCGGACGAAACCGACTGCACTTAAATACACACATACATATATAAAAAAGAAACACATAAACATACATAGACAGTACCGTGCAAAATAGAGATCAAGTTAATATGTAACTTGGATATTTTTTTTTATTTTGGCACCGCCACTTAAATGTATTGGAACTTACCTAGAAGCAGCGTGGGCATAGATCCATTCCTTAAGCGATGTTTGGCAATGCACTCCTGTTCAAAATGCATCTCACACACCCTTGTGCGGGTGCTCAAGTCATCAATATTAAACTGAAAGTTCTCGCACCACTCAATCGCACTGGCTTTAAGGACACGAAAGAGTTTTTTCCCGCCAACGCAGCCTTTAACAAGACACCTGCCATGCATTGAATTTTGATTATCTTCCCTAAATAATAAATATTTATAAAAAAAATTTAATTTAAAGTTATAGACTTGAAAAAATCTGATTTTGTTTTAATTTCTGATACTCTCCGCTAAATATCACAAGCACAAATGTCAATGCACATGAAAAAACACATTCAAAGAAAGCGCGCGTAAACTTTTTTTTGTTTTCTTTTGTGTGTTATGACAGAAAAAAATGTAAAGCTAAGAAGAAGATACAAACCCCCTGCCCCTCCCGCAAAAATAAACTTATCTTCATTCATATTCATTCATATCCTTATTTTATTAAGTTTATTTTAAAATTTCAATGCAAATGAATAATATAGAAAAATATTAATAAAATTATATAATATAACATATGGGCAATTCCACAGAAAGGTCCACCGCGGCCAAAAAACTAAAACTTCTCAAAAATGGTTTTTTTTAACAGAGTTATATTAAGAAATGTTCAAATTTATCAAATTTGAAAGAATTTTGCATTTATCTAAGACCGATTTCAAAATATTCGAACACAAAGTCGCGCAAGCGCACCCTTTGTTGTTATAATGTTTTTAGTTCATGTTTTGTTTTGATTATAACTTCTAAACCAGAAGCACTATTCTTTGACTTTTAATTTCTAAGATCATTTAGAGAATGCAAAGAGTCGAAAAGAAACGCAAAGGGAAATATGCGATAACTACAAACGGTAAAATATGCAGTTGCATTATCGCTTTCAGCAATGTCCCGTGCGCGACCGAAAAACAACATTTCTTATCAGAACATCTAAACTACTTGCCCGAAACGCATCAAATTTTTTTTGCAAACAGAGTTTTAGTGTTCAATCAACGTGTACAAATATTTCAGAAATTTATAAAGATTTGTATTTTTGGTGAATATTTAAAGTTTGTCCCGTGCGCGACCGTAAGTATATTAATTTTTTTTTTTCATTTGTTCACTTTGTTGTTTTCTTAAATATATAAATACATATGTTTTAAATGATTTTAATGTAGATGAGCAAAAGTAATAGCCAAAAAAGAAGAGAAACTTGCAAACGGTGGAGAGATAAGTTGAAGGAAGACCCAGTAATATGGGAAAACAGTAAGTTAAAGAACAACACAAGAATGCGGAACACAAGGCGAAAATATAAAGCAACGACGAATGGTAATAATGAAGTTGTGGAAAATAGGAGGGAGCTTGAGCGCATGAGAAAGAGACTATATCGACAAAAGCTAGCAGAAAAAAGAGAAAAAGAAAAACAAGATGCTATTATCTACAATGCTCCTTACCGTTGCAAGCAAACATTGGGAAAAGCTTTACGAAAAGTTGAGGTTGCTCTACCAAAAGACTTAGAGAAGAAAGTAAAAGTACTTGAAATTTTGTTAAACAAATATAAAGATAGCTTAAAACCAAAAACTACGGAGACTAATTGCAAAACGACACTGCCAGACAGCTTAGATAGTTTAATAACAGATTTTTATATAAGCGATAGTATTAGTGTCCAGTCCTCAGGAAAAAAGGACACACTTCTGATAGCAGGCGATGTAGTTGCTAAACGTTTTATGCTGATGACAATTTCCGAAGCATTTGAGCTCTTTAAAAAAGAAAATCCAATCAAAAAAATTAGTAAATCCTATTTTTTTAAGATGAGGCCACGGCATGTTCAATTAATTAATAAAACACCACAAAATATGTGTGTTTGTATGTATCACGCTAACTTCGGCTATTTACTAGAAGGCTGTGCTAAAATTATGCCATCTTTTACCAGTAATTCCGAAAGCTTTCTCGAAACTGTTTGCTGCAATATTCTTAGTGAAAATTGCATGACAAGCAATTGCCAAAAATGCCTAAGCGATTTGAAATACCAACTTATTCCACTATCATATTTAAATAATATGAATGATGAAGTAAGTTGGCAGAGTTGGCGCAAAATTAATAACACCATGGCCCTTTCCAAAACTGATGGAACTCTATCCGATATGATTGTTGATCTTGAAATGGCTTTACCATCTTTTAAAACTCATTTTTTTATCAAAAGAGCGCAGCAAAGATATTTTGATGAAACCAAAGCAAATCTAAAATCAAATGAATTGGCGATTCAAATTGATTTTGCAGAAAATTACAGGCTCACAAGTCAAAATGAGATACAAAGTGCTCATTTTAGCTATCGGCAGGTGAGCATTTTTACTTGTGTAGCATGGCTGGCAGGAACTAAAAAGTCGTTTGCTGTCATAAGTGATAAGCTAACGCACAATAAGCAGGACGTTTTTGTTTTTTTGATAAGGATTTTAAAAGAAATTCGTTCATCATATGGGAGCTTAACAAAAATATTTATTTTTTCCGATGGAAGCTGTTCGCAGTTTAAAAATAAATTTATAGTATCAAGCCTTGTAGATATAGTAAAATTATTAGAATGTCCTACATTGGAGTGGAATTTTTTCGCTAGCGCACATGGAAAAGGAGCTGTTGATGGAGTTGGAGCAGTAGTAAAACGAAAAGTTTGGCAAGTGACTAAATCAAGGAGTATTGTTTTACCGGATGCATTTTCTTTCTATCAGTGTGCACTACAACATATTAAAGGCATAAACTTATTATATATGTCAACAGGAGATATCGAAAATTCTATTTTTAAATTTAATTTAAACGAAAAATGGAAAGAGGTTAAAAGTATACCAGGCATATCAAAATTCCACTATTTCTCATCCACTTATGATGAGGTGAAAGCAGCAAGAACCGCTTATTCTAAGCAAGAAACCATACTATGTAAATAGGAACTTTGTAAATATTAAAATTATTACCAATATATTACTTTCTTTTGTTGTTGTTGTATTATATAAATTTATGATAATTTTATATTTCTTTATACATTTGAATGGATATCCTTTGAATTAAAAAAAGCACAAATATCTAAATACTTATTAAGTTTCCTGTTATGTGAAAATGAATAAAATCATATTTTTTGTTAATTAAAAACATTTTTACTATATGTTTTGTTAATATTTAGCTACAGCAACCATGAAAATAACAAAAAAAAAATAAAAATAAAAAAGTGATAAAAAATGTCCCGTGCGCGATGTCCCGTGCGAATCTACTTCAAATTGAATTTTCAAAAAAATTCAAGTCATTTCGGAAAAAGCTATTAGCCATTTTTAAGAGGCATCTGTGTACAACAGTTTAAAATTAGGAGCATTAAAATATTGCCTCTTGATTCGCAGAATTTGGCATTTGAACTGGTCGACCTCAAAAGTCACTTCCGTTTTTTGTCCCGTGCGAATCACTTGAATTTTGCAAATAACTTAATAATGAAAAATTGCCCACAATCAATCTTTGCACCGATGAAAGAACTAATAAAAAGCTATACATTAAGATTTTCATCCGAAAAAAAAGTCCTTTCCTTCCCAACGTTTTTTTACTTTGAATGCGTACGAATGTCCCGTGCGCGACTTTGGAATTGCCCATATGTATAAATTAAATAATATAATATGTGCATAATTAAGTAAACATTAAAGTGATATTTTATCTATGATTTATATGATAGTTAACTAATAAAAAAATTTTTAAATATAATATACTAGTAAGGCCCTCGCTTGCTTCGCTGCGCCAATAGTTTTTACAAAATTTTAGCAATACATATAAAATAAATTAGTTAATGTTTAACAACATATTAACAAAGTATTTAATATTTCCTTTTACACGCCACCATTGAGGTTGAGAATCAGACGCGTCATTTTACTTTGATACCAAAGGTATCATATTATATTGGGTTTATGCAATGTCCGTCAAGGTGTCTGTCCGTCCGTCCACCCGTCCGTCCGTTTGAACGCAACTTTTTATACTTTGATACCAAAGGTATCATAGTATATTGGGTTTGTGCAATGTCCGTCATGGTGTCCGTCCGTCTG
Organism: Scaptomyza pallida; assembly: GCA_018152965.1. Taxonomy (NCBI): domain Eukaryota; kingdom Metazoa; phylum Arthropoda; class Insecta; order Diptera; family Drosophilidae; genus Scaptomyza; species Scaptomyza pallida. The sequence continues at coordinate 1,091,754 of JAECXP010000220.1, forward strand.
TCCGTCTGTCCGTCTGTCCGTCCGTCTGTATGAACGCAACTTTTTTCGACACCCTTAAAGCTAGAGCCTTGAAACTTTGCAAATATCTTGGTACATGCCTTCGTCAGACAAAGTGTTAAATGTAGGGCCCTACGACCTCAGGGGGCCTGGAAAATCGATAACAAGTCGATACACCTCGATGTGCAAATCGATAAAACACTTATATATCCCACATTTTAGCAGCTAGAGTCACCAAATTTGATGTCAAGATAGCTGGAGGCATTCCCCAAAAAACTGCATCAAAAGTTTGGATGCCACGCCCACCTATTCCGCCCCCAGCCTCCCTTAAATTATAAACAAAAATGCCTGTATCTTCTACAGTTTTTAAGCTAAAGTTACCAAAATTGACATGAAGGTAGATACTGACATCTGACAAAGTTATGCATCAAAACATTGGATGCCTCGCCCCCAAACAACGGGATATGCCCCACCGCCCTAAAAAAAACCGGAAGGCATGTATCTTCGCCAGTTTTTAAGCTAGAGTCACCAAATTTGGTATGAACATTGTTAGTGGCATCCGTAACAGATCTGCATCAATGTTTTGGATGCCACGCTCACTTATACCGCCCACCTCTATATCTTTGTCAGTTTTTGAGCTAGAGTCTCCAATTTTATACCCAAAACCCTCATATATTACTATTTGCACTCAGAATCCTTAACACAGCTATGTGAACTGGTATCAAAGTATATCGCAGTCGGTTGCGTCCGACTGCAACGTTTTAATTGTTTCAACACGCTTAAAGCTAGAGCTTTGCAACTTTGCAAATATCTTGGTACATACCTTCGTCAGAAAAAGTGTTAAATTTGGCTCTACGACCTCAGGGGCCTGGGAAATCGATAACAAATCGATACCTCGATGTGCAAATCGATGAAACACATATATAGATATCTCACATTTTAGCAGCTAGAGTCACCAAATTTGTGGGCAAGATAGCCGATGACATTCCTCAAAAACTGCATCGAAAGTTTGGATGCCACGCCCTCCTCTTCCGCCCCCAGCCACGGATGCCACGGCCACCTATTCTGCCCCCCGCCCCTCTCCAATAATAAACAAAAATGCCTGTATCTTCTACAGTTTTGAAGCTATAGCCACCAAAATTGACATGAAGGTAGATGCTGACATTTGACACAGATATACATGAAAACTTTGGATTCCACGCTCCCAAACAACGGGACATGCCCCACCGCCCTAAAACCGGAAGGCATGTATCTTCGCCAGTTTTTAAGCTAGAGTCACCAAATTCGGTATGAATATTGGTAGTGACATCCGTAACTTGTGTGTATACAAATTTTGGATGCCACGCCAACTTATACCGCCCACCGCTATATCTCTTTCAGTTTTCGAGCTAGGCTCTTTAAATTTGGTATGAACATTGTTATCGACATCCGTAACCGATCTACATCAAAGTTTTATACGCCACGCTCACCTTTTCCACCCAACTCGTAAAATCTGAAATTTCTATATCTTTCCCAGATTTTGCGCTAGAGTCACCAAACTTGGAAACATTGTAAGTGACATCCGTAACAAATGTGCAATATTGGATGCCACGCCCACTTATACCGCCCACCAAAATATCTTTCTCAGTTTTTGCGCTAGACTCTCCAAACTTGATTAGGAGATAGAAGGAGCCATCCGCCACAGATATGCATCACAAATTTGAATGTCACGCCTACCCCTTCTGCCCGACTACCCCTTCTGCCTGCCTTTTTATACCCAAAACGCCCATACGTTACAAATACATACAAACTTACATATGTGCTATGCTTAATTGTTCGAAATTGTATACCAACAATGTTTGTGTGGTACGTCGTTACGTCTGAGTTACATAAGCAGCAAGTAAGCAAATCTACCATTATACAAAGATGTTCAAGATTAATTATTTTCGCGCAAATGGCTAGTTATAAAAAACAAATAACAAATAACAAAAAAACAAAACGTTGAAACTCACAGCTTGTGCGACAATGGGGCGCCAGAGTGGTGGAATGAGGTAAAATGATAAACGCAGGACCTTGATTTGTATGGGAGGTACTCGAAGGAGTGGTCCAAATAAAAATCCTTTCTTAGTGCTCACTTTCAATCTGAATGGAATATTTGGTGAAAATTTCAGCCTTCTAGCTCTTATCGTTTAGGCTGTGGGTCTCTCAACAATCAGTCAGTCAGGACAAACTCTTTTATATATATGGATTATATTTCTTAAGATCCTATGTGTTAGTGTGTTCGTTTTTTGCACTGTCTATATTTGGTGAACATGTTTATTGCTTTCATTTAGCTTGCTACAAATACAACAATGTATGCGTGCATTAACCAATATATGCACTTGCATTTTTGTTAATACATATGTATGTAGGTACTAAATAATGAAAAATGCACGTACATACATGTGTATGTATGTACATATGTGCATTTGCAACACCAACTAAAGTTACAAATGTCAGTTTGAAAATTATATCAAAACAACAATGGCAATAGGTATTTGTGTGTTAAGTTTTGTTTGATAATTAGCAAGTATGTAGGTAAAACCACTCGCGTAACATATTCTGGTGTGCAAAACCAGATTATGTTTCAATTGATTTGTTTTAAATCAATGATACCAACAAAAAGAAGCATTGCGAGCCCAACAACAACACTTACTAACAACAACAACAACAAACGCTACTTGATTTGAAAATCAATTGTCAAAGGCACAAAGAAGAAAAGAGAATAACGGAGACACATCTACAGACGGCAGAAGTGGAATGGGTGATTTGTTTTGTTTTTGTGTATATGCGGCCGCAATAGCTTGTGCGCAGACGGCAGTAGTGGAGTGGGTCTTTTTTTTTTTTTTTTTAACCTCGGCGGCGTTGAAACTCACAGCTTTTTTTTTTTTTTTTTTTTTCAAGTAAATATTTTATATTTTCACCGATTTCTACATTAAAACGTGTACGAAATGCGGAAAAAGTAAAAACTTCACTTTACACAAAACAGCGCAGGATGTTAAGTCGGTAGTTTGTCTGTGGCAGCGGCTGCTTAATCGAACAGACCGAATCCCATGTCGTCGTCGGACACATCGGACTCTTCCTCCTTCTTCTTCTCCTCCTTCTTGGCTTCAGCGGCGGGCGCATCAGCAGCAGCTGGGGCAGCAGCACCACCAGCAGGGGCAGCACCAACACCGGAGCCAATGTTTGTGATCAAGTCCTTGACATTGATACCCTAAAATGCCTTGGCGAAAAGGCCGGGCCAGTAGGGCTCAACCTCAACGTTGGCGGCCTTCAGAATGGTCGAGATTTTCTCACCGGTGACCGCAACATCATCATCAACCAGAATGAGGGAAGCGTAAACGCATGCGAGCTCAGCTTTTGTCGACATGGTAAAACTGTTTGCGTTTAATTAATAATTGGTAGGAAAAAAGGACCCGTTTCTTCCTAAATCCTTCAGGCCAATCAGCCTTACCTCATTCCTGCTAAAAACTCTAGAGAAGATAGTTGACAATCACATAAGATCGGTGCACCTAGTGGCTAAGCCACTACATGCACATCAACATGCGTACAGGGCAGGAATGTCAACGGAGTCAGCTCTGCTTGACCTAGTGAACACTCTCCAGAAGTCTGTGAAAGCAAAAGAGGTTGCACTCTGCGCCTTTATGGACATAGAGGGTGCTTTTGACAACACGGCTCATGACGTGGTCGTTAGAGCTCTTGAGAGAAAAGGAGTGGAATCAGGACTCACGTTCTGGTTAGGCAAACTCCTGGACTCTCGCATAGCAGAAGTTACCGTTAGTAATTCGACGATCAGAGCTCAAACCACCAGAGGCTGTCTTCAGGGGGGTGTCCTATCACCTCTTCTCTGGAGCCTGGTGGTGGATGATCTCTTAGTTAAGCTTACGGATAATGGATTTCGGTGTCTTGGCTACGCTGATGACATTACCATTATCTGCAGAGGGAATTTTGAGAACACACTATGTGATAGAGTCACCTTGGGTCTACAACTTAGCTTGGACTGGTGTAGGGACGTGGGGCTGAGCATCAACCCAGCAAAGACCACAATCGTTGCCTTCACAAATCGGTACAAGCTCAAATCGATTAGACCCATTATCATTGGGGGTACAATTATACCTTTGTCCACGGAGGTCAAATATCTGGGGGTCATACTCGATAAAAGACTTCTCTGGAAACAGCATGTGGAGCATGCTGTTCGGAAGGGAACCTTAGCCCTGATGAGCTGCAGAACTCTTGCGGGGAAAAACTGGGGGCTTTCACCTAAGATTCTGATGTGGATGTATTCTGCTATGGTGAGGCCCATGGTATGCTACGGAGCAGTGGTCTGGGCTGGACGCATGGACCGGGAAGGTGCAAGGAAGCAACTGGGTAAACTCCAGAGGCTTGCCTGCTCGTGCATCTCGGGAGCTATGCGCACCTGCCCAGCCACGGCTCTTGACGTACTACTTGGGCTCCCACCGTTGCACCTATACATAAAACACAACGCAAGCAGAAGTCATATGAGATTAACGGGAGCATTAGCAACCGGATCGGCGGCAGGAGCCACGGGCTCACTTTTAGAATACCCACAGGATGCGCAGATGGCGCAATTTAGCTTCAGTAAGCTCTATAAGATAGAGCTTAGTAATAAGGCAAATTGGACCAGCCTGTCTACTACCTATAATGTGAAAACACATGCTATAAGGTGGTACACAGATGGTTCACTCACAGAGGAGGGGGCTGGGATCGGAGTCTGCGGACCTCGACTCAAATACCATGAACCTCTTGGTAAGTTTACTAGTATATTCCAAGCGGAAATACTCGCAATAGAGAGATGTGCCGCTTTCAACTTAGACAGAGGCTACGATCGCAGGGACATTGCCATTTTTTTCAGACAGTCAGGCGGCAATAAAAGCACTAAGTGCATATAAAATTGTCTCAAGGCTGGTTTGGCAGTGTATAAAATTACTTAACAGGTTGGGGGCTAATAATAGAGTCACCATCTATTGGGTCCCTGGGCACGCGGGAATTCCAGGTAATGAGGTAGCAGACCAAATGGCCAGAAAGGGGGCTAGCACTCCTTTCTACGGGCCAGAACCTTTCTGTGGGCTAGGCCCTGGGGTCATCGAGCAGAGCAGTCGCTCTGACCTCTGGTCTGCTAGTGAAAACTTCTGGCTGTGCTCGCAGGGGGCGAGACAGAGTAAAAGGCTTATAGGTAACTAAAACAAGACGAGGACTGAAGACTGTCTGAAGCTGAGCAAAGTATCTCTTCGGATTGTTACAGGCTTCTTGACAGGACACTGCAGATTGCGTAGGCATTTACAAAGGTTACGCATAGGTAACGAGAGCACTTGCAGGCTCTGTCTGGAGGGGGACGAAACTCCAGAGCATCTATTAGAAGAGTGCCCGGCTATAGGTCGGCTGAGATTATCTCAGCTAGGGCAGGTCTCACTTAATTCTGAGGAGTTGAGGGCTCTTCGTCCAAGCGACATCATCGCGTTTCTGCGATCAATCGCACTATACGAGGAGCTGTAACTCATACACTAGGAAGAGGGCACAATAGATCCAGGTGATCGCAGTGCACGGTCTGTTCAATTCATAATAATAATAATAATAAAGTCACAATTGGTCAAAAATAGTCACAAATAGTCAAAAATAATCAAAAATAATCAAAATAATAAAAATAATCGAAAATAATCAAAAATAATCAATTTGATTATTTCTGATTATTTCTGATTATTTTTGATTATTTTTGATTATTTTGATAATTTCTGATACGTTTCAGACTATTTTTGATTTTTTTGTAATCGTAATCATTATATAGTTGTGTAAAACCAAAAATAGTCGTAATGTAATGACTAGTTCAACTTTTCAACTAAAATAATTTAACTACTAATGACTATGGTATTGTTAATTTCCATTTTTTAACAGAATTATTCTTACTCTTGAAATGCTTACAAGTTTTGATTTAAATACCCTGATTTTGTTGCCTTAATTAATTTCGCACAGAAAAAGTGGTCATTTAAACCAAAGTGCACTGGTACTTACCTGCCAGTTTACTCCGTTTTTATACCCTTAACCCATAAAATGGGTAATTAAGGGTATAATGGTGTTGTGCAAATGTATGTAACAGGCAGAAGGAAGCATCTCCGACCCCATAAAGTATATATATTCTTGATCAGCATCAACAGCCGAGTCGATCTAGCCATGTCCGTCTGTCCGTCTGTCTGTCTGTCCGTCTGTATGAACGCGTAGATCTCAGAGACTATAAGAGCTAGAGACTTCAAACCTTAAATTTAAACTCTCCTATACCATGAGAAGATCAAGTTTGCTTTAAATTTTCGATAACATTTCTGGTTTTCGATATACACATGTGATCGATAACACAAAAATCTTGAATTTTAAAATTGTGAAAATTGGGTTTGTAACTACGGATAAAATAATGAACATCAAAATCGGTTCAGAAACACCGGAGATATCGCAGTTTGAAGTTTGGTCATATTGGTCACTGAGTTAATACACATAAGTAACTGTAAGCGTTAAGTCTCGGGTTAAGGGTATGTCCTAGTCGGGATTTCTCGACTAGAGCCTTCTTACTTGTTTTTTTTTTTGCTTTTCCAATTGTCAATACCCAATAAGGGCAACTCGAGAAACATATAAATATACTAGTAAGTGCCCCGCTTGCTTCGCTACGCCGATAGTTTTTACAAAATTTTAGCATACATATATAATAAATAAATTAGTTAATGTTTAACAAAATATTAGCAAAGTATTAAATATTCTCTTTTTCACGCCACCATTGAGGTTGAGAATCAGACGCGTCATTTTACTTTGATACCAAAGGTATCATATTATATTGGGCTTATGCAATGTCTGTCAAGGTATCTGTCCGTCCGCCCGTCCGTTTGAATGCAACTTTTTTCAACACCCTTAAAGCTAGAGCTTTGCAACTTTGCAAACATCTTGGTACATACCTTCGTCAGAAAAAGTGTTAAATTTGGCTCTACGACCTCAGGGGCGTGGGAAATCGATAACAAATCGATACCTCGATGTGCAAATCGATGAAACACATATATATATATCTCACATTTTAGCAGCTAGAGTCACCAAATTTCTGGGCAAGATAGCCGATGACATTCCTCAAAAACTGCATCGAAAGTTTGGAAGCCACGCCCACCTCTTCCGCCCCCAGCCACGGATGCCACGGCCACCTATTCCGCCCCCAGCCCCTCTCCAATTATAAACAAAAATGCCTGTATCTTCTACAGTTTTGAAGCTATAGCCACCAAAATTGACATGAAGGTAGATGCTGACATTTGACACAGATATACATGAAAACTTTGGATTCCACGCTCCCAAACAACGGGACATGCCCCACCGCCCTAAAACCGGAAGGCATGTATCCTAGCCAGTTTTTAAGCTAGAGTCACCAAATTCGGTATGAATATTGGTAGTGACATCCGTAACTTGTGTGTATACAAATTTTGGATGCCACGCCAACTTATACCGCCCACCGCTATATCTCTTTCAGTTTTCGAGCTAGGCTCTTTAAATTTGGTATGAACATTGTTATCGACATCCGTAACCGATCTACATCAAAGTTTTATACGCCACGCTCACCTTTTCCACCCAACTCGTAAAATCTGAAATTTCTATATCTTTCCCAGATTTTGCGCTAGAGTCACCAAACTTGGAAACATTGTAAGTGACATCCGTAACAAATGTGCAATATTGGATGCCACGCCCACTTATACCGCCCACCAAAATATCTTTCTCAGTTTTTGCGCTAGACTCTCCAAACTTGATTAGGAGATAGAAGAAGCCATCCGCCACAGATATGCATCACAAATTTGAATGTCACGCCTACCCCTTCTGCCCGACTACCCCTTCTGCCTGCCTTTTTATACCCAAAACGCCCATACGTTACAAATACATACAAACTTACATATGTGCTATGCTTAATTGTTCGAAATTGTATACCAACAATGTTTGTGTGGTACGTCGTTACGTCTGAGTTACATAAGCAGCAAGTAAGCAAATCTACCATTATACAAAGATGTTCAAGATTAATTATTTTCGCGCAAATGGCTAGTTATAAAAAACAAATAACAAATAACAAAAAAACAAAACGTTGAAACTCACAGCTTGTGCGACAATGGGGCGCCAGAGTGGTGGAATGAGGTAAAATGATAAACGCAGGACCTTGATTTGTATGGGAGGTACTCGAAGGAGTGGTCCAAAAAAATCCTTTCTTAGTGCTCACTTTCAATCTGAATGGAATATTTGGTGAAAATTTCAGCCTTCTAGCTCTTATCGTTTAGGCTATGGGTCTCTCAACAATCAGTCAGTCAGGACAAACTCTTTTATATATATGGATTATATTTCTTAAGATCCTATGTGTTAGTGTGTTCGTTTTTTGCACTGTCTATATTTGGTGAACATGTTTATTGCTTTCATTTAGCTTGCTACAAATACAACAATGTATGCGTGCATTAACCAATATATGCACTTGCATTTTTGTTAATACATATGTATGTAGGTACTAAATAATGAAAAATGCACGTACATACATGTGTATGTATGTACATATGTGCATTTGCAACACCAACTAAAGTTACAAATGTCAGTTATGTCAATTATATCAAAACAACAATGGCAATAGGTATTTGTGTGTTAAGTTTTGTTTGATAATTAGCAAGTATGTAGGTAAAACCACTCGCGTAACATATTCTGGTGTGCAAAACCAGATTATGTTTTAATTGATTTGTTTTAAATCAATGATACCAACAAAAAGAAGCATTGCGAGCCCAACAACAACACTTACTAAAAACAACAACAACAAACGCTACTTGATTCGAAAAACAATTGTCAAAGGCACAAAGACAGACGGCAGAAGTGGAATGGGTGATTTGATTTGTTTTTGTGTATAATCGGCCGCAATAGCTTGTACGCAGACGGCAGTGGGTGGGTCTTTTTTTTTTTTTTTGAAACCTCGGCGGCGTTGAAACTCACAGCTTGTGCGACAATGAGGCGCCAGAGTGGTGGAATGAGGTAAAGTGATTAATGCAATAAATTGATTTGTTCCAAATTTGTTCCAAATTAAAAATCCTTTCTTAGTGCTCACTTTCAAGCTGCATGGAATATTATGTGAAAATTTCAGCCTTCTAGCTCTTATCGTTTAGGCTGTGGGCCTCTCAACAATCAGTCAGTCAGAACAAACTATTTTATATATATAGATTATATATAATTGATAAACGGCTTGGGTTGATTCTAAAATGTGTCCTAAATCGGGTACGTCAGCCAGCGAAGCAAAAGTGTAAAATTGCCAAACTCATGACGGACATTGCACAAACCCAATATACTATGATACCTTTGGTATCAAAGTATAACAAGTAAAAACGTTGCAGTCGGACGCAACCGACTGTGATGTACTTAGATACCAGTTATGTATCACCACCATTTAGGTAGAGTTATCAGTGCGTTTTTTTTTTTTCGTGTGGTATCCCTAGTAGGCCTAATCCACAACACAAAAGTTAATACAATAAATGTTAGCATAAAATATTTCAAAAATGTATTGATATATGTATTATTTGGAAGTTTGCGAACTTAGCTTACATAACTTGCAAATAATATTTTCTATGTTTGTTTTATACAACTTTCTTATATATATTTCACATAAAAATCGATCACATTTAAAGCATCTAGATTCTGCAAATGATATAGTCTTAAACGAGCAGTGAAGACATACATCATTTAAGAATTTCCATATGTAAGAATTTTTTCAAACATTTCACTCCTGTATACAGTGGTTGACTTAAAGTTTTTTAGTGAAACGTTCGACACATATGATTCTGCAAATTGTAAAATCAAAACTCCGCAATTAAAATTGTCCAATTGCACATCATGTTGAATTGAAGCTGCAGAAAAATTTGCACATAGCTTCAAATTCTTTAACATGTTTAGGAAGTAATTTGTAAATACAAGTGCATTTCTTGTATTCCCAAATGGGTCTAAAAATACTATGTCCTGTTTTTTTTGATTTATAAATAATATATAAAAATGATTCCTAAAACAATGAGGTATAATTAAATTGGCATTACTAAGTAAACAACTTTTAATAACCTGCTCATTTTTGAGGCAATTATCATTTAGTTGGCAAGGCAAGTTTATAAAAGAGTCATCTTTATTTTCGTATAATATAGCTGTTAGGCAAGCGTCAACAATAAAATAGTGAGCCAATTGCTATTGGCTAATGAAAATAAATCTGTTGTTGTCATGTGATACATGAAGCCACGTAAATAAATGTTAGAGTGTATACAAGAATACAATGATTCACAATTTAAAATGTAAAGCTCTTAAGCGCTTTGTAAATTGCTTTGATTTTTTAAAATTAAAAAATTTTGCTTGTATTTCAATTCCATTTTAAAAACATTCTTTCCCTCAGTTTATGTGTAGGAATGATCATGGCATATTGATGCCTTGTGATTTTCGTGGGCTTTTAATAAACCAGAAAAATCACTTTTAAACATACCTACTTTTAATTTTTTATTTACCGACTTTTTCCAACTTTCCTTATGCTTGGAAAGCTTTCGCTTGCACGATATCTCATCAAAGCTTTTTGTCGACAAATAGTGGTTTTTTGGTCTGATTACCATTTCATTAAATGGTTGGAGAACTTCTGGTTTTGTTAGTTCAACTTCTTTGCAAATGGACTTTGAAGCTAGCTTTAAGCCATTTTTATACTTTGATACCAAAGGTATCATAGTATATTGGGTTTGTGCAATGTCCGTCATGGTGTCTGTCGTCTCTCCTCTCGTCCGTCTGTCCGTATGAACGCAACTTTTTTCGACACCCTTAAAGCTAGAGCCTTGCAACTTTGCAAATATCTTGGTACATGTCTTCGTCAGACAAAGTGTTAAATGTAGGGCTCTACGACCTCAGGGGGCCCGAGAAATCGATAACAAGTCGATACACCTCGATGTGCAAATCGATAAAACACAAATATATCCCACATTTTAGCAGCTAGAGTCACCAAATTTTATGGCAAGATAGCTGGTAACATTCCTCAAAAAACTGCATTAAAAGTTTGGATGCCACGCCCACCTATTTCGCCCCCAGCCCCCCCTCCAATTATAAACAAAAATGCCTGTATCTTCTACAGTTTTCAAGCTATTGCCACCAAAATTGACATGAAGGTAGATACAGACATCTGACAAAGTTATGCATCAAAACATTGGATGCCACGCCCCCAAACAACGGGATATGCCCCACCGCCCTAAAAAAACCGGAAGGCATGTATCGTCGCCAGTTTTTAAGCTAGAGTCACCAAATTTGGTATAAACATTGGTAGTGACATCCGTAGCAGGTGTACATCAATGTTTTGGATGCCACGCCCACTTATTCCGCCCACCGCTATATCTCTCTCAGTTTTTGAGCTAGGCTCTTCAAATTTGGTATGAACATTGTTAGTGGCATCCGTAACAGATCTGCATCAATGTTTTGGATGCCACGCCCACTTATACCGCCCACCTCTATATCTTTGTCAGTTTTTGAGCTAGAGTCTCCAATTTTATACCCAAAACCCTCATATATTACTATTTGCACTCAGAATCCTTAACACAGCTATGGGAACTGGTATCAAAGTATATCGCAGTCGGTTGCGTCCGACTGCAACGTTTTTACTTGTTGTTGTTAGTTTTGATAACACTATATTTAAGTGTTCTAAAAAACGATTCCACTGGAGCATTACTTGGCCTTTTATTCGAACTATCAATAAAAGAACCAATAATATTGGTCCAAAACGGCGCGTACACAATATATTTATTTATAATTAACTCCAGCATTTCTGGACACCAATAAGAGTTTGATTTACAAAAGGTGCTTGTATTTTGTGATACAAGTTGCTACACTTCTGTGTATATTTTGTTAAATTTTACTCTAAATGTACTTTTTTCAGCAATAGACTTCAATGTTCGATCTTGAAAAATATATTCGTCATTGTTAGTCTCTGAAAATTTTGCAGTATCCATTAAATTTGGTGTGGATGACTGCTCAGAATATTTAGAGAAATAATAAACAGCATCATCCACATTTTTATCAATTTTGGGGGAAAGAAGTATAATTGCTGTATATTTAAACCATTCTTCCAAATCTCCAGCATAATTTACTGAGTAAGCACAACCCAAAGCATTTCTTAAAAAGGCCCGGAGCTCAATATTGTTTAAGCCAACAACTTCGTCTATGTTTGCAGTAATGGCTTGAAGAAAATTGAACGCAGACTTTGGGTAATTTACAACTAACATTATATACGAAATTATAACAAATTTCGTCATAGGTCGCAATATCTATGTTGCACTCTTTTAAAATGGCCCCAATTATTGCAAAACAAACATCTGTAGTAATTCTTTTGCAGAGAGGCCATTTTAGCATATTTTTTTTGCAAAACTCTTGCAGATCATATAAAAATCTGCCTATATCATATGATGTATGATTAGAGAGAATTGCATGTGCGACGGGGAAGACAATTTTGTTGTCTGGAACATGAGCAACCAATTAAAGAATACGTTTCTTTATGAAGTTCATGGGTTTCACAACATTTCCAGTAGCATCAGTGTGTAGAGTATGCGGTTTAATATGGGTCACAAGTATATTTATATGTTCTTTGCCCCATAAGAAAACTTCTAGTTTCGCAGAAAGAGACTGAATATAATTAGAAAACCCATTTGAAATCATATTGAAGGCATCCTTGAAATGGATCCTTGTCGGAATCAAATTTTTTGTTTTCCTCCGATATAAAATTTCTGTAAAAAGGTAATTTCTCATTGGTAATCTAGTCATTACCAACTTAAGCTATTGAGATTATTAATTTTTTGGGATCTATACTCAAACGCAGCTCTATTTCTTATAGCAGTCTTTTCAATAAATCTGTTTATGGATCTGCACTGCGTTGATTTTTTTAGCCCAATAGTGTGCGAAATTTGTGGATTGCTTGTGTATACATTTACAAGGCCATCTTATGACACACGAAACAAAATATGGTTGCATGATGGATGTTTACAGTATACATATGCAACAAACGATCTCTTGTTAAATCTCACATTTTTGAAATATAAAACACATGCATTATTAAAAGCAGTGTATGCTTTTTGAAGAATTTGTTCAACACTTGCTTTTTTTGAAAAAACACCACATAATTCTTTCAAAATGACTCTAAATTGTGGTATTCTCATTTCAGTGTCGAAATTTTTGTAATCGGAAAATTTGCTTGGCAACTTTTCACGCTTGCAATTAATCGAACTGACCTGTTTAAGCTACCGTTTATCGTGTAGCATTTTTTTCTAAAGCATTTTAAAGTCCCTTCAACATAGCTTGCGTCTATATTATTATTGGAAGTACTGTCAAAAGTGCTACTTAATAAAGAAATATTGTTAGTGTACACGTTAGACATAGCACTAACAATTTTCGTATCATTTTGTGGAAAATCTAATATGTAAATATTGTTAGTGTCAACATTAGACATCTCAACAATTTTCTTAGTATTGTCTGCACAATCTTCTGTCGAAATTTTATTAGTGTCTACGTTAGACATAGCATTTATTGGCTCACCCAAATGTGTCAAATCTTTGGTTCCATATTCTGCTTAAAGTGTTTTTCACGAATCTGAAAAAAAAAAAACAAACTTAAATGTAATACATCTTTGACGTGTATAATAAGTTTACTTACTCGATTAAAACACATCTGGATATTTTTCCGGTTTTTAGCATTATCTCTCAGTTAAAAACCGTGCCAATTTTTCACTGTAAGTTTATTATTTATAATAGTTATTATCTGGTACCGTAACGGTTATAATTTGTATTGTAAAAATTGAAAAATAAAACTTATTTTATTATTTTTATTAAAAAAATTATTTTTAATTATTAAGTTATATTTTTATAATTAAAATAGAAAATATTATTATTTTATGATTTTTATATTCAAATTAAATCATAAATTTTATTTGTGATTTTTATTTTAAAATTGAAAATAAAAATTATTTGTTGAGTTTTATAATAAAAATCGAAAATAAAACTCAAATTCAAATAACTTTTGAACGGAGAGAGCTAGACAATATTTGGGCATATATATATAATCTGCTCATCAATACCTATGTATGTATAATATGTATGTACAAACGCATGTACAGACATACATATATAAATATACATAATAGTCTGCTTAGACACTTGCTTAGACCGCCCTTGTGTTTTCTTGAAATATTAAAGATATAAGCGGCTTGTTAAACTTAATTGTATTTTATTGGTGTAGGTGTAAAGAGTGTGAGCTTAAATTCAATAACTTATTTGGATGATATCTTCTAGTGAAGTTAAATTTTACATTTAAGGCAATTCCAAATGCTCAAAAATAAATGTCGATTAATGCAGAAAATTTACAAACTAATGAAAGGAAGAGAAAATAAAAATAATAACTTCAATAATATATGATGAAACTTAACTGCTAAAAAAATGAACTCAAACTAATGGCGCTTATTTTCAATAACTTAAGATGATATCTTCTAGTCAAGTTAAATTTAACATTCAAGGTAATTTCAAATGCTCTAAAATAAAAATCGATTAATGCAGATTTACAGACTAATGAAGAAAAGAAAATAAAAATAATAACTTCAAAAATATATGTTGAAACTTAAGTGCTAGTAAAATTAATTCAAATGTCTCTTAATATAATACTAATAATAAACTTAAGTCAACTTCTTAAAGACTATTGAACAAGGCCTTTACATATGTATGTATCTTCTCGTCAACGGAAGCAGTCGTTTTAATGCGCAGCGCTGGCAAATGCACGTTTGGATTTTGATGCCAGCACATCTTCATCAACCTGGACATGCCGGCAAGAAGCTGCAAACAAAATAAATACAAAATGTCAAGCACTGGCTCAGGGTACATATAAAGTGATAAAATGTTTACTGAATCTTTTTTTGTGTATTTTATAAATCTTCGTGATCTGCAGACGAAGTCTTGGGCTGCGGCTGCGCTGGTGGTGCCGGCTCGGGCTCGGAATATTGTAGCAAAGGGTGGGGATAATAAAAATGATAGGAGGGGTAGGGGTAGGCAGCTGCTGCCGGCTGCGCTTCGACTGGTGGTGCAGCACGAGGTGTTGCAGGAGGGAGGGGATAGGGATGGCGGGGAAGGATTCCGATAACCTGCCGGCTCGAAGATACGACGCGTGCGCCTTCTCGCCGGCCCGTCCCGAACCGGCACTGGCGTTTGCGGCGTCTTTTGATTTAGTTGATTTATTTTATTCCACATTGCATTCAATTCCGCGTTAATGTCCGCCATTTTTCACTTATGCACACGCACTGATGCATATAAAGTAAAGACCCGTTATGTTAAAACACATTGCCACCTAGTTTATCTGCATGCAGCGTTCGTCAACTTTTTACTCATTTTGGCACTTTGGTCTGGTAGCCTTCGTTGAGTTATGATAAAAAGCGGCAAGACTGAAATTTTATGGATAACTTTAGGGGGTTGAAATATCAAAATGTTAGTAAAATTAAGGGCAATCATTTGAAATAGCGTGCATATTCGCACGATTTCTGCAAAAGTTAGCAACGTCAAGAGATGCCACCTTTATTTAGTGCATGCAGAGTTCGTTAATTTTTTTACTCATTTTGGCATTTGTGTCTGGTAGCCTTCGTTTAGTTATGATGAGAAGTGGCATGAATTCCATAAATAAGTAAAATTAAGATTTCTCAAAATTGTATGGATAGCTTTTGGGAGTTAACATAGATGTAATTTTAGTTAAGTTACGGGCAATCATTTAAAATAGCGGGCATATTCGCACAATGTTTGCTAAGAGTAAGCAAAGCCTTTTTTTTCATACAAAAAAAGGCCAACTTATTTGATGTCTACATTTAGCCGGAAGCAGAAAAGCGCCAAAATTGAAAATCTTATTTTTAGGAAAATATTTTTGTTTGTTTATTTAGTGTTGATAAATAAGCCTTAAAAAGTATACGTTTGGTATTTTTTTGCACGATTTTTGCGATTGTACGCACATTTGGACGATCAAATTGACCAAAAAAATCACGAAGTGCACGATATGCATTTTGATTTGAACGCCCATTTTCATAATAAGTCTGGATAACTTTAACACGTTGTTGGATTGTGTATCTCTCCATGGTTCAAATTGAGTAAGGCTGAAATAGAGAAATGTCAAATTAAATTCGGAAAAAAGCTTGGCGTTTAGGTGTGGTTCACATTCAACATCGGCCCTTGAAATTTAACCACCCTTTAGGAACTCTGAAAACATTGCATTCTTAACATTTATTTCTTTTACAAGTTTCTTGATCTCCTGCTATTTCGGAGAGCATTTTTCTCACCGTAGCTAACACATCAGCTTTTTTTTCATTTGAGAGGAAATACATATCCTTGTAAGGAGGGTTTAAAAATAAACCAACTAGATGAATGGTTGCGGGAGCAAACCTTTTCTCTAATGCTTTTAGGGTCACTGATTTTGAATATATTATTGTCTGGGAGTCAAGTAAATTAGTTCGACAAAATTTGGTCAATTTCGTCGACCACAATGCAAATATTGATATTGTTGGTTTTTTTTCCGAGCAGTCCTTAAATGGTTTTAAAAAGAACAAAATATTTTCAAGCAGCGCAAAATCCAAATTGGCTATGCACTTTAACTCATTTTGTTTAAGTAAAAGAGATCTTACCTCCTCTTATACATCAAATATGCTTAAAAAATTGTACTTTTAATTCCGCAAGAGGGTTTTTCTCACGAACGTCTTGCATCACAAGGTTCAGATTTTGACATGCACAGGAGAGCCGCAACGACGTTTGCTCCATTGTCAGTAACGAAGACAGCTCTGTCGATTTTTTCTAGGAGCTTAGTCATTCAAAATGTCTTGGACATTTTTCAGAATATTTTCTCCAGTCTTCTTTTCGTCCAAGAATTCCCGGATACCTGTAGAAGACACAAACATAAGTAAATAGCTAAAACCATTGTAAGTAAGACTGTACCTAGAAGAGCAACATTTAATTGGAACGTGTCATCCACATAGTGGGCACTCAGCAATATAAAGTTCCGCAGCGTGTAGTCATCACACCACATATCGGTCGTATACGATAGTTGTTAATTTTCCAAATTGATTATAAGTTGACTCTTTAACTTTTCATACTCCTCTTGCATGATGGTAGTACTTAGCACTTTTCGGGACACTACTAGATCACCGATAGACTGCTTTCCAAATTCGGCTCCTATCCACGGTTGCCACTCAAAAATAGAAAATTGAACCAAAAAAAAGTGTCAAATTCACTAATAAAGAACCAATTTTGTTTTTGCAATTCGTTTGCATTTTGTTAAAAATATGTTACACCACTCATGTCTATTCACTTCATTTGTTATACATATGTCCGTTCGCTGAAATATAACGGACCTTCATCAGTTCTTCTTTATGCATAAGTTTCGCTGCCTGCGATTGCAGCACATATTCTGTACTCATTTTAGTCTTTAATAAACTCTGCACCGAATAGGTTATGGGCCCAGACAGCTTGAGAAACTGCGCGTGTATGTCAAAAGACAACGGTTATTCCTAGTTTGTGAATATCATACGGATACAACCGTGCGCTTCGTGGTCAGTTTTAACCCGGGTGAATTTGAACGCCTGCGCAGAGAGGAAGGCGGCTTCCATCGCACCTTCAAGCTTAGCTCTTCGATATACACCAATCAAATGCATGCGTTTGACGAAAAACAAATGCTTGCATCGTTATCCTACACCACAGGAAATACTGCTGGATTTCTTCAAGTTGCGCAAGGAGAACTACAATCGCCGCAAGGATTATCTTGTCGGTCAGCTCACAGCGCAAGCGAACCGCCTTACCGATCAGGCACGTTTTATTCTTGAGAAATGTGAGAAGAAGCTGACGATTGAGAACAAGCAACGAAAGGTCATGATTGATGAGTTGATCCCGTTTAAGAATGGCAGCGCCGCATCAAAATTGAAGAGGCTGAAGCAGCCGACGATGATGATGAAAAAGAAGAGTCAGGCGCTGCGTCAACGTCTGGCAAGAAGGTCAAAAAGGAAGTCGACCCGGAGAAGGCGTTCCAGAAACTCACAGAGGTGAAGAACTTTGATTATCTGCTGAGCGACTACGGTATGCTGGAATGCAAAGCTTGCACGACGCCGTTAGAAGTCGGCTTTCAAACCAAGTGTGAAAACAGTGACTGCCCACAGGTGGACAAAACGGGTTACCAATCGCTTATAGGGTCGCTATTGTATTTGGCGTTAACGACACGGCCAGATATAATGCATTCTGTTGTGAAACTGGCACAGAGAAATGTAGACCCTCACAAGGAGCATATGGTGGCTGCTAAGCGTGTATTGAGATACCTAAAAGGTTCCTCGGATATGCAATTGCACTTTGTAAAAACTGGGGTGCCTGCTCATTGCTTCGTAGATGCTGACTGGGCTGGCGATAGTACGGATCGTAAATCCTTCAGTGGCTGGGCAATCTTTGTGGCTGGAGCAGCTGTTTCATGGGAATCCAAAAAACAGAACCTTGTTGCCTTCAGAAGTACGGAAGCGGAGTATGTTGCACTCTGCACGGCAACCAAGTAAGCTGTTTACGTGAAAAAACTAATAAACGAGATAAGCTTCGGACCCATGCACAGTGGTCGCTCCCATACGACAAAAATAAAAAAACCGAAGTCAAAATTTCACAATTCGTAGTATGTCGATCATCTCATAAATAAATTAACTTTTTGAATCAAACGTATTTTTAGAGTGTGACCATTCGCACGTTGTGAAAAAATACCATAAAGTTAGACAACGCTCTACGCAATTCTGTGCGTTGTGTATTCTATGAAAGTGACACCAGTATTAAGAGTAAACAAGTTAACAAATTCAAGTTATAACAACATTTTCAAAATATGGATATTATTGTATCAGGTATTAACTATGATTTTTACTTCATAACACTTTGTTTATCGTGGTATATCGTCTAATACAAAAATAATCCCAATTAACCTTTTGTGAGTGTGTTTCGTTTTCGTGTTTGTACTTTCCCTTAAGCTTTTAGTTGTTACGCCGATCGCATCCGATAATCAAATCTTTTATTATTAATAGCTAAATAATAATAGATTAATGTCCAAAAGGAATCAGTGCCGGGAGCTGCCCAGCGTCAAGATATTTTGATCCGAACGCAGCAGGTATTTGTGTTTTTTGTTGTTTGTACTTTGCATGTTAAGTGATCTGTTATGTGTTTGTTATTGTTATATGTTTAGTGAATGCCAAATTGGTTTATGTTCTTATTTATTATTACTAATTTAATTTTGGTTCTTCGAATTGGCAATAGGAAATTATTTACATAGCCTACATTTACATAGCCTACAAAATAATTTTTGAAAAGTGGTGCGCTCTAAATGGCACCGTTGTTGAAAAAGGCCGTCATATCGTTAATTCGATCCAGATGGAGTTGGGAAAAGACGATTACATTGCGAATCCCGAGGAGTTACAGAATTGTGCCTTTGCCGTCTGCAAAAAATTTTACGTCCGATGGCAAACTGTAACCGTACCAAATTGACTTTTCTGCAGAAGCATTCGGATTGGCTTGAGATGAGGCTGTCTTTCACAGTGACGAAAAAAGCTGAAAGATCACATGAATCTAAGGATCGTGGGTTTCCCAAATCCGATTTCAACGAGTCTTCAACAAGAACAAAGTATCGACGAATAGCCAAAATAGCTGAAATAGGTGAGTCTGCTGCAAACGCTTTAAGAAATGCCTCCCAAGAGGCAAATCAAACATTACCTGAAGCAAATGTTGACCAAGTTGTTGCACTTATTATGGATGCCAATTTAACAAAAAACCAATACTTGTTGATTCGACGTTTTGTTAACTCCGGAATTGCATACAATTATTTACCCAGTTACGATAATGTTCTGCAAGCAAAAACACACAGTTATCCAAGTAACATTAGTGTAAACGAATCAATCGCTGAAGTGGATCTACAAAGTTTACTTGATCATACAGCATCACGTATACTAAATCTTCAGATGGATGTTATCAATCAAATTAAAGATGATTCTGTGAACACACTGACCTTAATTGGAAAATTTGGTTTCGACGGAAACACTGGACATAGTGAATATAAGCAGAAGTTTGCCAATAATAATTTAGAGGATAATTCTTTATTTGTCACGTCTTATGTACCCTTACAACTTATAACTAAGTCTAAAAGCCCGATAATTATTTGGAAAAACCCTAGGCCGTCATCGACCCGCTTCTGTAGACCAATAAGGTTTCAATTTAAAAAGGAGACTACCCAGTTGTCAATAGCAGAGGAGACTTACATAAAACAAAAAATAGGCAATTTGCGGCACACCGAAATTTGTAATCCAAATAAAATCTGCATAGAGCACAGTCTTCAACTAACAATGGTGGACGGTAAAGTTTGCAATGCTTTGAGTGGAACGTCTTCAACGAAGTGTTATATATGCGAAGCGAAGCCGACAGAAATGAATGATATTGATAACTGTCTTAACAAAAAAGTTCATGAATGTCGGTATGAATTTGGCTTATCCCCTTTACATGCATACATAAGATTTTTTGAATATTTCCTTCATATATCTTATCGCTTGGAGATAAAGACGTGGCAAATCCGGTCTCCAACGCATAAAAAGGATATACAAATACGGAAACGAAGGCTTCAAATTGAATTTCGCAAGAAAATGGGGCTTATTGTAGACAAGCCAAAGTTTGGCGGTAGTGGTACATCAAATGATGGAAACACAGCTCGTAAATTTTTTAACAATTCTGGACTAGCTTCAAAAATTACAGGCCTAGATAAAAATTTAATTGACAGATGCGCCACTGTTTTGCAGGCTTTAAATTCTGGCTACAAAATAAATATTGAAAAATTGAGAGGGTATGCGCTGGAGACAGCAAGAGGACTTGTGGAAACCTATCCATGGTATTACATGCCAGCTTCGGTGCATAAAATATTAATACACGGTCCTGAGGTTATTAAAAAAGCATTAGTCTCGATTGGAGAACTCTCTGAGAAAGCTGCAGAGGCTAAAAATAAAGATATAAAAAAATTTAGACTACAGCACACAAGAAAAATCTCGCGATCCGCAACAAATATAGACCTATTAAATAGGTTATTATTAAGTTCAGATCCTCTTATAAGTGGATTAAGAAAATTGCCATGTAAAAAAAAACATTATTAAAAGAATCTGTATTTGATTTATTAGATAATTAATTAATGAATTTGTTGTATATATATATAAATTTTAAATGAAATGCATATAAAACTTTTCTTTATAATTATTTTTATTTTTTGTTATCATATTTGGAATTTAAAAGTATTGTAAGAAATATATTTTCGTATTTTGTTAAATATATTATGTGTGGTATGGGCGTATGGGCGTATAACCACGCCCATTTTGTTTAAAGTAGTTTTATATTATTGTTTTAAGCTTAGAGTCTAAATTATAGACCTGTAAGACACGTATAACTATTTTTGTCACTTACTCCCATACAAGTCCGACCACTGTGCCATGGCCGCCCTGATGATCTACAGCGACAATCAAAGCGCACAATACCTAGCAAAAGACTCTAAATATCATTCTCGTAGCAAGCATATAGAAATCAAGTATCACTTTGTAAGGGAAATGTACAAAAATAATGTAATTGACATAAAATATGTTCCCACACATGATATGACATCCGATATACTAACAAAGAGTTTGTGTAAGGTTAAACATGCAAAATGTACTATTTTGTTAGGATTAAAATAATATCATTTGTTATACATATGTCCGTTCACTGAAATATAATATATAAGTGCATAAGTTTCGCTGCCTGCGATTGCAGCACATATTCTGTACTCATTTTAGTCTTTAATAAACTCTGCACCGAATACATTTAATTATATAACAAATATTCAACTTAAAAATATAACAAAATAAAACAAATAAAAACATATTTCATATATAAATTTCTTAAAACTATAAAAATAAAATAGTTAATATTCAATATTCTTAAATTCACCAGTTTCACTCTAAACTTCTTGGAGACAAGACGTGTTACTTCTACAATTACCGAGGTGCCAAAAGAACAAACGGAAAACAGTTATCAGCCAACAAGCAAAAAAACAAACAAGTGCACATAACATAACACCGGCACACAAAAAAAAAAAGTTGTTTGTACATCGGACGCCACCTATCTACCGGCATGTATTTTGACCCGCTGAATCCTAATTTTAAGTCAGTTTGGGCCGTCCACCCTCGAATATCGAGTAAATTGAAAAAAAACCTGAAAAATATTAAAAATAGAAAAAAATCGTCATTGTACTACATTTCCTACAAAATTTGCATCTTGAAATAGAGAGTTGGCCATTTTTTCTTCACATAATGATTTTCTCTGTCTATGCTATCCCACAAACATGGATAGTCTTCATTTTTAAAGATATGATCACTTGTGCCTGTAACCAGGGCACCTCCACTTGGTGACGGTGGGCAACGGAACCATCTGGCTGAGTCCCTGGGTTAACGGCTTGTATGCCGTCATGGCAGGTACAAGTGATAAGTACTTTACGATGCAGGGATCCGGAAACCCAGTATCGGCGTCTGGTTCGGGTGAGAAAGCAGGCTCACAGGCGTCGTCATCAAGCGACTGCAGCTCTTCGGTAGTGGGAGACTTGGCTACTGGAGAGTATACTATTACAAAAAGCAATTCTCATTTATGTAATAAAAGCCCTGATTTATTTTGTTATGTATGTGTGGGAGTTTGAACCGGCAAAAAAGCGTAGGCCGTTATCTGAAAGATTAAAAAAAATTATGAGGAATGCTTTCGTATCCAAATTACGAATTTGGATTCCGCCTGGGTCCCACACTTTGTTTGTGGCCGATGTAATATTATGTTGACACGATGGGAAAAGTCCAAAAAAAGAGAAAACTTGAAATTTACAGTCCCCATGATCTGGACTTCACCAACAAGTCCACAAAATTGTTACTTTTGTATGTCTGAAGTTGCTGGTTTTTCTTCGACTAATAAAAGTAAAATACAATACGCCAATGTTTCATCAGCTGTTAAACCTCAAAAAACAATAGTCGTTAATAAAATCGAAGCTCCCGAAGAGATGGAAATAGAAAACGAAGAGGTGCAAATGGAAGAAGGTGTGCAAAAAGAAATATCTGAATGACGATTTTTTCTATTTTTAATATTTTTCAGGTTTTTTTTCAATTTACTCGATATTCGAGGGTGGACGGCCCAAACTGACTTAAAATTCGGATTCAGCGGGTCAAAATACATGCCGGTAGATAGGTGGCGTCCGATGTACAAACAACTTTTTTTTTTTTTGTGTGCCGGTGTAATACGAAAAATACAAAAACAACCAACAGCAAAAGCACAGTTAGGAGTGCAGGGCACTAGCCCTAAAACAACAACAATGGACAAGCCGCCTGACTTGCACAGACTTACAACAACATCAACGTACGGCAAATATGCAAGCACAGACCCAAAATACATTGTGATTAATAGAAAAAACAACGAATCATTCGAAAAAGTATCACCCTTTCTTATAAAAAAAAGAAATAGACTAGACATGCGGAGGTGAAGTGGACTCTTGCAAAAAAACTCGTGCCGGTTCCCTACTAGTAAAAACGAAAAACAACATACAAGCAATAAAACTACTTAAACTCAATAACATGCCAAATATAGAAGTGACTGCATCCGAACATAAATCCCTTAACCTATCTAAAGGAGTAATCTAAAGCAACGAATTACACGACATCGACGAAACAGTAATATTAAACGAATTAAAATCGCAAAACATAACCGAAGTGCGAAAAATATTAAAAAAACAAGTAAAAACGTTGCAGTCGGACGCAACCGACTGCGATATACTTTGATACCAGTTCACATAGCTGTGTTAAGAATTCTGAATGCAAATATTAATATATGAGGGTTTTGGGTATAAAATTGGAGACTCTAGCGCAAGAACTGACAAAGATATAGAGGTGGGCGGTATAAGTGGGCGTGGCATCCAAAACATTGATGCAGATCTGTCACGGATTCCACTAACAATGTTCTTACCAAATTTGAAGAGCCTAGCTCGAAAACTGAGAGAGATATAGCGGTGGGCGGTATAAGTGGGCGTGGCATCTAAAACATTTATGTACACCTATTACGGATGTCACTACCAATGTTCATACCAAATTTGGTGGGTCTAGCTTAAATACTGGCGAAGATACATGCCTTATGGTTTTCTTTTTAGGGCGGTGGGGTATGTCCCGTTGTTTGGGGGCGTGGCATCCAATGTTTTGATGCAAAACTTTGTCAGATGTCAGCATCTAAATTAATTTAAATTTTGGTGGCTATAGCTTCAAAACTGTAGAAGATACAGGCATTTTTGTTTATAATTGGAGAGGGGCTGGGGGCGGAATAGGTGGGCGTGGCATCCAAACTTTTGATGCAGTTTTTTGGGGAATGTCACCAGCTATCTTGCCATCAAATTTGGTGACTCTAGCTGCTAAAATGTAGGATATATTTGTGTTTTATCGATTTGCACTTCGAGGTGTATCGACTTGTTATCGATTTCTCAGGCCCCCTGAGGTCGTATAGCCCCAAATTTAACACTTTGTCTGACGAAGACATGTACCAAGATATTTGCAAAGTTGCAAGGCTCTGGCTTTAAGGGTGTCGAAAAAAGTTGCGTTCATACGGACGGACGGACGGACAGACACCATGACGGACATTGCACAAACCCAATATACTATGATACCTTTGGTATCAAAGTATAAAAAACCAAAATCAAACCCTGCAAGAAACCGGGCTCATAACAATCACATTCGCCTCGCACACTCTTCCAGAGTCAATAAGAATTGGCTACGAAAGAGTAAGAGTTCGCCCCTACATCCCAATGCCCCTGAGATGCAAAAAATGTCTTCGCTTTGGCCATCCAACACCGATCTGCAAAAACCCCGAAGAAATATGCAAAAACTGCTCCGGAAAAACGCACACAGAAGAAAACGAGACCTGCGACAACGAAAAAAGCTGCATAAACTGCATAAGCAACCCAAAAGTCGACTACAAACACAGCCCACTAGACCGAAAATGCCTAACATTTATCAAACAACAGGAGCTTGTCGCAATCAAAACAACAGAGAAAGTCGATCACAAAACAGCGCTAACCATATACTACACCCGACACACTCAACAATTAAGAAACAGCTATTCCACAACACTATCAAGCCCAACATCAAAACAAAACAGTAACACAGCAACAACAAACGTAACTACAAATACACCAATTGAAACAACGGCCACACGTTCCCGTGCTCCAACGACTAACAACAAAACACAGAACGATCTGCCAAAATGCCCACCAAACGCACCAGCCCACACACACAACAACACAACATCACAAAAAAGCACACCCGCGAAACGCCACCTTAAAGACATGGATCTAGACGAACCCACCAACACAAAAGAACTAACATGCGAACAATCTTAAGACCTAAAACTTCGAATCTCCCCAAAGAAAAAAACAACACCCTAGCAACTAACCTTAAGCCCTCAAAACATAACATACAAAAATCAAAAACCTTAAATAAGAATAAGAGCTAAAACAACAGCGAAAGCGACAGTATTTAACTTTAACAAAAACCATAAAATCATAACAAAAACAACCATCTAAATGAACATTAGAATTGTCCAATGGAACATCAACGGATATCTCAACAACTACACACCCATACCTAACAACTATCAACTGTTTACAAAAAACAACACTCCCTCCTATGGAGGCGTAGCAGTTCTAGTACATAAATCCATACAAACACAAGAAGTAACCCTCAGCAATGATTTTGACGCGATTTGCGTAGAATGCACTTAAAAAAAAAAATTTTCGACTAATATCAGCATACATCTCTCCATAACCTCCAAGCCGTTCTAGAAACGTCACACGTACCTACGCTGGTCACTGGTGACTTCAACAGCTGGCACAGAAACTGGGGCTCAAATGCAAACAACTCCAGAGGGAAACTTATAGAAAAATTCATAGCCCAATCAAACTACATCCTACTAAACGACGGATCACCAACACATCTCAGCACACACAACACACTAACGAACATCGACCTAAACTTAAGCAGCCCTATACTTAAAATCGACAGCACATGGGAAACAGAAGACGATCTCTATGGCAGCGACCACTCCCCGATTTTAATATCTCTATTCACCTCCACGACAACAAACACACAACACACAGCAGCTAAACCTAACTTTACCACCGATAAAGCAAACTGGGAACAATTCTCAAAATTAACAGAAGAACTCTCCCTACAGATACCAACAAGTACAAACATAAACAAAGAAGCAGCTACAATACACAAAATAATCATCTCCAGCGCGCACAGAACAATCCCCCAAACACACCACATGACCCGCCCCTACAACGTCCCCTTGTGGAATAAAGAGCTACAAATACTAAGAGATGAAAAGAAAAGAAGATGGCACAGACTAAAAAGGGAAATAACAACAGAAAACATCATACAATTTAAAAAAGCTAACGCACTTTTTAGGCTTACCCTGAAAAAATCAAAAAAAAAATGTATCAAACAATTTACCGAGCAAATAGCCCCCGACACCCCACCCAAAAGAATTTGAAGCAATATTCAAAGATTTTGCGGGCTTAACCCCCAAAAACACATCCACTGCATCCTCAACCCCAACACAAACACGCACTCCACCAACAAACAAGAAATTGCAGAACTCTTTTGCAAAAATCTTTCAGAAGCTGCATCCGACCACAACTTCACCACCAAATTCACCACCTCAAAACGTACAGCACTCAACAACATACACAACACTTACACCCCTAAAAAAAAAGCACTAGAAATAGAAAAGCCAATAACCCCCATCGAATTTACAGCCGCACTTAACACACTAAAAGGCAACACACCTCGACTGGTTAGAATTAATTACACTATGACAAAAAACCTTGACAAAAGAACAATAAACAGAATTGTAGACCTAGAGAACGCCATACTCATCAACTACATTCCCCAAGCTTACAAGAACACTATAATAATTCCAATACCAAAACCGAACTCTGACAAGACCTCACTAAGCTCATACCGACCCATATCCCTTAACACATGCCTATCAAAAATCCTAGACAAAATAATAGCAAAGCGACTGTGGTGGTTTGTTTCTAATGATCAACTCATCCATAACACTTGACTTTGCGAGAGCCTTCGACAGAATAGGAATCCACACAATCCTCGACCAACTTACAGAATGGAAAACTGGACCAAAAATACTAAACTAAGTAAAAAACTTCATGACCAACAGAAAAACAACAGTACGCATCACCACAGCCTTCTCCTCTTTCCACCCCATCCCTAACGGCATCCCCCAGGGATCACCGCTCTCGGTTGTCTTATTTGTTATAGCCTACAATAAACTCACTGAAACGCTCACCCAACACCCAAACATCAACCTAAGTGCCTACGCGGACGATTTCAACCTTATATTAAAACTAAAAAACAGAAAAAACATAAATATAAACCTAGTCCCCATCCTTAACACAATAACAAACTGGGGCGATTACTCAGGCGCTATGCTCTCCACCACAAAATGCAAGCACATGCATGTTTGCAGAAAACACAATTGTAACTGCACCCTAACCACAGGACAAATACAAATTAAAAATGAGACGTCAATAAAAATACTTGGCCTACATTTCAACAACAAATACAGGTGGAAATCTCACACAAACTCAAACAAGCAACCAACATAATTAAATGCCTTTCAAGCCCAAAATTCAACTGCAATACATCCACACTTGTAGATATAACCAAATCAATTCTAGTCGCAAAAGCAGACTACGGGCTCCCCTTTTACGAAAACTGCCCAAAATCAACCCAACGCCCCATCAAATCCGCAATAAATACAGGCTTTAGATTCGCTCTCGGTGCATTACAGATATTACATATATGTAAATATACCTAACCTAGACAAGTACGAGCTGAAGGCCAGCGTTGCCTTAGCCTTAAGAAAAATCTCGTTAGCATTTAATTTAAATTATAAGCTAGCTCTAAATAAATAAATAAATAAATATAATTTAATAATTATTAGGTTTTTTCTATTTTTTTATGTCTTTTACTGACCACACATAATGTGCGTCTGTGCTATTATTGAGCTCTTTACATAGCATTATGCTAGCAACCGAATCAAATTCGAGCTTGTTGCTTAAATTTGTTTTAATTAAACTAATTTCAAAGAATTTGCGCTCTGCCGCAGCAGAGCTGTGTGGTAGGGACAATATGTTTCGGACGAAGTCAACCAAGTCTTTAAATACTTTTTCATTTAGACCATTTTTATGTTTAGCAACCTCTTCCCAAAATACGGATATATCCTCTTCTTTTTCAATATTCTTAGCGGTTAATTTTAACATGTTCCACTGAGTGATAGATGGCCGATCGGCTGAGGCGTTTACATAAAAGAGCGCTTAGCATAACATATGTACTTCATTACATTTCTCTTAACTAACTTATGCTGCTACAAATTAAAGCTAGAATGTAAACTATAACTACGCCTACTATTTACTCCAACATTCCGGCCCCGTTGATGGTCTTCAACACTACTCGATGGGAATTGGCGCCTGCTTGTGGATTGGCCGCTTAATAACACCGGCCGGCGTTCTTATTTCAGCCACCAGAACTTTGCCGTCCTCTCCAAGTATTGCGCGTGTTACGCGCCCGATTGTCCACCGTTGTGGGGGGGTGTTGTCGTCGTGGACCATGACGACCGCCCCTTCTGCCAGATTGGCCTCCCCTCTGCTCCACTGCGCGCGTTGCTGCAGGCTGAGCAGGTAGTCCTTGGACCACTTGCGCCAGAAGTGCAGTTTGAGCACCAACAACTGTTGCCACCGCTTCAAATATGCGGGTGCGTGCTTGTTGTTGTGCTCTCCTTGCGTTGATGCGTGCGGCAGCCCCAGCAACGGCTGGCCGATGAGCAAGTGCCCTGGCGTTATGGCCTCCCCGTTGTTGGGATCGCTGGTGTCTGCCACGAGCGGCCTGGAATTCAGCAACGCCTCGATCACCACCAGATGTGTGCTGAGGTCGTCTGGCGTGAGATTGGCCTCGCCTGCTCCTCGCACCAGCCTGTGTTTGGCAGCCTTTACTGCTGCTTCCCACAGCCCGCCGAAGTGCGGTGCCCTCGGAGGGATAAACTTCCATTGCACAGCTCTCTCCGCTGCGTACTCCTTCAGCTTGTCCTGGCTGTCGCGAAACGCTTGTTCCAGCTCCCTCAGCACGCTGCTCGCTCCCACGAAGTTCGTCGCGTTGTCGCTGTAGACTATCTCCGGTAGCCCTCGTCTCCCAATGAACCTTTTGAAAACATTTAAAAAGGCGTCAGTGGACAGATCTGTCACTAATTCTAGATGGACAGCCTTTGAGGCGAAACAAACAAAAACGGCAACATACATTTTTACAGGTGGTCTCCCTCTAATTCTGTAGCTCACATAAAATGGCCCACAGAAATCCACGCCAGATACCCTGAATGGCCGACCTTCACGTAGACGGTCTGCTGGTAGATTTCCCATTATTTGACCCAGCAGTTTTGGCTTATATCGAAAGCAGTGTACGCAGTTTTTAACAACTGCAGTGCATATGCTTCGGGCATTGACCACCCAAACTTGCTGCCTTAACAACCCAACAAGGACTTTTGCACCAGCATGGTAGTGCCTAAGGTGCAAATGCCTGACAAAGAGGCTGACTAATTCAGACCGCTTTGGCAGCAAAAGTGGAAATTTAGCGTCATATGCAATAGGGCCGTGTAGCAAGCGCCCTCCTACTCGAATTATTTCAAAATTGATACCATTTTCCTCCACTTTATGAATAAATGGGTTTAATGACTGCAGCACTGGAGCCAGTACTGCCGACTTTTTTAACAATTTAAATTCATCTGCGTATGCTATGCCCTGTACCACAGAAATCAGCCTTAGGAATGAAACCCTTCTTTCTGACGCAGATACAACAAGTGAGGTACATCTAAGCTGTTTGAAACAAAATCGAAGTACGTATGCCATTACACGTACCAGCTTAGAAAACCTCGACTGACGGGCTATCAGTTGCAAAATGCAATTAGATTCCTCATCAGGTAACCCTAGTGCACACACAACTGCACTTTTCTTGTCCTCAGAAGTTTTAATTTCGGACACTATCTCGAACTGATGCAGTTGAGGCCATCGATCCTCTTCTTCCATTAAGAAATTTGGTCCATTGAACCACAAGGAACTCACAATTTCATCTATATCAGTTCCCCTTGAAACTAAGTCTGCAGGATTCGAATCTGTTGGAACGTGACGCCACACAACTCCAGCCGACAGCTCTTTAATTTCTGCGACTCGGTTCGCAACAAATGTGCCCAATGTGCCCGAGTCGCGCTCCAACCAATAAAAGGTGACCTGCGAATCTGACCAAAAATTCACACTTTCTATCGTGAACTTGGTCATTGTGCTTGACACTTGTTGCCAAAGTTTGGCCAGCAAGAGTGCTGCACAAAGCTCTAATCTGGGTATTGTCTTTACATGTAGCGGAGCTACCCTAGACTTTGCGGTGAGCAAGGAAATTCCAACATCGTTGTTGTTGCATGTTCGTAGGTATATGCAACAACCATAAGCGTGACTGGAGGCGTCAGCAAAACCATGGTTTTGAACCCTTTGATACAGAGTCAAACACACGTATCTAGGGATAGAGATCTTATGCAAATCCCGCAAGGTAGTGGTGAACTTGTTCCACGTGGTGTGTAGACTCATAGGAATCGCCTCATCCCAATCTACCTTAAGCCTCCATAAATCTTGCAGCAACATTTTCGCCTTAGTGACTATTGGACACAACAAGCCAAGGGGGTCAAACAAACGAGAAGCTATGGAGAGAATGTTGCGTTTCGTTGGTTTGAGGGATGCAAAACTATCCACGTCAAGATTGTACTTGAACACATCCTCTTGGGGTGCCCAACGCATTCCAAGCGTCTTGACCGAGCTTTGCTCATCTATTTTAATGCAAATTTCCTCACTGGCATTTCCTTCCCCAGACTTAGTCTGACAATTAGAAGCCCACTTGGCCAGTGGAAACCCTCCTGCTAACAATATCTCGCTGACCTGGCTGCAGATGGTGTCTAGTTCCTTTAGCGAATCTGCACCTGCCAGCATATCGTCAACGTAGAAGCAATTTCTGATCACATCCGCACCAATGGGATGTGATTGTGCATATATATTTGCCAATTCAAACAAACAACGTACAGCCAAAAAGGGTGCTGACGCTGTACTATATGTAACAGTATTCAACCTGTATGCCTGTATATTAATTGAAGGATGTTCTCTCCACAAGACAAGTTGGAAGTCTCTACAACTCCCTCTGAATAGTTGGCCCCACCATAAGTGTTTCATTGAGTGAAACTGCTGTTGATGTTTTGCTAGAAGCATCAAACACAACGCGAAGCTTGGTTGAGGTACTCTCAGGTCTTAAAACACATTGATGTGGAATGTAATAATGCTGTTTAATAGGAGCAGACTTCAGAACGGACATATGTCCCAAATCCAAATACTCTTTCATGAAGTCATGATACATATTTCTAAGGGTATCATCCCTTGACAATTTGCGCTCAAGTTGCAAAAAACGTCTTTCAGCAGTTTGAAAGGACAGGCCAAGAACTTTTGGATCGGTCTTAAAGGGAAGATTAACTTGAAAACGACCGGAAGGTAACTTCTGTACAGTTTTCTTGAAATGCAATTCACAGGCCTGTTGTTCAGTTGTTTGGCGAACAGCCTTCGACTCGATTGGACACTGGTCCAATTCCCAAAAACGATTCACTAGCGAGTCGAGAGAACAACTATGCACTTGAGCGACCGAACTTTCACTAAACTGTTGCCGAGGCATCTGTCCAGTACATTTGCCCGCAACAATCCAGCCGAGCAAAGTCTTCTGCATTATGGGAAGTTCGGAATTTAATTTAATTTGACCAACGCACAATAACCCATAAAACAGCTCAGCTCCTAATAATACATCCACATTGGCTGGCTTATAAAATTCCGGAGCTGCCAATTTAATATTTTTAGGAATTTTCCAATGTGATATTGAAATAGATAGTCCAGGCTGAGATGTGGTGATCGATTTAAGCACCCAATACTCAGCGGAAAATGTATGAGAATTCAAGCGAGATTGAATCGATGCGCAAACCTTATTTTTACTGTCGGTAGACGCACCACCGACCATAGAAATGGCAAGGGAAGTTGGCTCACGCTTAAGCCGTAGCCTCTGTGCCATACTCTCAGACATCAAATTTATCTGCGAGCCACTGTCAAGCAAAACCCGTGCTGGATGAAACTGTCCAAATCTATCTTTAATGTTCACAATGGCGGTAGCAAGAACTACTTAATCCGCATTAAGCATGTGACCTACATATGCCTCCGAAGTTGAGGCTTGAAGTGCCGCTGCTTCACCCTGAACAGGTGCATTGTATCTGTGAAGCAGAGAATGGTGTGGTTTCGAACAAACTCGACACTTTGACGCTTTGCAACTCGAAACTATGTGTCCCACTATCAAGCAATTCAGACACATCTTTTGAGCTTTAACATACTCAAATCGCTGCATAACGGAGATAGAACTAAAGGCAGGACACGAATATATATTATGATCTGTAGACTTGCAATAAGTACATACAGACGACGATCTATGCTCTGCATTAGCACAAGCAAATGAAGATTTGTGTTGTTGGGGCTTTCGTACTTCATTACGCAGCTTTGTTTTGTCACGAGTTGACTCTTCTGCTGATAAGTATTGGTACCTCCTATTCAACTGTTTGGCACAATCTTCCCAAGATGGCAGCTTGTCATAGTCAGGCTGCTCCTCGAACCGAGATTTCGTCACCTGATCTACCTTGGCCATGACCATGTGAATAATCATTGCGTTCGAAATGTCTTTGTGGTCGCCCAAAGACGACAGCGACGCATATATAGCATATATAGTCTATAATAGATCTCAAACCCGAAGCAGATGGTTTAGCCATGCTTGGCAAATCAAATAACTGTGAGACCGTATCGAAAAATATAAGACATTTGTTGTCGTAAACTGACTTAAGACTAGCAAGGGCTTTGGGGTAGTTACAATCTGTAAGCTGATACGGCTTAACTACACCCAATGCTTCATCAGACAAACACGATACCAAATGATTGAATTTTTCTACATTTGTCAATGAGGTATCGTCGTCCACTAAACTTTCAAAAAGGCATATAAAATTCTTAAACTCCGAATGTTTACCACTAAATTTCGGTAAACGCATTTTCGGCAGCTGAGATCGCTGGCTCGAATTCATTGAGCAGTCATGTTGTACCTGTGTGTTGGATCTTGGCTTTATTGCGTTCATGAACAACGCTTTTGTTACTACACACAAATCCTAAAACGGCCCTTTGTTTTCGTTATGTGGATTTAAACTATCCAACTCTGCCTGCAGATTCATGGCCTTCTCAATATATCCTTCTAAAAGTTCTAAGCGACATTCTAACTCTGTTTTGTCAGATGAAATTTGTTTTAATTTAAAGGCTGTTTGCATGCGAGCAATATCAGCACTGACCCTATCAAATTTCTGTAGACATAGCGCTAACTTTGCACCAGTCTTAGATACTGCTGTTTTTTCGATTGACTGCTTATCGAACTCAGACATATTTAAACTGCAATAAAATCACACTTGTGAAAAAGAAACAAAAGTTTGACAAAGTTTGTAAGCGATCCTCGCGCACTCACTGCAAACGAAACAACAAAACGTATAGCTTGCTTACTGAAAACACACTCACGCACTCTGTGCGTAATTTGTACAAACAACGAAACGGTCCAAGCGACCGAAAATAAGCAACTCAAACGTTTGTTGCAGCCACTTTGTGGGCAACAGCTGTAAAATATGCGGGGTGCGGGGGTTAAAAGCACAAGCGAGAGAATTTGTCGCGGGCGCACAAACAACCCAGTGGCGGCGAGCTAAATGAGGTCGGTCGAAATAGTGCAT
The DNA here is from genome assembly GCA_018152965.1 of Scaptomyza pallida. Classification (NCBI taxonomy): domain Eukaryota; kingdom Metazoa; phylum Arthropoda; class Insecta; order Diptera; family Drosophilidae; genus Scaptomyza; species Scaptomyza pallida. Next base: position 1,125,818 of record JAECXP010000220.1, read on the forward strand.
TATTTCGAGCCGAAATGTATTCCATTACCTATGATCTTTTTTGTATCGCATTTGTAATGGACAAAAAAAAAACGACTGCTCGCACGAACGCAATGAGCTATTGTCAACTTCGTTTTTGTACGCCCCTTCCCCTCTTGCCCACAAACGATCTTCGTCTTTCGTTTTTTGCATGTTTTGTCTTGTGTACGCGGACCGTGCGTTCTTTTTTTCTTTTCGTTTTGTATGTATAGTGCGGCACGCGTCATTTGTATTAATTTCTCGACTTGTGTGGACGCATTGGCATTTGGTATGTATAAATCATCTTTTTTATATTTTTAATAACAACAAATTAATAATGTTTAATTTACAGATTCTATCAAAAAAGAAGGTCGCACCAACAAAACTTACGCAGCAAAGAAACTGCTTCCGTGTCCAAAATAGGTTATATATAATTTTCTTCATTACTTTTATTCTTAATTTTTTTCTTATTATCAAATTTTTGGTGAAGATTTGAGTAATGTTTTATATTGAAGTCAAATATATTGTTATTTTTAAGTCTAATTTTTAATCAATAAATGTTAAAACTAAAAAATAAAAACCACATTTGTAATCTTTTGTAATCAATTATTTATTATATTACATTTGCAGGAAAGTAAGCCATTTTATATAGTAGGAAATTGTGTTACAGGTATATTGTCTAGTAATGTAGGCACATTACCATCCCATAAGCGAATTTTAAATCGTATGCTACGTTTTCTACAGGCTGCAGAATTTCTGCATTACAATATTTAAAAATGCTACGCTTATGTAATGGAGACCCGAATGAAACTTCGGCTCTTCATTACTTTCTGCATTACAAAATTCAATAAACTCATGCAGCGTGCCTACAAAGCGGCCATTTCTTAAGAAAGTAATCTGGCTTGTATTCGGTTTTTGAATGCATACAGGCGAGAAGTATTGCATTCGTAATCGATCTAATAATGAGCATTTGCGCCACTGGGAATTACACAAATGATCACGTCACTTTGACTCGCAAGCAAAGCGGGGATGAAAACAACAAGTAAGAGAATTGGCGCTAGCGCACGCACAAGCAAACCAAAGTATTGGACCGACGCAAAAGCAAATAGAAGAAAGGTTAACGAACGCACCAACAAACAGATGTTAATGCCCAAAAAAAACCTTGACCAAACGTTGTGTAATGTGCAAATGCAAGTGTTTGTATGTATGTATGTGCCAATATTGGAATGTAGCAATTAAATCAAGAAATGGATATCAAAAAGAAACAGCGACACTTTGCGTTTGCACAAACACACAAATATATAAATGACATGAATAGACCACTGTTTTGTATGTTTTACTTTTCTTTTAATAATAATGTATTTGTTGCCGTTTTGTTTATATGAGTATCAAAAAACAGTTATGTGCACATCACAAGTGTAAGCCGAATTTTCAAATAATTTGGCGAGAATATGTATGTGTTAATGTTTGAGCTTTGTTGAACTTATAATGCACATAACTTTAGTTTTTTGGCCACTAAAAATGTAAATAAACAAGGTACCAGAAATTGAGCTTTTTGGCGACAATATTAGACATTAATTAAGAATTGGTTTGTCGACTGAATGACCGAACAAAATTCATTTAATGCTCAATTTTTGGCACAGAATACCTGAAGACTTTCTAGGGAAACTATAAAAAGTGATCTCTTTTGGTTGTCCATGAAAACGTCAACTGTAGCGTCCAAGATGGCAAAGTCCAAAGGGTAGAAATTGGTAACGTTTAATCCAACGATGGCGAAGTCCAAAGGTTAGAAGTGAGTAGCGTCCAATCCAACAAAACGAAATCCAATTGCTTTTGGCGATTTAGCACACGCGAAATCTGAGCCAACACCGCGAAACAAACAAAATGTTTAAAATAAACCGAAGTCCCTGCTCGGGCGCCAATGAAAAATCTAATAGTTTTTAGATTTAATATAAATTTTATACAAATAAGAGACGCGGTTCAAATTCGAATTCAAGAACAATTTTAATGTGTTGGCTTCAGATGTTGATCGACAATTGACCTTAAAATAACTTTCAACTCGACACATGAGCCACAGTCGGCTGCACGTAGGGCAAATTCGCCGTCGGCAGATGGCCGATCGGCTTAGGCGTTTACATAAAAGAGCGCTTAGCATAACATATGTACTTCATTACATTTCTCTTAACTAACTTATGCTGCTACAAATTAAAGCTAGAATGTAAACTATAACTACGCCTACTATTTACTCCAACAATTATCATTAGCCGGTGTGATGATTATTAGTGACTTAATATCATCTCGACCAAAGTCAAAGCGCTGCACTAGTTGCAGAACAAGTTCGGTGTAAGAGTTCCGCACTGTTTTCTTAATGTTTAAAACTTTAGAAGCATCTACGCTGTTGTTTTCAATATATTCTTGGGCTTTGGCTCCTATAAATATTTTATCAGTTGACAATAAATTCGATTTTAATTCACATTCTGTAAAATTCTTCAATTCCAAATTTATTACGAAAGTTTGTGACACAAAATTATTCAGAATTACTTTTATAGTAGATTCCAATCGTACATAAAGATAAGGTAAACGAATTTGCTCAGACTGAAATTCGGTGTTTAAAATATAAATAATTTTCAAAATATAATTTAAAAAGAGTATATAAATTTTCAATTCCGAATTAATCATGAGGTTGGCTACCTCCTTTGGCTCAATGTTATTGACTTCTAGGGTCTGAGCAAAGAAAAATAATTGAAGTGCTTTCCATTGCTCAAGGATGCGCCCAATTACTTTTTCCAAAGACAGCCATCTTGTCGTGGCTATACCCAAGATTTTGTGTGGTTTTACTTCACAGTATTCTTGAAATTCCTTTAATTCCTGAGTCCTTTTTGGACTCCATGCAAAATAAGAATATATGTTTCGACATAGAGACTCAATGCTCGATGGTAGTTTTTTGCATGCATAGCCCGAACAAAGGTGCAGCGAATGACATGTGCATTTTAAATAAATCAAATCAATGTCCGTGCATAGTTTTGTTTTCAGGCTATTAAAGCTGCCAGCCATAGTGTTTGCGCCGTCTGTAGCTAGGCCTATCAAATTGTTTAGAGGAACGCCATTTGTTAAGAAGAAAGATCTTACGGCTTGGTAGATCGACTCTGAGACACATTTTTCCAACTCTATTAAAGTAAAAAATGTATCTTTCACCATGTCTTTTATGGCGTGGAAGTAACGTGCCACTAGAACCAGTGCCTTTCGGCTCGAAACGTCGGTTGTCTCATCCACAATTAGCGAAAACTTTGTATTTTTTAAATCATTTACAAAACACTGTAACGACTTACTGCCAAGTTCTTTGGTTAGCTGTGTTTCCTGGAAGAACCACACTTGATGTCTTTTGCAATTTTTTAATCCGGACAGCACTCACGTAGCAAATTTGGCAAAAATCCATTAAAAGAAATGGCAGGTTATGCATAACTAAAAACATCACAAGCGCGTATTCCGCATTCTGCACATTCTTGTTGTGTGTTGTTTTATCCTTCGTGAAGGCGTCCATTTTAACTTGATACTTCTTGGATTGAAGATTTCTTATATGTACTGGCAGTTTTTCATGCCTATGAAGCCCGCTTAGATGATTAATTAAGCTTTTGCTACAAGGCGCACAAAATGCACGACCGTCGACATTTCGCAGCCACCGAAACTTATCCAGCCATTCGGATCGAAATTTTTGATTAGCCGGAACAGCAGATCTAAAAAAATAAATCCAAATAATACGACTGCTACTTTAACATGATTTTTCTTACTTACCTTTTGCTATCCACCTCACTGTTTTTTTCCGTCTCAGCGCCGGTTGCACTTTTTTTTGCAAGGAACCTACACAAACATGTGCGTATTAAACTTATAATGCACAAGCTTTTATAAATTATTTAATTGTTTACTTACTTGTCCATTTTTGGTCAATAGCAAATTACAAATGAAATTCACAAAAGTATTTGACGAGTTGGTGATGGCCTTAAGCAACGATTGCTTACAGAGTTGCTTTTTATTTTGGTACGCCGATGTATCGATAATTTTTCAGGGCTTTAAACGATACAAATTGTGTTCTGAGTAATGTTAAAAATATACATTTTCTGGATCCAGTCACAAGAAAAAAGTACCAAATTAAAAAAGAAAAGTGCTATTGCACCATCAGGAAATTTTAGAACCAGTTTTGGTGCAAATTTTCCTTTGTCATTTTTAAATAGTTTTACATTAGTATTTTTCTTGTTAATGGCTTCTTGACATAATTAGATTTGTTATGTTTTGAACAGATTTCGCAATTTCCGCATTAATAAGCGGTGAGTAATTCAGCAAAAAATATAAGCATATCGATAGAGCTATCGAAAAACATTTTTAATGCGATAAAGGCCCTTCCACAAGCTTTGAGGCGCGTTTACAATGTCAGAGATTGGAAAATGTTTTGTCCCTGTCTGACACACATACACTCTCATTGCCAATCTCAAACCGATCTCACTTGCATCTCAGCTTAGAGGTGAAAAAAGCTTTTCAAAAATTTAGGTTTGAAAGCTCTCAATAGATGGTTTTTTTATACTTTGATACCAAAGGTATCATAGTATATTGGGTTTGTGCAATGTCCGTCATGGTGTCTGTCCGTCTGTCCGTATGAACGCAACTTTTTTCGACACCCTTAAAGCTAGAGCCTTGCAACTTTGCAAATATCTTGGTACATGTCTTCGTCAGACAAAGTGTTAAATGTAGGGCTCTACGACCTCAGGGGGCCCGAGAAATCGATAACAAGTCGATACACCTCGATGTGCAAATCGATAAAACACAAATATATCCCACATTTTAGCAGCTAGAGTCCCCAAATTTGATGGCAATATAGCTGGTAACATTCCTCAAAAAACTGCATTAAAAGTTTGGATGCCACGCCCACCTATTTCGCCCCCAGCCCCCCTCCAATTATAAACAAAAATGCCTGTATCTTCTACAGTTTTCAAGCTATTGCCACCAAAATTGACTTGAAGGTAGATACTGACATCTGACAAAGTTATGCATCAAAACATTGGATGCCACGCCCCCAAACAACGGGATATGCCCCACCGCCCTAAAAAAAACCGGAAGGCATGTATCGTCGCCAGTTTTTAAGCTAGAGTCACCAAATTTGGTATAAACATTGGTAGTGACATCCGTAGCAGGTGTACATCAATGTTTTGGATGCCACGCCCACTTATTCCGCCCACCGCTGTATCTCTCTCAGTTTTTGAGCTAGGCTCTTCAAATTTGGTATGAACATTGTTAGTGGCATCCGTAACAGATCTGCATCAATGTTTTGGATGCCACGCCCACTTATACCGCCCACCTCTATATCTTTGTCAGTTTTTGAGCTAGAGTCTCCAATTTTATACCCAAAACCCTCATATATTACTATTTGCGCTCAGAATCCTTAACACAGCTATGGGAACTGGTATCAAAGTATATCGCAGTCGGTTGCGTCCAACTGCAACGTTTTTACTTGTTTTTAAATTAGTAACATGTGCTGCCTTAAATATATGCCTGGGAGCTTTGCGATTCTTAAAGTAAGTCAGTAAAAAGCAGGTATTGAAAGTACCCTAACGATAAAAGAGCTTATTATCTTGCAGGAGATAATAAACGCATAGAAATTAAGACACTTTGTTACGTATATAAGGCCTAGGATTTTAAGAATAAAATCAGTATAAAAACAAGTAAAAACGTTGCAGTCGGACGCAACCGACTGCGATATACTTTGATACCAGTTCACATAGCTGTGTTAAGGATTCTGAGTGCAAATAGTAATATATGAGGGTTTTGGGTATAAAAATCAGGCAGAAAGGGTAGGCATGACATTTATCTGTGGCGGATGGCACTTTCTATCCCCCTATCAAGTTTGGAACCTCTAGCGCAAAAACCGACAAAGATATAGGTATTTTGATGCATAACTTTGTCAGATGTCAGCATCTACACTCATGTAAATTTTGGTGGCTATATCTTCAAAACTGTAAAAGATACAGGCATTTTTGTTTATAATTGGAGGGGGACTGGGGGCGGAATAGGTGGGCGTGAAAGTTTGGCATCCAAACTTTTAATGCAGTTTTTTGTGGAATGTCATCGGCCATCTTTCCCCTAAATTTGGTCACTCTTGCAGCTTAAATGTGGGATATATTTGTGTTTTATCGATTCGCACATCGAGGTGTATCGACTTGTTATCGAATTCCCAGGCCCCCTGAGGTCGTAGAGCTAAATTTAAACGAAGACATGTACCAAGATATTTGCATAGTTGCAAGGTTCTAGCTTTAAAGGTGTCGAAAAAAGTTGCGACGAACGGACAGACGGACGGACAGACGGACGGACATCATGACGGACATTGCACAAACCCAATATACTATGATACCTTTGGTATCAAAGTATAATTATACTCAACGGAACAACATAGTTAGTTTCATTGGTCCTTCTAACCGGATTATTCGCTGTTTTGCTTCCCCCCCGCAAACAGCAGGATAATAGCCGAACTTGTGCTTACAACGCAATTGACCATTTCGGTTTTGCCGCTCTAATCTTGCAAATTAAAGCAGCTTAAAAAAAAACCAGTGCCAGGCCGTCGCAAAATTTAGTGACTTGTCGGTATCAAGTATTAGAGCAGAAAAAAGTGCTAGGCCGTCGCTACTTGAGACTTGCCAATACAATATATTAGTGCACAAGAAAGGACGTCTCAGAAGTCGGAGCCGACAACGTATTCTAGAGCGTCCAACCAAAGTCGCAGCCGACAGCGCTACTTAGAGCGCCCAACAGAACAGCCGACAGCGCAATTAAGAGCGCCCAGCAGAAATCGCAGCCGACAGCGCATTTCAGATCGCCCTTCAGAAGTTGCAGCCAACAGCGCAACTCAGATAACCCTTCAGAAGTTGCAGCCAACAGCGCAACTCAGATAACCGTCAGAAGTCGCAGCCGACAGCGCAACTCAGATCGCCCATCAGAAGTCGCAGCCCACAGCGCAACGCAGATCGCCCAGCAAAAGTCGCAGCGCTAACACCAAAAACGGAAATAGCAGCAGCTTACCCGAAGGATAAGAAAGAAGCTGAAACGCCCCGCGGACTTAACAAGAGATACTAAGGGGTGAGCTGGACGACATTTAAATTAATTTGTATACCCTTAGCCCATAAAATGGGTAGATAAGGGTATAATGGTTTTGTGCAAATGTATGTAACAGGCAAAAGGAAGCATCTCCGACCCCATAAAGTATATATATTCTTGATCAGCAAAAAAAGATATTATTCCTTTTTGTAACTATAAGAATCAATAATACAAATTAGTTAAAAATTCAGAATTATCAGTGCAAGTTTTGGGGAGGCAGGCTCTAATATTTAAGACTTTTAAAGGTCCAAATAGGATCTTCTCTGAAGAAGAACTTCAGACTCTTCTGCACGAAGCTAAAACGAATCATAAACAGTTTATTAGTATTGGGGTCTTCAAGCATGAATACTTCACTAACAAGATTTATGATTCATTGATGAAATCGATAGAGGAGCTAATCAGTAAAGTAGTTGATAGGTCTGAAGCTCCATTAGCAGAAAAGCCAAAAGTTGTGGCAGCAGCACAACATGATGAGCAAAAAGCTAATATAGAAATTCTGGAAAAATTTCTACAGGAAGTACAGGATGAAATTGGGTTAGGAAAAGTAGGAGTATTCTTTCTTAGGAAACAGAAGCTAAGAAGGCTCTGGAATAAGATAGAAATATCCAAAGATAGTATCCTCTACAAGAAAGTAGAGGAATTGTCTTTTGAAGTAGAAGATACCCTTGCAGTGTTAGAAGATAAACAGCTTCCCCTGAAAATTGAGGCTACCGCTAACACAAGCTTACCCGCACTTCCGAAAATTGAAGTACAATGGCGATCCAAAAACCTGGGACTTGTATTCAGACTTATTTTTAGAAATAATTGATTCAAGGCAAGATTTGACTCCAACCCTGAAATTTAATAATTTAAAGGCTTCCTTAAGAGGAGATGCCAGAAATATGGTTGCACACAGGTGCGCAGAACTATACAGCCACCTGGGAGTTATTAGTCAAAAGGTACAAAAACAACAGGATGATATTCACCGAACAAATGAATCGGTTATTGGATCTTCCAATGTTTAATTCAAAATCAGCTAATCAGTTAAAAAACTTTATTGATTCTATAAATGAATATATACACCTGATCAAGACAAAGGGAAGAATAACGGAAGAATCTGATCCAATATTGGCACATATAATAATCAGGAAATTTGATAAAGAAACACTTAAGGCGTATGAGATTCATACAAAGAAATCAAAAGAGATTCAAGAGTTTGCAGATGTCCTCAATTTCCAGGACCAAGTTCTATTCTATCAGGTGCCATTGGTTGAAGAAGACAAAAACATTGTCCAAAAACCACACAGCGTTTTTTCTAAGGGGCCACTTTGTCCGATATGTAAAAAAAAATGGACATGACATTTTTAAATTCTACACTTTTGAAGCGATGAAGCCCAAAGATAAAATAGAGGCAGCTAAAAAATTAGCTTTATGCCTTAACTGTTTAAGTCACTCAGATAAATTATTCTGTTTATCAAAAACGAGCTGCAAAATGTGTAACAAAAAACACAATAATTAACTTCATATTAGGTTAGGTTAGGTTTGAGCGGTTGTGAGAGGAAAAGACCCCCCACTCACGTAGGCCAGAGTTGGCCCGTTGTGGTGCCGCGTTTGGACTGCGTCCAAAACCGTCTACCTAGACGCAGAGTGTGTAACACCGCTTTCGAGGGCGTGGTCCCAGCACGAGGCTCTTATAAAAGACAGGATATTTTTCGGGCTTAAAAGGTGAGAAACCGTTTCCTTTTCCTCCTCGTCTCGACAGCTTCTGCAAAAATCATTGAAAGGGGCTAGAAGTCTCGCTGCGTGAGTCCCTTCTAGCCAATGTCCCGTAATTGCCCTTATTACAGCAGCACAGCCTAATCTGTTTAAGTTGATTAGGCCAGAAGAACGCTTTCTACAGCGCATTGGCCAGGTTTGCCTAGCAACCCTAGCCGTTGCATTATTGAGTTGCCACCTTTTATTAGCTTCAAGTTCAAAATGTGAAAGAACTCTTAGCTTGCAGCTGGCCATGGGAATACCCATGCCCTCCTTGTCTGTGAGGAGGGGCAATTGTAGTTCCATGCCTTGCCAGCTCGTCCGCCTTACAATTGCCCTCGATGCCCTCATGTCCGGGCACCCAAATTAGGTAAAGCTTGAACTGCTCAGCCATCTCTTGAAGAGATGCGGCAGCTTGTGACGGATATCGAGTTTGATGATATCGATTGTAGGGCTTTGATAAGATGCATATGTTTTCTGCTGAGCACTCTTTTTCAGCGAGGCATAGAAGTGCCTCCTGTATTGCAGTGATTTCGACTTGGAAGACACTGCAATGATCAGGGAGGCTGAAAGATTTTCTAATGGATAGCTCTGCGTAAAAGACGCCTCCCCCAACTCGGTCGTCTAGCTTAGAGCCATCCGTGAAGATTCTGAGACAGTTTGTCGGCCATGGAGTGCCTAAGCACCAGTTTTCCCTTGGGGGGATAATTACTTTAAAAGTAGTTCTAGGGAATTCCTGAGGACAGCAGTAGTCCGTGTTTGAGGGGATAAGTTGGCTTCCCACAAGGATATTGGAGTGACCGTAGGTCATTTCGGGCCACTGTTTTGTTTCTCTCATGCGTAAAGCGGAGAGAGTTGCTACTAACTTTCCCATTTGGTCGATTGGTAGAAGGTTTAGAATGCTGTCTAGAGTCTCAGTTGGGGTCGTTCTGAGAGCTCCTGTTGTTGTCAGTCCTGCGGCTCTCTGTACTTTGCCGAGCTTATGGACTGTTGTTTTCTTTGACAATGCTGGCCACCATACTGATACTCCGTACAGCAGGATAGGCCCTACGATAGCTGTGTACAGCCACAGCGATATGCGGGGTGCCATTCCCCATTTCAGTCCAATGGACTTTTTGCAGGTATATAGAGCGACCGATGCTTTCTTAGCACGTTCCTCTATATTGAGATTCCAGTCTAGTTTACTATCTAAAGTGAGCCCTAAGTATTTGGCCGATTTGCTAAAAGCAAGTTGCACCCCGTTTAGTGTTGGAGGTTTGAGTGGAGGAATCTTATATTTCCTAGTAAATAGGACTAAATCAGTTTTAGCTGGGTTTAGTCCGAGACCGTTTGACGTGGTCCAGGTGGACAGGGTTCGAAGTGCAGTGGTCAAACATTCGCACAGTGTTTGGGGGTATTTTCCCGAGAAAGCAATAGCGACATCGTCTGCATAGGCGATCACCTTGCCGCCCCTACCCTCCATAGAGCGCAGCAGACTGTTGACTGCCACATTCCATAGGAGAGGGGAGAGGACACCTCCCTGTGGGGTGCCTCTACTTACGAACCTGGAGATAGTCGAGGACCCCAAAGTGGCTCTGACGATTCTTCGTTTGAGAAATTGATCAATCAGATCCACGATGCGATGCTCGACCCCCAAATTCGATAGCGCCTCGGTGATCGCCTCTGGTACAACGTTATTAAACGCGCCCTCTATGTCTAGGAAGGCTATGAGACAGTACTCTCTTTGGTAGAGAGCCTTTTCAACTGTAGAGACAACAGCGTGAAGCGCTGTCTCGGTTGATTTACCTTTCTGGTAAGCATGTTGTGCTTGAGAGAAATGATCTGTCTTGATCGAGTTTCTGATGTGTAAGCCCAAAGAAAGGGTTCTAGCGTTTTAAGTAGAAAGGATGTCAGGCTAATGGGGCGGAAATCCTTCGGGGTCGTGTGTGAGGCTTTACCCGCTTTTGGAATGAAGACGACTTTGGATTCCAGCCATGTCTTGGGAATCAGGCCTGTCGCTAAGATATCTTTAAAGATTTTATGAAGCCAGTTAACGGCAGTTGCCCCTGCTTGCTGCAATTGGGCTGGAATGATGCCGTCAGGTCCTGGTGATTTGAAGGGCGAGAAACTTTGTATAGCCCATGTGATGATGTCTTTGGAGAGAAAATCGGTTGCTAAGTGCCCTTGAAATTCTCTGGCTAAGACAAGTGGTGACTCGACTGAGCAACCGGGAAAGTGGGTTTCCATAAGAAGATCTAGAGACTCCGAACTGGTCGTTGTCCACGAGTCGTCTGGTTTCTTAAGGAACCCGACGGTTGTCTGAGTACTGGAGAGAACCTTTCTGAGCCTTGCGGCATCAGTAGTGTTTTCAATTGAGGAGCAGAAGTTTTTCCACGAAAGGCGTTTAGCCTGTCTAAGTGTCTTTTTAAAAGTTGCAAGGTTGCAAGGCTCACCTGTTTCCGGGGACCACCATGGTGGTTTTGTTTTCCCTCTTGGTTTACTCAGGGGACATGACATGTTGAGGGCGGACATGCATGCCTCCGTGAGTTTGTGAGTGAGCATCTCTGTATGCTCAGGGGTTGGGAGTCCCGAAGGAGGCTGTTCGGGAATTAGTCTCCCAATTTGGTCTTTGAAAACGGTCCAGTTTGTACGTTTGTAATTTCTGCACCATTTTGGCTTTGGTGTATCAAGGGAGAAGGCTATATCTATATACCTATGGTCAGAGAACGAGTGTTCATCAAGCACCCTCTATCTAATGAGTCTTTGATGGAGGGACGCCGTAGCAAGCGTCATGTCTAAGACTTCTATATATATATATCTATATAATACCTATATTGCAGATGTAAAGGTTAGTGGACAGGATATAGTTAAAGAGTGACTTACCCCGTTCGTTTATGTCAGTGCTGCGCTACTGATGGTGGTGTGCGTTGGCATCGTATCCTATGATGAGCTCCGTGTGGGTCGCCTCGCAGTCGGCGATCAGGCTACGTAGGAGCGTGTGTGGAAGGGGGCCTTGTTGGTCGTGTGCCATGTAGCTTGAGCTTAGCTTGACACATCCAAACTTCAGCTCCAGGCAAGCAGCAGTGTTATCGCCATTGCTGTAGTTAGAGAGCAGAAAAATATCTAGGTGTTTTTTTTGCCATAATGCAGGTGCGAACTTTACCTTCGTTGCGGGCTACAAGTAGCTTGTAGTCCTTCGTCCCCAGACCGGAAACCCTGCCACCACAGACCCAGGGTTCCTGGATGAGGACTATGTCTGCTCCGCATTGGCCTTTGCAAAGCAAAAGAGCGGCTGCAGCCGCCTTACAGTGGTGGAGGTTGATCTGCAGAAGTCGTAATGACATCTTCAGATTTCTCCACCACTGTACGTTCTGCCTCTTCGTCGCTATCAGTATCGAGGCAGATTTTGTTGGCCAGGTTAGCCAGCTCGGAGCCCTCCGAATGATACCCAGGAGGGATGTCGACCTTCCTTTTCACGGGTGTCGAATCCCCGCCCGTGGCTTGGGCTGGTGTGCCAGGGTCCGCGGCATTGGTGGTGGCAGCCTCCTCTACTACCGGCTCCGCCTCGTCGGTCAAAGAACTGGCCGCATGCGACCGGTACACCCTTATTACTACAGGTTTGAACCCGTAGTAGGCTGTACCATTGGATTTGGCCAGTTCTTTGGCCGACTCGTCATTAATGACCAGGACCACTTGTCTTGTAGTCCCCTTTGGTGGGCAGGGCAGGGTTGCACAGCTGGAAAAGCTTGAGAATCCTTTTGGGATCCTCAGGCTTAGCAGAGACCCAGACCCTGGCGCGGGGGCGACTGGGTATGTCTTTCCTCTAATTTCGCGCCAGGGTAGATCTCCCCCAGCATGGCGCCAGCTTGCTTATATATGGCGGCAGACGCCATATCTTCACAAGCTATCGCTTTTATGCAACCCTGATGCCAACCGGCGTCAGAGCAGCGTGGTGGTGGATCTTCGGACTTCAACATCAAGTCCAAGAGCTTCTCTTGAAGCTCGCACTCAATTGCCCCCCACCTATGCCGAGGGATATGGTACTCACTGTGGCCCCTGTCTAGGACCCCAATAAGAACCTTCTCCCTGGCGGCTTCGGCGAAGGACCGGGTGTGTGGCTGTGGACGAGGGGGAGGCCGGATCCGCTTGGCTTGCGGAACCGTCTCTTCTGCGGAGCGTTGCCGTTTCTGCTTGGCTTTGCCAGAAACGGTAGCAAAAGCCGGCTTAAAATCCGGAAGAATGGTTTTTGCCCACTCCACAAGCTGGGCACCATCTGGGGATGCTGGTTGGGCCGAAAGATCTTGCTGAAGAATTTCAGCAGCCCGTTGCCGATCCTTGAAGGATGGCTTGCCGTTTGGAAGGTTGGCTGACACCGAGGCAGTCGCCACAGTCGCGGACCCGGGAACCGGTGCCGCAACCTTAGGTTGCGGTCGCCGCTCTCCAGGAGTCGTTTCTGTTCGACGGCCAGGGTAGAAAGACAACTGTTTTTGTCGCCTCCAGCTTCCCCCTTTCGCAACCTTTCTTGTGCCTGCTGGCTTGCCAGACTTTGAAGAAGAGGTGCTCGCACCTGAAGTAGAAATGGCCGTTGCTACTTTCTGGTCGTCTGTTGGCCTGCCAGACGTGTTTAGGGTGTTGCCACCTGAAGAGGGATTGTCATTTCCCGAGGTTTTGAGTGCCTCGGACACTGATTTTATGTAACTTAAATTGGAGCTCATATTTGGTCCCACGAGTAGACGGGAAGGACGGTCACCCGCGACATAGCCCGTGTATCGCGGGAAGCCTGATTGAAACTGGAGGTCGGCAGGTATCCAGAGCTCGAAAAGTAGAGACCGAGCAACCCATCGGCCGCGAGTCCTTCGGCACAATGCTGTTCCACCTTGGACTGGGGTTATTTTATAGAGTGTTCTTCTCTCGCCCGACTACCATTCGTCAGCACCCTTGGCAGAGACATGACCGTACCAAGGGCCTGCTTCCAGCCGCCCTCACGAGGAGAGTATAGTCGCACTACCAATTCACAGTGGATCCGCTTGTATGGAAGAGCGGCCAAAAATACTAATAATAGCCATATCGTGCTGAAATTTATAACAAAATAATAGAAAATTTTTCTAAACATATAACAAAAAAATGGGACAAATCGAACGGCTATATCCTATAGCTCCCATACGAACAATCGATACAAAGCTTTGCAAAGTTAGAAAAAAATATTTTTTTTATGTAATTGATTAAGATTTTATTAATTATACACATAAAAGTAATATATTAAGAAAAAAAAGGAAGTTACTTATCATATCCAAACATATTATCAAAAACTTAAATAAAAGTCAACAAAGAAAATATTAAAGGAACAAAAATTATAAAGAATCATCAATTAAATCATACACAGATGTAAGCAAAGTTGACTTGTCTTGTTTTGGAAGTTGTCTCTGTCCTGTTAAAAATGGATCTGAACGTAATAATAGTGTGTTCATGACATCTGTGTTTGTTAAAGTTCGTGACACTTTCCGACTGTGCTGAAGTCTACATTTTTTTATTTCCTTGTTATTGGATTCTGCAGCTTCCTCTGAAAGCTCTCCAATAGACACTAATGCATGCTCTATTACAGCTGAACCATGAATTAATACCTTATGAACGGTAGCCGGTAAATAGTACCATGGATATGCAGATATTAGATATTTAGCTGTATTCAGCGCGTAATTTTGAAACTTCTCCGTATTAATTTTGTATCCTGATGTCATCGCTTGCAATAATGTTGCACATCTATGAATCAAAGAAGCATCAATTCCTGTAATTTCGGAGCTCAAAGCTGCATTAGAAAAGAATTTTCTCGCGATATTTCCATCGTTGGACGATCCCCTACCTCCATCTCTAGGTTTGTCCACAAGTATACCCATTTTTTCGCGAAATTCCTCCTGAATGTGGTTTTTCCTGTTCAATACTTGAATTTTCTTCTCTGCATCTCTTACTTGCCACTCTTTGACCTCTAGTTTATATGAAATATGTAAAAAGTATTCAAAGAAGCGTATATATGAATGTAGTGGAGATAAGCCAAATTCATAAAATCTTGTTTGAACTTTTTTACTCAAACATTTTTGAACATTGTTCATTTCTGTTGGCTTTGCTCCACATATATAACACGTTGCCGAGGATGATTCACTGATTGCGTTGCACACCTTTCCATCTACCATAGTAAGATGCAAGCTATGCGTAATAAGAATTTTTTTATTTATTTGCTTAATTTTTGCGTCAATATATTCTGCTTCGTCTTTCGACAGCTTAGCGGTCTCTTTCTTAAATTGAAATCTTATTGGTCGACAGTAACGAGTCGATGATGGCCGGGGGTTTTTCCAAATTATTGTGTTATCTATTTGAGTAACCAGTTGCAGAGGTACGTAGGATGTTACAAATAAGCTTCTGTCGTCCGAATCACCGTTTGAAAACTTTTGCTTATACTCGCTATGCCCCGTACTTCCATTAAAGCCCCATTTTCCAATTAAAGTTAGATTCTTAACTATATTTTCAGGAATAGTTTCAATTATGTTGGTCTGAAGCTCTATTATACTAGATGCCGTATTATCTAGTAAGCTCTGTAATTCGACTTCCGCATGAGATTCGTCTATATAAATACCATCAGGGTATCTAATTTTTTTGGAACTTAGTACTCTTTGATAACTGGGAAAAAATTCAAAGGATATTTTACTATTTACAAAGTTTCTTATCAGCAAATATTGGTGTTTCGTCATAGAGGTCTCCATTAAAAGCGAAATAACTTCCATTGGATCAGCTGGCAGGAAACTTCGATTTTGATTTTCATTGCATAGAGCAGAAACAGCAGACTCATCTATTTCCCTCAGCTGACCTATACGCCGTCGCTTTGTTCTCCTTGAAGCATCCTCAAAATCAAGTTTAGGACGGCCTCGATTAGCACTTTCCTCTATATGATTAGATTTGGAGTAGGTGCTTTTTAATAAAATAGATTCCATTTTATTAAGCCATCCAGATTGATATTGAATAACTGAAGATTTTTTGCGTTTGTATTTTTTCCAAAAAGTTACAATTGTTTTGCAAATATTCTCAATTATTTTTGACACTTCGCTCAACTCTGGAATAATGTAGCCGTTGTTTTCAATGTTCCCTTGCACATCGGAAATCAGTTTCTTCAATTTTTCTGCGTTGGTTCCATTTTCTGTGCACCACTTATTAAAAATATATAAACGTGGAAACACACTCTTTTGCGATGCACCTACCAAAATCATATATGATGCAAAGGAAAAAATAAACAAAATTTAAATATAAATTTATAAATAAATAGTTTTGAAAAGATTTGCAAAAACACAAAACACGAAAGACGATGACAAAGCTACAGCACAACACCACAAAAGGCAAAGAGTCAGCTTTGACTGCGTTAATATATTTACTAGTAAGCACACATCTGCAAATTTCTGCAGCTAATTTTATAACATTTAACACCTAAAACGTAAGACAAACACAATGACATACAAACCAATTTCTGCATTTTCTTGGAACATGAACCTTCTCTCAGTAACTTACTACAGTCTGATCTTAGTGCACTATCTGAATGGTGCAACTTTAACCAACTTAACTTAAATTGTTCTAAATGTAAAGTAATGTCTTTCTGTAGAAGTACTCCTCATACTGCTCAGTACTTGCTTGATGGCTCACCACTCGATCGCGTATTAGAAATGAAGGATTTGGGTATTATTCTTGACCCAAAATTAAAGTTTGATTCTCATATATCGTGCATGGTTAATAAAGCCATCAGTGTCGTTGGTTTCATCAAGCGGTGGTCGAAAGAGTTTAACGATCCCTACACTACTAAAACACTTTATACATCCCTAGTGCGTCCCATCCTTGAATATGGATCTTGTGTGTGGTCTCCGCAATACAAGATTCATCAGGATAGAATCGAATCTGTTCAGAAGAAATTTCTTTTATTTGCACTTAGAAGTTTTAACTGGGTTCCCGGAGTTGATTTGCCTTCGTATTCAAGTAGACTTCTATTAATTAACCTTCCTTCTCTTTTAAACCGTAGAACTATGCATGGAGTTTTATTTGTTACTAATCTGCTCAATGGTGAAATCGACTCACCTACTTTATTAAGTCGAATAAACTTATCTGTCCCTATTAGATCTTCTCGTAACTTTGTACCTATTAACCTTGATCGTTGCTCTACCAACTATCTAATGCATGAACCATTTCGAGTAGTGTGCGCAGACTACAATAAGATGTTTTCACTTGTTTCCGTTGAGGCCTCCATTCCCATACTAAAAAGATCCATACTGCTTTACTTATCTAGTCATAGTCACTAATCACTAATCTTATGATCTGATTGGGTTTTTCTGGGTTTTTCCCAATCCATGCAACAAATGTTGGATCATTAAATTAAATTTTTGTTAACTCCCCAGAATATTTTAATTTTTAAACTTTTGCATTTCATTTCAGTTTGTTTACTGATTTAATTTTAAATTTTGTTCATTAATCTTAAACATTTTTGTAGCTTAAGCTCTACTTTTAATTTGATTTAATTTTAATTTTTATGTCGACTGATATTAGTTGACAATAAATAAATAAATAAATAAATAAATAAATAAAATAAATAAATAAACATCTAAAACTTTAACTAAACATAAAATAGACTTTCACAAACACACACAAAAAAGGGTTATTCCATAAAATTAGTTTAACGAAAAAACTTTGACAGGAAAGTTAATTATTAATATCTCGATTTAAAGTAAACACCTTCAGTTTCAAATTGCATTTTAAATAATTAAATTCGGAGCACTCTAGCTAACGTTTTGATCTACTTAAAGTGCGATTTGAAGAAGAGAAAAAACTTTCTGAGCGCAGCTGCATTGCGAAAATGAACACGTGTTCATGAGTTTGATGCTATTTTTAGAAAGTCCCGTTGGGTTTCCAGCGAAAACCGGTTTGCAAATTGGAAGATTGGACATTTTAGAGGCAAACTGTGTTAATTTAATTTAAATATTTTCAAATCGGTTTTTTTGATTTTTGGCCTCTGACGGAACCACTGTGCAATTGTAAGCTCCAAGGACGGCACGCACCGCGAGGATGGCAACATACATATTGTCGGTATATATGCGAAGTTGCGCGTTGTTCCCCTTGTTGCTTCAATCGGCTGACGGCCCTACTTCATATTAACAGCAGAACAAATGTAAACACATGTGTATCTGCAGGTCAAGCACTATTAGCTACAGCTAAAATTTATATTAAAGCAAATAATGGGAGATTTGAACAGTTAAAAGCTTGGATAGATAGTGGATCCCAGACAACTAAAATCTCAGAAGAAGCTGCTCAAATTCTAAAATTGCCTAGAATCAAAACCAACACCAAAATTAGTGGGGTTTCTTTAACTGGTGCAATGGTAGCCACGAGCAAAATAAAAATAAGTTTAAGTTTTAAATAAAAATAACAAGGAACTCTTAAAAATGGAAGCAATAGATCTGAAAAAGTTAATGAGAGCCCTTCCAAGCGAGTTTTTGAAAATAGACACGTCGCGATGGAAAAAACTTAAGCTAGCCGATCCCAATTTGATAAGCCGGGTCGAGTTGACTTAATAATTGGTGCCGATTTATATTCAAGTATAATACGGAAAGGAAAAGTGAGACAGATGGTCTACTTGGTCAAAACACTGACTTGGGATGGATTATCTCAGGATGTTCAAAATCAAAAGGCGGAAATTCTATAGTAGCAACCACTTTTGAAACTGTAGACCTAGAACAATTTTGGGAACTTGAAGAAAATTCAAAAGAGAACGAAGAATCTCAAATTTGTGAACAAAACTTTAAGCAAACCACCAAAATAGATGGAAATGGAAGATATACAGTTTCTATACCATTCAAAGAAAATTAAGATTTGGGGAATTCAAAAAAACAAGCTACAGCACCGTTTCTGAATTTAAAAAGGAATTTACAGAAAATTAAAAACTTCGGAGTAGCTTGAATAAATTAATTAAAGAATATATTCAGCTCGGCCATATGGATAAAACAGGCAAAGAATGCAAATATTTTTTGCCGCATCAAGCAGTTATAAGAGTCGCGATTGAACTCTCGTGGAGTACAGACGTGCTTACGGACGGTTGGCCTTACGAGCTCTCTCAGCGATTATTAACTGTATACCCTCTCTCTCGGGCGCTCTCGCAGCAATCGCGTGTTTTTGTCGCGCATTCTGATTGACTGAACCAGCTACGCTATAACGGAGCTTCACACGCACACGCGCGCAAGCTTTGTTTACAGTGTTCCGAAACGTGCTGCTATCGCTAGCGTTGGCATGCACACAGACCCCCCTCCCCCACCCCCCGGAAGATGGACTGGCAAGCGCCTCCAAGTGGCAAAAAAGCCACAAAAAAGGCAAATGTTACATACTCCGACAAAGAACTAGACAGCGACGAGGATAGCCAGGATAGCTCCGAGCCCGGCGAGGTTAAGCGAAAAGTACCGCAAAGGACTGCCCCGTTGGACGACACCCCTAGCACCAGTGCGGAGGCCAGGCTTAAGAACAACAGATTTTCAGCGCTAGCAAATGACGACGAACCTGACAACGTCTGTAGCGAAAGTGATGACAACGCCAACTCAGTGACCTTCCAGTCACGCGCGGAGGCTCCTCTCAATCCGACCGCTCCCGAGCCGAAGGTAATCAAGCCACCGCCCATTTTCATCCCGGACGTCACGCGGATCAAAGGCCTGCTCGACTTAATAACACGCATAGTCGGCAAAAACGTAGACTTCTCTTGCAAATCTGGAAGAGACAACAAGGTGCGTGTTTTAATGCCCAACAAAGAGAGCTACTTCAAGCTTAAAAACCACCTGGATGCAAAGCAGATACGGTATCACACGTTCCAGCCCCGTGACGAGCGTGCCTATCGTATTGTGATCATAGGCCTGCACCACTCAACGGACACTACCGACTTAAAGGAGGCATTGCTAGACCAAGGGCACAGAGTCCGGGACATAAACAACGCAACCAGTCGCAGCACTAAGCTACCCTTGTCGTTGTAGACCTCGAACCTGCCAGCAATAATACAGAGGCGTACAAGATTCAAAGACTGTGCCGTTCTGTAGTCTCAGTTGAGCCGCCGCTAAAGTTCAACGATATCGTTCAATGCTACCGCTGCCAGGGCTTTGGCCACTCGCAGAGATACTGCCGCCTGGAGCACAGATGTGTCAAGTGCGGGGGCGCACATAGCACGACAGAATGCACGAAGCAAAGGGACCAACCGGCCTGTTGCCTCCACTGCGAAGGCAACCATCCTGCCTCGTACCAAGGGTGTCCCGCCTTTAAAAAAGCCAAGGCACAGTTCGCTCCAAAGCCCAGTCGGCCCATCATCCACACCCGAAGGCAAACACTCGGCACTCCACCATCAGCCGCTATCAACAGCCAGGTCAGCTTTGCAGACGCACTCAGAGGCGGCATTCATGCTACTCCCGCAGCCCCTGCCCCCACCCAGAGTACCGACACAGATGCATTATTCACCCGCATGGAGAACATGATAGAGAAGATGCTGGACAATATGTTCTCCCAGATCACCCAGATGTTTGCTACCATCCTCTCCAAGGTATGCAAGTAGAACTCCATATTGTTATTTGGAACGCCAACGGCCTTGTCAGGAGCAGACCCGAGGTAGAGCACTACCTCAAGACGAAGCAGGTAGACATCCTACTTATTGCCGAGACACACTTCACACAACGATCTTACCTTTGCATCAGCGGGTACGAGCTGATCAAAGCTAACCATCCCAACGGCACAGCTCGGGACGGACCGGCAATACTAATTAAAACAGGTATCAACTTTGTTGAGCTTCCGGCTTTCTGCGCTGACTGGGCGCAATGCGCAATCGTTCGGCTAGCCAGTCCCTTGGGTGACCTTACAGTTGCCGCTGTGTACATGCCACCAAGACACAAAGTCCACGACTCTGAATTCCTCCATCTATTCAGCACTCTTGGACCAAAGTTCCTGATTGGCGGCGATCTTAACGCCAAGCACTCCTGGTGGGGCTCTAGGAAAAAACAATCCGAAAGGACGCGTGCTTCTTCAGGCCATACAAAAACAGGGTCTTAACTGTCACTCACCTGTCGAGCCCACACACTGGCCTACTGACTCAACAAAATCGCCGGACTTACTGGACTTCGCCATATCCAAGGGCATCGACTGCACAAAGGTCTCGTGCCACGACCCGGACCTCTTCTCCGACCACACTGCGGAAACGCTTCGCATTAATAACCCTGTTGAGAGGAAGCTGCCCAGAAAAAGGCTGATTACAAAGCACACGAACGCCGAACTCTACAAAGCCTGGCTGCTGGAAAAAATCGACCCCAACCCCGTCCTTGACAATGCTGACGACATTGACCGCGCCGTAGCCAACCTCACCGAGGAAATTAGGAAAGCTGCAAACATCGCCACCCCACAGTTCGCCCGCTCTACTCGTACTCCTGGCAGCGACTTACATCTGTGGTCTGCTGAATAGCTGAGAAGAGACGCCTTTGTCACGCCTGGTTCAACAGCAGAAACCCCCGCGATAAAACGGTCTTCAACAGGGCTGGCAAACAGCTCAAGGAGACTCTGATGCAACTCCGCAGTCAAGCCCTGGACTCTTTTCTCGAATCTCTCGAGGCTGGTGACCCAACCTTTGGCACGTCACCCGCCACGTGGAGAGACCTGTCAAGCGATCCGCTATGGTCCAACTAGAGGACAACTCCTGGTGCCGTTCTGACCTTGATAGAGCCAAGGCGTTCTCTCAGCATTTCTGTAAGGCCTTTACACCATTCAGCCGGTGCTCCGCCGAAGATGCCGTGATCACGACGGACTTCGTCTACTCCCAGTCGCTCGTAGATGAGCCATCTATTCCTCCGGTGCTAGCTGAAGAGGTGGAAATGGAAATTGCTGGATTCAAGGACAAAAAAATCACCGGGTCACGACGGGATTGAGAGTTTGGCCTTAAAGCTTCTCCCGCCAAACTGCACGCAGTTGCTAGCGACGGTCTTCAACACCTGCTTTTTAACTGGCCACTTCCCAACATCCTGGAAAATAGCTGAGATCATCGTCATCCTCAAGCCTGCAAAACCTGAAGTTAATCTCGCCTCCTATCGTCCGATTAGTTTACTGGCAATCCTCTCCAAAATACTTGAAAGAGTATTTTTGCGTAGAGTGTTGCCAGTACTGGACGAGGCTGGTCTGATCTCTGATCACCAGTTTGTCTTCAGAAGATGTCACGGCACCCCGGAACAATGCCACAGGCTGGTAGAGCAAATTCTTCGGGCATTCGAGTCTAGAAAGTACTGTTCAGCGGTAATGCTTGACGTTAAGCAGGCGTTTGATCGGGTCTGGCACGTCGGACTTCTGTACAAAATTAAGGCAGCCCTGCCATATGCCTATTTTATACTGCTACGCTCATATCTACAAGGAAGACAGTTTTATGTTAGGTGTGGTGACGCAATATCTGGTATGCAGAACATTGAAGCTGGAGTACCACAGGGCAGCGTCTTGGGCCCATTACTCTACACGCTATATACTGCGGACATGCCTACAATCAGCAACGACGCCAGACCGTCGCCACCTATGCGGACGATACCGCATTTATAGCCACAGGTGACTCCGAGCTCGACGCCTCTGAGCTCATGCAGAGTCAACTTGACTTACTGGGCCCCTGGCTTAAAAGGTGGAACATAGACGTTAACCAGGAAAAATCAACTCACACTACGTTTGCCCTTCGCAACGGCAACTGCCCTACTGTCTTCCTCGATGGTACGGCAATCCCTGAAGTCGACACGCCCAAGTACCTAGGCATGACCATGGATAGGAGACTAACTTGGAAGGCCCACATTCTCCGCAAGAGGGCAGCAGCAAAGCACAAGTTTAAGCAGCTCCACTGGCTCATAGGAAGGCGCTCAAAAATGAAACTTAGGTCCAAATTACTCATATACAAGTCCATAATTAAGCCAATTTGGACCTACGGTATCCAGCTGTGGGGTACAGCCAGCGTGAGCAATAGGCTTAAAATGCAAGAATTCCAAAATAAAGTCCTCCGAGCAATTACCAATGCCCACTTGCTGCACAGCAACGCCTTAATTCACTCCGAGCTGGGGTTCCCGACGGTCAAAGACTCTATAATATCTATGAGCATTAAATACACGTCAAGACTCCACAGATACACCAACCCCCTGGCAATCAACCTCCTGGACAATAGCACACAAAGACGTCGCCTACGGAGGACCCACCCACTGGACCTGCAGGATGAGCGTCATTAAATAAATTAATGAATTTCTGAAACCTAAGCTATACTTGTGACTCATTCTTGTAAAATTCTCCCTCCAATGTATTGACAAAAAAATTAATGATTGTCCAGGAATGACAGATTTTAAATAAAATAAAACTAGAGAGAAAAAAAAGCAGTTATAAGAGATTCGAGTCTCACGACCAAGTTACGAGTAGTATTTGACGCTTCAGCGAAGACTACTAACAAGAGTCTTAACGATATTCTGTGGATAGGACCCAGAATTCAATCAGATATATTCGACATAATATTAAATCGGCGTAAATGGCCATTTGTAGTGTCGGCAGACATTGAGAAAATGTACCTGCAGATAAACATTCATGAAAACGATCAAGAATACCGGAATATATTGTGGAGGAATTCTCCAAAAGAAGAAATAAAAACTTTTCGGTTATCAACGGTAACCTATGGTACTGCGTCCGCACCGTATTTGGCAACAAGAGTATTGCTGGACATCGGGCAAAGATGCAAAAATGAACAAATCGGCGAAGTCATCAAGAACGATTTTTATATGGATGACTTGATGACAGGCGCATTTTCTGAACAGGAACTAAAGACTATAATTAAACAGGTATCTTTAGAACTATGCAAAGCCGTCTTAAATATTAGAAAATGCATATCAAATAAAGCAGAGCTGCTAGAAGATATTAATAAGATAGGAGAAAATAAAATACTAGATAACGGAGAAAATGAGTCAATAAAGACTTTAGGATTACAATGGAAACCATTGATGGACAAATTTAGGCTCAGTATTAATGGTGTCAAAATGGATAAGATAACCAAGCGAATGGTCTTATCTACATTAGCGAAAATCTACGATCCGCTTGGATGGTTAGGTCCAGTAACAACTGTAGGAAAACTTTTCATGCAGAAACTTTGGTTTCAAGATCTTGAATGGGATCAACCGTTGTCATTGGAACTAGTACACGAATGGAAGGCATATACATCAGAACTGGATGACTTAAGTCAGATTAGGATACCAAGGTGGATTAAATCTGAGACTGGGTCACATGACCAATTACATGGGCTTGCTGACGCTTCCGAAAAAGTGTATGCAGCAGTAGTATATGCCAAAATCGGGGACTCAGTAAGAATCATAGGAAGCAAAAATAAAGTTAATCCAATAAAAATTTAAAAAAACGATTCCGAAGCTGGAATTATGCGCAGCACATTTACTGGCAAAATTAATACATAAAATTAGAGACGTACTTAATATATCAGTTGAGATGGTTGCTTGTAGTGATTCTACAATCACTCTATCATGGATACAGAATCCTAGTAGCAAGGATAAATTTATTAGAAAAAGAGTAGAGGATATAAGAAACATCTTAGGAATACTCTGGAAACATGTCCGATCGGAAGATAATACAGCTGATATAGCGTCCAGAGATTCCACCTTATGGTGGCAGGGGCCACATTTGTTAGGTAAAAACAAGAATGAATGGCCAAAAGATCCACTCCGAGAACAAGCAATAATAGCTGCTACAATCTCGGAGGAGATAAGCCCAATACAAAAACTTATACAGAGAAATTCATGCTTCTTTAAGCTTACAAGAATCATGGCTTACGTCCTAAGGTTCATTAACGTTAAAATAAAAAAATAGAATTTCCAAAATACCTTACAGTAGGAAAATTGAAGGATGCAGAAAAACTAATAGTAAACAAGTAAGAAGGCTCTAGTCGAGAAATCCCGACTAGGACATACCCTTAACCCGATACTTAACGCTTACAGTTACTTATGTGTATTAACTCCGTGACCAATATGACCAAACTTCAAACTGCGATATCTCCGGTGTTTCTAAACCGATTTTAATTTTTTTAAATGTTCATTATTTTATCCGTAGTTTCGAACCCCATTTTCACAATTTAAAAATTCAAGATTTTTTTGTTATCGATCACATGTGTATATCGGAAACCAGAAATGTCATCGAAAATTTAAAGCAAACTTGATCTGCTCATGGTATAGGAGAGCTTAAGTTTCAAGTTTGAAGTCTCTAGCTCTTATAGTCTTTGAGATCGGTGCGTTCATACGGACGGACAGACGGACAGAAAGACAGACGGACAGACAGACAGACGGACAGACGGACATGGCTAGATCGACTCGGCTGTTGATGCTGATCAAGAATATATATACTTTATGGGGTCGGAGATGCTTCCTTCTGTCTGTTACATACATTTGCACAAAACCATTATACCCTTATTTACCCATTTTATGGGTTAAGGGTATAAAAACTTGCAAGCAAGTCAGTTTAACAAAGAAATAAAAGAACTACTACAAAGTAAAGAAATTGCAACAAAAGGCAAAACATTGGCTTTAAATCCCTTTTTAGATGATGAAGGGTTACTTCGAGTTGGTGGAAGATTGCACAACGCTTCGATAGATTTCGAAGTTAAACACCCTTTGATTTTTGAGAAATGTTTTTTTACGACATTAATTATAAGAAAAGTACATAAAGAGACTCTGCACGGTGGGATTAATTTGATGAAAAATCAAATCAAAAGGCAATTTTGGATAAATAAATAAATAAATATATTGGGAAGATCTCCCAACAGAGATGGAGGCACTGCGACCGAACGATCTTTTGTGCCCATAAGACTCCCTATTCAGACAAGAGCTGCTCAACCTCCCTTATGAAGGCTAGCAGACCTCCCGTCGAGGCTTTCCTTATCTGCATAGCTGTCAGAAACTCGCTATGCAGATGCCTCCTTCTAGACCAAATGACGGCTGGACATTCACAGAGAATGTGTTTTGTCGTCTCGTCATCCCCCTTACAGAGCCTACACTCTGTGTCAGGAGACAGACGCATTTTATGAAGATGGTATTTTAAGACATGGTGGCCGGTGAGGTAGGCTACCAACAGTCTTAGGTCCATCCTGGAACACCCAGCAGTATTCCTTCCTACTAGTGGATGTATCAGCTCTTTAGCTTGACGACATCCTGGACTGGATATCCAATATCTGGATCTTGCTCCCTCTGCCCATCTTTCTACCTTTTCTTTGGCAGCGGCCCACCCTAAGCCACAAAAAGGCTCTGGGCCAAGTAAAGGAGTCGCTGAGCCGGCTCTAGCCAGCTCGTCTGCGTTTTCATTGCCGGTAATTCCGGCATGACCTGGAACCCAACACAAAGTTACTTTGTTCCCGGTGGAGAGTTGCTGGAGGCTGGTCCAGCAGTCTGCGACAAGTTTAGAGCTAATCCTCCAAGAGGATAGAGCTTTGATCGCCGCTTGACTGTCCGAAAAGATGTATAAATTAGCTCCTCTCATCCTTTTGTCTAGGATGAGTTTAGAGCAGGCCTCAATGGCATGAATCTCTGATTGAAAAACGCTGGGCCATTTACCCAGTGCAATCGAGACTCTGGTGTTAGGTCCAAAGATCCCCGCACCCACCCCTTGCTCAGTTTTAGACCCATCAGTGAACCACTGCAGGCCCCTGGGGTCATTACAAGGGTTGCCATTTTCCCATGCCCTACGGTCTGGAATGAGAGTCCTGAATTTCGCCCCGAAATAGAGCTTCGTGGTCATGAGATCTGTTCGATTGCAGACCTCTAAGCCAGAAACATTATTCAAAATACTGACATGACCCGCATCATTAGTCAGTAACCCAGATGTGAGTTTGATCCTAAGAAGACTTTTAGCGGCAACTTCTTGTATGTGAATGTGTAGAGGAGTCAATCCAATAATTTTCTCCATAGCCGTAGTTGGGCATGTGCGTAAAGCTCCCGTCAGAGATATGGCCGTGACCTGCTGCAGTTTGGGCCACCACACAAGAGCAGCATAGGACACGATAGGCCTGACCATCATGCAGTAAAGCCACAGGATGGATTTGGAGTCAAGGCCCCACGATCTACCATAAAGCATTCGACATGCCCATAAAGCATGTGAAGCCTTGGTAATCGTTTTATTAAGGTGCGAGTTCCAGTTTAGTCGTTTGTCTAGAACAACTCCCAGATATTTGACCTCACTGGAAAGCTCTACGGGTGTCCCACCAATGACTAGGAGGCCGATGTCATTGATGTACCGTTTGGTGAACGGCACAACAACCGCCTTGTGCGGATTGATGTTGAGACCCACGTTTATGCACCATTCTAGAACCAAATTGAGTGCCCTTCGCATCAGTTCGGTGACGGTGTTTCCGAACTTCCCTGATACTACAATGGCCAAGTCATCTGCATACCCGATGGCATCAATTCCCTGGCTGTGTAGTTCTTCTAGAAGTTCGTCAACTACAAGTGACCATAGTAGGGGAGACAACACTCCACCTTGTGGACACCCTCTGGCCGCGTTTATACGAACCGTCGTTGCGTCTAACGTGGAAGATATTTCTCGTTGTCGTAGCATGGCTTCTATCCAGGCTACAGAGGCTGCGTCAATGTCCCTATGATATAGAGCTCTGGAGATTGACTGATAGCCAGTGTTGTCGAAAGCACCTTCCACGTCCAGAAAAGAGCACAGAGCAATTTCCTTGGACTTGAAAGATTTTTTGATTTTGCTGACTAGGTGGTGAAGAGCGACCTCAGTCGATCCGCCTTTGATGTAGGCAAATTGTGATTTGTGTAGCGGTTTGGTGGCCTGGAGAGTGCACCTCACGTGCAAGTCCACCAGCCGCTCCGCAGTCTTGAGAATAAAAGACGAAAGGCTTATCGGTCTGTATGACTTTGGTTGGTCGAGAGCTCTGTTGCCTTGTTTAGGAATAAATACCACGTTAACTCTCCTCCAAGATTGTGGTATATATCCCCATGCAAAGCTGGCTCTAAGCAGACTGACAAGTGGTGTTATAATTATTTCAATGCTATGTTGTAGCAAGGCAGGGAAAATCTGGTCGCCCCCAGGGGCTTTAAAAGCGCTAAAAGATTTGACTGCCCACCTGACCTTGTCAGGATCGAAAATAATACCGGACAGACTATGATCTCGCCTAATCGGTGTGGTAGTTAACCCGTCTGGTTCACCATGTGTGCTGATTATGGATCCTGGGAAATGCACCTAAAGCAAAAGTTCTAGCGTTTCCTTCCGATCTTGAGTAAAAGAGCCATCTGTTCTTTTGAGAAGCCCCACCCCATTAGTTGAGCCCTTTGCGAAGACCTTTTGCAGTCTAGCTACTTCTGGTAGTGCCTGCACACTTTCGCAGTAGCTACGCCAGCTCTCTCGCTTAGCTCTTCTAATGTTCTTATTATACTCCGTGAGAGCACTCCTGTAAGTGTCCCATGAGTCCCGATTTGCCCTAGCTCTATTAAAGAGTCTACGTTCTACCTGTCTTTGACTTGCAAGTCTGTCGCTCCACCAGGGAACCTCGCGGTTCACCCGATGTCGCTTTAGAACTGTACTGTCTTGGAAAGAAGTGATAAGCACATCGTGAAGCTGGTCAGCAGCCAACTCTATGTCACTCACAGACGCAAAGTGGGTTGTAAGCTGGTCAGCTTTCATAGCCACAGAGGCTGTGAACATATCCCAGTTAGTTTTCTTCCGATTTTATAGCGAAGTGTTGAGTTCCGTTTGGCCAGGTAGATCAAACCGGATGTGCTGGTGGTCTGATAACGTGGCTTCATCGGTAACCCTCCAGTTCGTTATATAACCGGACATGAAGTTACTAGCCAGGGTGAGATCCAGGACCTCCTCCCTAATGGCGGAGCTACGTCAGTGTCTCCGGGAAACTAGGCAGCCACCACCACCACTTCACGAACACCTTCCGCTGTAGCCACCTCTACGGCTGTTGCAACTAGATCCCTGCAGATAAAGTTAGTTAATGGGAAATGCCTCACGTTATTATCTAAAAGAATAGCTGCGCGAGGAGCACCTTCACTGCGGTCATATAACAACTTACTTGTACCGCAGCTCAGTCCTCTAATTTGGCCACCGATCAACCATGGCTCCTGGACTAGGGCCATGTCGATCTTCTGCTCGGCGAAAGTTCTGCACAGGGTGGCCGACGCCCCTTTGGCGTGGTGCAGGTTCGCCTGGAGAACCCTCATGGTTCTCATGACTCCTCCTTGGAGCGCTGGACGAGGTTGCCGCTCTTACCTCGTCGAGAGTTGTTCCCTCTCACTCCCTTCGGCAGTCTAGATGCCTTGACCGACATCGGTATCCTGGCTGCCGGCGCCGTGGCCTTGGGGGGCTGTGCCCTACCTCTGGCGGGAGCACTACCTTTTGTAGTACCGCCTGGGGCTCCCTTGGCCTGTGGAGTACTCCTCGGAGCTGGGACGGGGGTGGTCTTCACAGCGAGCCCAGCAGCTGCACTAGTGGATGGACCATCTCCGTGGAAGGGTTCTGCTCGTTGGACGTCGCTGCTCTTATCCTTAGGAGCGGGGCTCTTCAGGATAAGCCTGATCCGGCCAAAGCCGTACCAGATCTTACCGCCGTTATTGGTAAGCGACTGCAGCGACGCCTGATCCACCATAATGGCGAGGTGCAGCATCTCACCTTGTGTGGTCCGCTGCACTACCCTCCACTGGGTGGTGTCGAGAAAATTCTGCTTACCAACATAAGTCAGAACCTCCTCGTTCGACAACTCCAAGCTGTTGGCGAAGTAGCCTCGCACAAGGCTGGCCCGGGGGAACTGGCCCTCCTCCAACAGCTCCACGTCAAGTGAACTGTTAGTCTTGATAAGGCTAAAGTTACACCTGACGCACTCGGCTGCCTTGTCGTCATGGCAGACGAGCAAAAGCCACCCAGTTCTCGGAACACATCCCTTGAACTGTGGCTTTAGACCGACTGTCTCCGTAGAGAAAGTGGTCTTTAAAATCGCAGCCTTGAGCGCAGCCATCTGCTCCGCTGTCAAAGCCAACGACCTGTAAGTCAAAATGAAGCCGAGCTTGACACCGCTTGCCATCCGACTGTAGGATGGTGCTGTCGGCTCTGAATGAGCACTCTTCGGCTTCTTTGACAAGCCCGACTCTTGGGTCGTGTCAAAAGACCTGTCTCGCGTAGCCAGTGCTTCAGCGGGACGGGGAGCTTTTGCCGCCTGGAGAGCCTCAGCTCTCGAGAGTCCCTTCGCGATAGCTGCCTTAAACAGCTTCTTTTCGCGACTTGTCATTTTTATGAAGGCGACCTCGGAGTCCAGCTTCAGCCGCCGGATCCGATTGCCTGCATCCGCTATGGAAACTGAGCAGGATGCGTCGTCTGACGGTATCACAGTGACATCTTCAGAGTCTAAGGCCAACACCTCAGGTTCCTCTGTTGTCACCAGATCTTCTGTCGACGATAAGGAGGCAGTCTTCAACCGTCCCACGACGGTCGGTGGCTTATCCGAATCCCCAATCGCAACCGGAACGACATCCGTGCGTTTTGGGGTGGGCGCCGGCAGCACAGCAGCTGCAATGCCTGTATTGGCCGTTTCCGTGAAGGATGAGGCCTGGGGAGATGCTGTTAGAGTGACATCAAACTCATTTTCTACAATTGAAATATGCATATGATTCCCACGAGTAAACGGGAAGGAAGGTCACCCGCGGCATAGCCCGTGTACCGCGGAAAGTGCACAAATAAAACTGGAGGGGGACAGGTATCCAGAGTCCGCATATTAGCGACCAAGCACCCCCTCGGACACGAATCCCTCGGCATATGCTGTTCCACCTTGGATTGGGGAATTTAATGAAGAGTTATCTTCTCTTAGCCCGACTACCATTAGTCAGCACCCTTGGTCGAGACATGACCAACACAAGGGTCTGTTTCCAGCCGCCCTCGCGTGGAGAGTATAGTCGCACTTCCGACAGTGTGAGCAGATACGGCGCGTACTACCTGCGTAGTTACACGTGATTCCCCTTGCTCACCTGACGGCTGACGGCCAAAGGCAATTTTGGATAATCGGGTTAAGAAACTCATTAAAAAAAATGCCTAAGGGAATGTGTTACGTGCACCATGTATCAGAAAAAGACAGCAGAGCAAATAATGGGTAATCTTCCCAGTTATAGGGTAGCTGAACATTAGATGCTCCAAAACTCGAGGCCAAAAATGTTTTAAAGGCTATATAGCACTCTTCGTGTGTATGGCCACAAAAGCAATCCATTTAGAAGCAGTCAGTGACTTAATGTCAGACGCGTTTCTAGCAGCCTTCAGAAGATTTACATCTAGGAGGGGCAAATGTGCCAACATATATTCAGATAATGGCACAAACTTTGTAGGTGCAGCTAGGAAATTAGATAAGGAACTACGAGAAGCAATTAACGAAAATACGCAGATTATCTCTATTCTGGTATTGGGAAGCTGGTGTAAAATCAGTCAAATATCATTTGAAGCGAGTAATAGGAGAATCTAACTTAACATATGAGGAATTCTCAACCTTACTATGCAAAGTTGAAGCAATATTGAACTCACGGCCTCTTTACTCATCAGGAGAAGATGTTGACGATAATGAAGTTTAACACCTGGTCACTTCTTAATTGGGAGACCAATGATAGGCGTAGTTGAAGCACCGAATGAGGGTAAAATAGGAGATCTGGACAGATGGCGATTGATCCAAAAGTTCCGAAAAGAATTTTGGAACAAATGGAAAGATGACTGCTTGTATACGCTCCAGCAGCAAAACAAGTTTAAAGTAGAGAATGAAAACCTCGAAAAATGGCAAATAGTTATCATTAAAAATTAATGCTGCCATCCAGCTAAGTGGCCGTTGGGAAAAATTGAGAAAACTCACCCAGGCCAGGATAAAAAAGTCAGAGTAGTTAAAGTAAAGACAGCAGAAGATCTGGTAACAAGACCAGTAAACAAGATATGTCCTTTAAGAAATATTAAAGCAGTCTAATAAACAGTTGTGCGAGGGCAGCTGGCCATGGAGCAATGCGAATGATAACACTTGCGAGGTATTTCCCTTTAAACCAGATCAACCTTCTTATTGTAAGTACAGGAAGTTAGTCGAATCTCAAACATATTGGGTAGAGCTAGAGAAAAGAAATAACTAGTTTTATAAGATTCGCCAGCATACAAGAGTACAGCTCCAATGTGGGAACCTTCCTCAGGAGATTATACTGCTACCACCACAAGGGGTTCTGTTAATTACTTCAGGTTGTATCGTCCGAACAAATGACAAGATTTTAGTAGCTCATTCCGATTTCCGATCTGAGAGTCAATCAGCCCTCTCACCGTCGTATAGGAAACATTGACGAAACACCAGAGCTCATATGGGAACCAATGAGCTCATCAACAATAAATCACACGGTCGAGATTAATAAGTTAAAGGGGGACATAAATTATCTGCAGCATCACAACTGTTTAAGCCTGAAAGTAGGCACTGACATCTGCAACTCCCCATCCAAGCAGTAGTTATTATACTTTGATACCAAAGGTATCATAGTATATTGGGTTTGTGCAATGTCCGTCATGGTGTCTGTCCGTCCGTCCGTCTGTCCGTCTGTCCGTCCGTCCGTCCGTCCGTATGAACGCAACTTTTTCGACACCTTTATAGCTAGAGCCTTGCAACTTTGCAAATATTTTGGTACATGTCTTCGTCAGACAAAGTGTTAAATGTAGGGCTCTACGACCTCAGGGGGCCCGAGAAATCGATAACAAGTCGA
The DNA here is from genome assembly GCA_018152965.1 of Scaptomyza pallida. Classification (NCBI taxonomy): domain Eukaryota; kingdom Metazoa; phylum Arthropoda; class Insecta; order Diptera; family Drosophilidae; genus Scaptomyza; species Scaptomyza pallida. The sequence goes on from JAECXP010000220.1 coordinate 1,158,469, forward strand.
TACACCTCGATGTGCAAATCGATAAAACACAAATATATCCCACATTTTAGCAGCTAGAGTCCCCAAATTTGATGGCAAGATAGCTGGTAACATTCCTCAAAAAACTGCATTAAAAGTTTGGATGCCACGCCCACCTATTTCGCCCCCAGCCCCCTCCAATTATAAACAAAAATGCCTGTATCTTCTACAGTTTTGAAGCTATAGCCACTAAAATTGACATGAAGGTAGATACTGACATCTGACAAGGTTATGCATCAAAACATTGGATGCCACGCCCCCAAACAACGGGATATGCCCCACCGCCCTAAAAAAAACCGGAAGGCATGTATCTTCGCCAGTTTTTAAGCTAGAGTCACCAAATTTGGTATGAACATTGGTAGTGACATCCGTAGCAGGTGTACATCAATGTTTTGGATGCCACGCCCACTTATTCCGCCCACCGCTATATCTCTCTCAGTTTTTGAGCTAGGCTCTTCAAATTTGGTATGAACATTGTTAGTGGCATCCGTAACAGATCTGCATCAATGTTTTGGATGCCACGCCCACTTATACCGCCCACCTCTATATCTTTGTCAGTTTTTGAGCTAGAGTCTCCAATTTTATACCCAAAACCTTCATATATTACTATTTGCACTCAGAATCCTTAACACAGCTATGTGAACTGGTATCAAAGTACATCGCAGTCGGTTGCGTCCGACTGCAACGTTTTTACTTGTTTTCTTTGCTCTCATTAGCAATTAACATTTGTGTAATTGGTAATAATGTTAACAGCCTGCTGCACAAGCGCAACAGGCTGTACGTTTAGTTAAAATTCTACAATAAAAGAAGCAACACCTACATACACTAACCCGCGCGTTTTTCTTTAAATACGAAAATTCTCGTTTGCGACAAGTAAAAGTCGCTCGTGTGTGTTTTGTTTAAAAATAAAAAGGATTTCGCCCTCCCACATTTTCATGGTCCGAGCCGGATATCTGGATTAATTAAATCATCCCTCGCCCCAGCAAGCTACGGTGGAATACACACAAAACATCTACACACACATCTTTACATATACACAGAACAGATAAGTAATATAATTTGCATTATTTATATTATTTTGTCCGTGTGCATTTAATTTATTAAATATTAAACGCAGTTTTAGTATTTCCAATAAGTTTATTATTTGCACATTTTCCGACTTTGTCTGTTCTCAATCCCTTTTTTTTCGCCACTTACATGCATACACATGTACAAGTTATAACCAGATAAGTTTCTCGGTTTGGAAAGAGGCGTGGTGATTAGGCAGCGCACCAGGCTCAGTTGCACTTTCAGCACAAGCAGCGGCGAAGGCCTGCGGCTATGATGCGTGCTGTTGGTCAAGAATCGACGGAATTTGACCGGTGTCACCTTGATGCCTGACACGAGGGCTAACACCACAGTAAAGAAGTTCACAAGTTTTGTGCAGCGTAATTATTTATTGTTCTGTCTCCAATGACAGCTTATAATAGACTGAAGCTACCTTACTTTTCCTAGGTCCACGCATCCCATACTTTCTATCTCTTCTTTTGCCTCCCTTCCGTGTACCGCTGGTGCTTATCAGCATCAACCAAAACTGCCTTTGAGCTTTAGGCTGCAAACATAGTGCGCGCTGAGACGAAGATGAAGATGAAGACGAAGCTGAAGACGAAAAACAGTGCAGAAAAATTCATATGAATTCGCTCGCCCGCAAACATAGTGCGCGCAGAGACGAAGACGAAGATGGAGACGAAACGCAAGCAATCAGCTTCAAACGTTGCAGTACTGTTTTTGAAGACGAATTGCTTGCTATTTTGCTTTGTTTTTCTTTTGTTTTTTCTTTGTTCTACTCATGCTTTGGCGCATTGGATGTTACAATTTAGTTGTGATTTGTGATTTGCCTGACGCACATGTTTTGTGAAAATGTCAATAATAAATGAAGAATTAATTGCAGCCGTTTTTAAAAACGGTGTTTATGGGAACAGCAAAACAAACTTTACCACAATAGGCATATTGTGGACCAAAATTGGAATGAAATTTCAAAGGAATTGAATGTTGATGGTAAGTAATTTTATTTATATTAATAGAAAGAGAGATAATTATAAAATGAAATTCTTAAATACTATCAGCATTTCTATGGCTGCAAACATAACTACGAAACGTGTCTCTGATTATTCGACCTCTTTTCTTTGAACTTTCCAATATATTTTTGGATTGTTGTTTATAAATTGTTTTCCCTCTTGCATGTGAGTGTCCAGATCTTCTAAATCTAACATTGTATTATGCAGTATACAAATTGCTTTAACAATAATTTCTGCGTTAGGTGGCGTCGTTTCAATTGGCTTCCATAATATTCTCCATTTGGAGTTAATTATGCCAAATGCACATTCCACACACCTTCGCGCTCTGGACAAACGACGATTAAAGTATTCATTTTCCAATGTTAGATTTCTTCTGGCATAAGGTCGAAGAACCCAGTCCAAAAGAGGATAAGCTTCATCTGCAAGCAACACATATGGCATAGTTATGGTGGTATTGGGCAAATAGGAATCCTTCGGAAACTTTAAGTCTCCAGAATTTTTCATTGTGTAAATCGCTGAGGAAGCAAAAGTTCCACCATCACTTTGACGTCCGTAACCACCAACTTCGATGGTAACAAATTTGCACTTTGCGTCTGCTACTGCCTGCAGCACTATTGAGAAAAATTTCTTATAATTATAAAACATTGATCCTGAATGCGCTGGACATTTTAGACGTATGTGCTTTCCATCAATAGATCCAACACAATTTGGAAATTGCCAAAGATTCCAATACTCATCCGCAACTTTTGTTAAATTTTGTTCTGTGGGAACAGCCATATGTAGAGGTTGCAAAACTGTCCACAAAGCTTCACATGTTTCCATCACTATAGAACGAACTGTTGAAGCACCCATTCGAAAGTTAAAAGATATAGATCTAAATGAAGTGCCAGTAGCGAGATATCTAAAACAAGAAAGCAAGTTTAAACAATGTAATTATCGTAACTAAATATTAATACTGTATATGTATGTATTTTTCAGCCATGTCTTTGAAAAAAAATGGAAACAATTGAGGGACACGTTTCGAGCTGAATTAAGGAATTTCCACCGGAACGTTCTGGCGACGCAGGACCTGATTCACTCAACGAGACGTATTCTCAATGGATTCATTTTGAATCCATGAGTTTTATAAAGGACCAGATAAAGTGCCGCCAGTCTTCTGGAAATTTGAGTCACCCCAAAACCCATAATATTAAAAATATCAGCATTAATTTTGGCGAAGATTCGAGTAGTGCAGATATAGACACGATGCATAGTCTAGATATAGAGACGCAGCATAGTGCAGGTAAAGAGGCGGCGCATTATGATGAAGATAATAACTTGAGTACATTTGAAGTTGAAACGTCCACCCCAAAACATCATACTGAAAGGAATCTTAAACGGCGCCATAACAACATTGAGGGTGAAATCCTCAATATTGAAAAAAGAAGTTGGAGCTGTTGGAGCAGAAAATAAAAACAAGATTTCAGCCGACGATGAGGATATGGCTTTTTTATAAGCTTATTGCCACACGTTAGAAAATGGATCCGCAAACGAAACTTTTATGCAGAATGGACATGCAGAAGTCTGTTTATAACTATGCATACAATGTGGGAAGGTCTTTTCAATTTCAAAATATTCAAAACCAGGCTTCTATAATATCTGTACCATCACCAACTGGATTTGAATCTTCGTCAACCCAATATTCTGATAATGCTTTATCCCCACAAGAGCCGAGCCAATACGCTTCATCAGGAAACATTATTCCATTTTCAAATTAAGAAAAAGAAAAAATGTGACTAAATGTAAATTTAAAATGATTAAAATGAATGAAAACAAAAAAATTTTGAATAATTTTTTACCTTAACGTTACAATTAACCTTTCTGCAGGTGTAATTGGGGTTTTATTAAAATTTGTCCAATTTTTAATAATTAGCGGTTCAATTTTTAACAGAATGTAATCAAATGTGCTGATTTTCATTCTGGTATACTCTACAAATTTATTTTCATCTTGTCGCAGCTCATCAAATAAATGATGAAATTCGCCGAATTCTTTTCTTCCCAAATTAATTGGGTGAATTCTTCCATTCACTTTTTTTTCGTTTTAATTTAAGAAATAAACTTTCCTCTAACAGCAGCTCATCATCTGATGAGAAATCCATTGCGACTAACATCACAAAATCGCAACAAATTCGTCTTCCACTATGCAACCTATTAGCTTACTCGCATCGCAAGCAATTCGTCTTCAGCTTCGTCTTCATCTTCACCTTCGTCTCAGCGCGCACTATGTTTGCAGCCTTAGAGTGTTGGAGTCGCAGCGTTGATACTCTTACAATAAGAGTAACACCTGCGAGCCCCAACAAATTGGGCATTGCTCTAGTGTAGGGAGTTAGAGAATGCAGTAGTCAGTTGACTATTGTTAACTTACATATGTACATGGTGCCAACTCCAACAAAATTTCTTTTAACCAATGCATTTATGTATGTCCATATCTATATGTAAAAAGCAAAAAGAAACTAACAAGTGTTTCGTCTCCTTATCCGCCACCACTTGTGTCTCCAAAATATAACAACATTTAATTACTTCAAAAAAAAAAGAACAATTATAACACATAGTATACATACATATATAAAACGTTCACCTTGGCGCAGCCAGAAGGTCAAGTAGCCAAATCCGCACTACATACATACATATATAAGCAGGGGCGTAGCTACCGCCGTATCTGCCGTATCAATTAAACGGGGCCCCCGGGCCACGGGGGCCCCCAACGTACGTTAGCAAAAATTAATAAAAACTGGTCAACCTTTTTTTTTTAGAATTGGAAGATATAATATGATAATAGTTGATACTAGCTTTCTAGAAGCTTTCTTTATATATATCCCGTAGCTCGAGAATGCAAAAACAAAATGACCAATTAATGGCTCTAAAAATATGCTTAAAGTCTGAGTTTAAAAAAAATGAACTCCATTAAGGAACTCCTTGAGCTGTTGCTTATAAAATACAATAGTCGTGCATCCAGTTTTCCGGAGGTTATAACAGCATGTTTTTTATTCTTGACCCTTCCGGTTACAACCGCAACTGCTGAAAGAAGTTTCTCAAAGCTAAAACCAATAAAAAAACAAGTAAGAAGGCTCTAGTCGAGAAATCCCGACTAGGACATACCCTTAACCCGATACGTAATGCTTACAGTAACTTGTGTGTATTTAGGCCCAATTTCTCAATGTCCGGTTAAATTTTCGTTTAGCTAAACGCAAATTTAATTTAATGGTAGAGTTAAACGATTTGGTTTTCTCAAAGCCAAATTTACCCATCATCGATAAGTAACTATCGCCTTAACAGCGTTGCCACATATATTCACTTTTTGCCAAATATAGCGAGTGGTTCAGCTGACTTTTGCTGTTTTCCGGCAACATTGAATGATTGCTGTTTAAGATCCCACATATGATGGCAAGCCAATTGATCTACAATCCTTGCAAGAATGATTTTGCACGTAAATTTTGTAATTTTCAAATTACAGCTGTTTGCCTTAACGATAGTTCTTAACGATATATCGTGACAAAAAATCAGCTTAAATTTTAAACGCGACCCAGCCTTCCGGTTAGTTTGTTTTTCATTTACTCCTAACCGGACATTGAGAAACTCAAATTTGACTAAACGTCAGTTAGTTTACCTAACCGGACATTGAGAAATTGGGCCTTAATCAGTGACCAATATAACTGAACTTCAAACTGCGATATCTGCGGTGTTCGTTAACCGATTTTGATCAAATTTTTTTTAAATGTTCATTATTTTGGTAATTATGCAGTTTGGTTACTTTTCCGAAAAGTGGGGGATTTTTTTTTTTTTTATAGGCACCTTCGATTGGTTGCCGCTAATGATATTCCATGGGGGGAGGCTGAAATTTCCCATAAACTCCATGAGTTATGGGGTTTTGAAATTATCATGAATCTTCGTGATTTTGAAGAACGCTAGGGAGAAAAAAAAAAAAAAAACGGCGTAAAGCAGTGGCTCACGCCACTGCTATTGGCACTATTGGCTATGTTCCGGAGCAGATCACACTATCGGGCACATTTTTTTCATGTGTGTTCACCCCCCCTCTCCCTAGCGTTCTTCAAAATCACGAATATTCATGATAATTTCAAAACCCCATAACTCATGGAGTTTATGGGAAATTTCAGCCTCCCCCCATGGAATATTACTTACTATGATGCAATCAACAGCTTCATGAAAAAAAAAAAAATTCCCCCACTTTTCGGAAAAGTAACCAAACTGCATAATTACCATTATTTTATCCGTAGTCTCAAACCTTATTTTCACAATTTTTAAATTCAAGAATTTGTTATCGATAACATGTGTATATCGGAAACCAGAAATGTTATCGAAAATTTAAAGCAAACTTGATCTTCTCATGGTATTGGAGAGTTTAAGGTTTAAGTTTAAAGTCTCTAGCTTTTATAGTCTCTGAGATCGGCGCGTTCATACGGACAGACTGACAGACAGACAGACAGACAGACGGACAGATAGACATGGCTAGATCGACTCGGCTGTTGATGCTGATCAAGAATGTATATACTTTATAGGGTCGGAAATGCTTCCTTCTGTCTGTTACATACATTTGCACAAAACCATTATGCCCTTATTTACCCATTTTATGGGTTAAGGGTATAATTACCTTAGAGCTTCGATAGGGCAGGAACGCCTCTCAGACCTGTCCCTATTGTCAATAGAGTCAGAAACATTAGAGAAATTAAAGTCATCATCAGCGGTAAATGATTTAATAAATCAGTTTGCCGAAAAAAAGGCAAGGAGAGTAAATATTTAATTTAAATTGTTTGTAAAAATTGATAATTATGATTAATAAATATGTTTTTTAATTGTATGAAAAAAATTATTTTCTTTTGTGAGAAATCTTTACCCTTCTTAAGGGCCCCAAAAAAATTTGTATACGGGGCCCCGCCAACGCACGCTACGCTTCTGTATATAAGTCAACGGTGACAATCCGCATTATATACATACATATCCAAATCAACGGTGACACTCCGCGCATACTCTCACACACAATACGTACAATCGTACATACATATGCTCTGGTTACTGACTCCAGCTAGCTGCAGCTGTCCAAGTCTGCTTACCGCTGCACATGTTAGGTATACCCTGCCTTTTTTTTTTTTTTGAAACAAGTGGGGTATATGCGTTTCCGAGTCAACTTGTATAATTTCTCAGACACCCTTCCGCAAGTGGAGTATATCCGACCGTGCAATACTTTGCTTGATAAGTGTCGCATATCCGACTACGAGACACGTTGTTAATAAAAATATAATAATATAAAAAAAAAAAATTTATTTTTTATTTCTCCAAATAAACATCTTCACTGCATCCAGATAAGTGCGGCGGAAAATCTGCGTAAGTATTTTAAATGTTTTTTATCACTTATGTATGGTAGCCCATGGGATATTATGGTGGGGGACGCCCTGGTTTGACAGATTTACCAAACTTTCAAACGCCGTAGAAGCAGTGGCTCACGCCACTGCTAAGGCACTGTTTGCTATGTTTCGCATATCGCGTGAGATTATGTTGTTTTGAAAACGGCGAGTTTGTGTAATCTGCTCCGGAACATAGCAAACAGTGCCTTAGCAGTGGCGTGAGCCACTGATATTCCGACTTGGCTCGAGTTTATCACGTATCTCACGGAACGCCATCGCACGCTGGAAGCGATAGAAGACGTGAGACCTATGAGCGGCCCAAGTCAGTCCGAACGCAAAGATCTTAACAAGAAAAAGATCAACTCTTTCGAAGCGAAGGTTAAGACACAAGCTCCGAAACCGAATTCTACCTGTAAGCTTTGTTCCAAAGAGAACCATCCAGTGCGTGTTTGCCCACGGATTCTGCAAATGACGGTTACCGATCGGGCCTCCTATATAAAGCAACAGCAGCTATGTCTTAACTGTTTTGCCAGAGGACATCATCTAAAAGAATGCACAAGCAGCCAGAACTGTTTCACGTGCAAAGGTCGCCACAATACATTGTTGCATTGTGGTGACCCTCCTACTCAAGCGGCCTCTAGGGCGTCGTTGAATTCTGCTGCTACGCCATACCATCCAAGTTTACCAATACAGTCCACTCAAGACCAAAGTTCGGCAAATATCCCTAACTATTTCACGTCAAACACTCAAGGTGTACTTTTAGGCACTGCCATAATTAACATATGCCACCTTGGCACGTGTTATAAAGCTCGTGCGTTGATCGATTCTGGCTCCGAAGCAACATTCATTTCAGAAGGAATGTTTAGAATCATCAAGCTTCCCTTTAAACGTGTGACAGCCCAAGTTGCCGGACTTAATCAAGCTGTTTCAGCCAATCCTGAGAAGTAATGTCATTTCAACATAGGATCTCCAACGAGGCCGAGAGTTCACATTGAAGTTTCGGCGTATGTGCTTCCCAATGTGGCAGGTACTCTACCCTTAGGTGCAGATATCCTTAAATCCATATTACTATGCGGCTCTATTCCTAATGAACATGTAGGGGGGCTATAATCAGGAGTCCAGATCTTGCTCGGAAATAAATTAAACACGAGTGAGGGTTTTGTGTTAAACGGGGTTTTTATTTTCGCGTAAGTTGACCTCTACCTGACACTTGGAAATTGTAACTAACTGCCGCCGCTTAGGCTTCGTGGAGTAAAGCCGGTGTTACAAGCTGCCGTCGGCTATAAGGCTCTGGTGAGGTGAATAATAATAGATCCGTTATAGCGGCGGCATCAGTGCTGCGCGGTTAGCGGAGATTCCGCTGTTTGGCATGAACATACTCCCCCCCTTTGCAAGGATTGCAAGATTAGGCCGGAAGAGGGGAGCGGAAATGATGCCCACACACCTAACGCTGGACACGATCCCGAGAGCATCCAACCGAATATGGTATTTTGTGTCACCGGGAGGTCATTCTGGCCGGGAACGAGTCCTGGCACCAAAAGCTCTTGAAATAAGTCAGCTCCTAGCACCAGGGCAATCCGCTTTGGACGGAACCAGGCTGCGACCGATGGCACAATGTTGGCGAAATGTGCCTGAATGCTCTCCGGGATCGTTCTGGCGGGCGTCTCCACTTCGACGCCCACCTCTACCTTAAGCACCGCCTCTCTCGTGTAAGTGTTCACACGGTCGTGGAGAAACACCGTACAAGCCTTATCCGCACCGACGCTGGTGACGGATAGCCCGAAGGCCTTTGACAATGAAGCGCTGATGCGGCTGATTGGGCTGCACGGGTCCACGAGTGCGGACAGCTGATACGACGTGACGCCGTTGTTTAGCCTCTTCCTATCAGAGATGGTGGGAAGCAGCGTAACTCTTTTAAATTCCAGCAGCGACATCAACGAGGTTGAATATCGCCGGCTGGGGAACTTTGGCTGACATGGTCGGCTCCTTAGCTGTCTCCAGGCGACGCTGAACTGTATATGTGGTTTTCGAGGTGGAGGACGCTGGTCGGGCCTTTTCGGACAGGTGGAGAAGCGTGTGGTGATCCTCCTTGCACTTCCTTATCCTTGCTTCGGCAGCTATCCCCTGAGTGTTGGTGAGCCAAACAGTTCGGGCAGTACTTGTTGATGAGTACCGCCCGCAACCGCTTGTCACCCGGCAGCCGCAGAAAACGTTTGCATTTTCGCAGGGGGTGGATTTTACTGCTGATGCGGCAGCGGAACGATTGCTCACCGAGTGCACGACGGAACTCCAGTGCTTGTGCCTTCTTGGGTGCCATTCTGTGTAAACATAAAAACAAAGACAGAGTAAAGAACCATACCCCCTGGACGATACACACAGGTCGGGAGTACATAGAAAAACATTAGGATTTAGGAACGGAAGTGTCCATAGGAAGTAGGAGTAATTTTGCAGCGGGTCGCTTTAACACTCCTTGGCTGGTGAGGACATCCACCACCCGGACCTTGTCGTCCGCACCAGGATAGGTGACCCTGACACGGCTAAGACGCCACTCTTTGGCTGGGAGATTATCTTCCTTCACGATAACCATATCGTCAATCTGAAGATCTCGTGTCGGGGACTGCCACTTGTTGCGCTTGTGGAGCTCTTTTAGGTACTCTTCTTTCCAGCGTTTGCAAAATTGCTGATTTAACGCCTTTAAACGTTGCCATCTGTTAATGATAGACGAAGCCGTTTCATTAATTTCTGGTTCGGATATGGAAAGAAGAGGGCCCCCCATGAGGAAATGACCGGGGGTAAGCGCGAGAAGATCGCTGGGCGGATTGAAGTGCCAGGATAGGCCGGAATGACTGTATTTTGCAAGGATGGCGGCTTTAGAAACTTCTACGAATTCTCGTAAAAGTATCTTTGAGGCTCCTACAAAGGTTTTTCCATTATCGGAGTAGACGTGATGGGGGCAGCCGCGTCGGGCTGCAAATCTTAAGAAGACCGCAAGAAACTTTTCGGACGTAAGATCGCTGGTGGCTTCCAAATGAATCGCTTTTGTACTGAAACATACAAAAACGCACACGTACCCCTTAGTAATTAAGCAGGCTCTGCCTGTATAATTCTTTACTTCAAAGAGGCCCGCGGAATTCACACCCGTGAGAGTGAATGGCCTGGAGAAAGTGGCCCTATCAACGGGTAGGTCCCCCATGAGTTGCGTTTGAAGTTTCTTTCGGTGAACACACAAACCTTACAGGAGCTAATCACGGATTTGATTAGATTCTTGAGTTTTGGAGTCCAGTATTTGGACCGGACGAGGTGCATCGTTAATTAGTTCCCACCATGGAGCGATATACGGTGAGTGAATTGCACCAGAAGGCGCGAAAATCGGACTTCATACGGAAGGAGAATCGGATGGCGCTCGTCGTATGACAAAGCTTCGGAATGACCTAGTCTTCCACATGCTCTCATGATACCCCTTTGGTCGAGATACGGATTCAAGTTGTAGATGCTGCTTGACCTTGATATCTGCTTTTTTTGGAGAAGACAGCAGTGCTGTTGGGAATAACCTAATTGCTGCGTGAGGATTATCAGCCTTTATTGGGAGTCAAACAATTCTTTGCTGCTAAGTTCACTCGGAAAGGAAAGCGCTTTACCCCTGCAGCGCTGAGTGAACCTTAGGATGTAGGCCAGGACTTGAAGTGCTCTATGGAAACTTGAGAAACGATCAAGGAAATCGATATCTAAAGGCTTCTGTGTCATGTTGCATTTGATCGCACGTTGTTCGACCGTGGTATCATGAGCGATCTCGACTGGAGTTGGCCATTGATCTCTGGGCTGAGACAGCCACTCAGGGCCATTCCACCACAAGGCACTGTTGACGAGCTCGCTGGGTGAAACGCTTCTACTTGCCAAGTCGGCTGGATTTTGATCGGAGCACACATGGGACCATTTTTTTATGTCAACTGACTGCGTGATTTTTGCCACTCTGTTTGCCACAAACGTATTCTGACAATAAGACTGCCCCACACAGCTCTTGGAACGGAGATGGTTTTGACTAGGGCCACTATAGTTTTGGCAGTGACAAGGAACACGGACACGGCATTGTGGTTTTCGACACGAGCATACAAGGCAGCGCCATAGGCTCGCTGCAATGCGTCGCAGAACCCATAGAATTCAAGTGCTGATTGGGCACGGAAGCTGATCCACCTTGGAAATCGAATTTTACTGACATCGGGATACGTCAGAAAGAAATCTTGCCATTTTCGGAGGAGATCTGTAAGTAACGATTCATCCCAACCGAGACCTTGGAGCCAAATCTCTTGAATAAAGATTTTCGCACGAATAAAGAAAGGTGCAAGCCACCCCGCGGGATCAAACAGTTTTGCTGTTTGAGAAAGGACCTCCCGCTTAGTGAAACTTTCTTTGGAAAGCATTGGTTGGAGTAAAGAAGAACTCATCTGAGGTGGCCTGCCAGCGGATACCTAAAGTTTTCGCCGTGCTTGCGTCTTCGATTTCCAGGAAATCTTCGCACAATAAGTAAGCCTTTGGAATGTCCCTCAAAACTTCTTTCGAATTTGATGTCCATTTGCGGATAGGAAAACCAGCGCTTTCAAGAGCGGATCGTAGTTCCGTGATGGCTACTACGGCTCGTTGCTTAGAATGCGCTCCGGCCAGAACATCATCGACATACATGAAACTTCTGATTATTTCACTTGCCAACGGATATTTGGTCTTCATATCTTCAGCGAGCTGCTGTAAGACCCGAATGGCCAGGAATGGAGTACAATTGACACCGAAAGTGACTGTATTTAATTCATAATCACAGATATTCTCGTGGTTATCACGGAAAAAAATTCTTTGGAACGGCGTGTGATCCGAATGGACGAGTATCTGCCGATACATTTTAGTTATATCGGCATTGCAGACGTATCGAAAGAAGCGCCACTTTAGAATTTGGACGGTCAAGTCTGACTGCAGAATTTGCCCCGGATGAAGGATATCATTTAGACTGCGACCGTTCGATGAGGGATTGGACGCGTTGAACACGACGCGGACCTTTGTCGTGGTGCTGTCAGGTTTGAAAACTGCATGGTGGGGCAGATAAAAGTTGGTCGCTGCATCGATTGGGCTGATCCATGGATCTGGAGTGACCGACTTTGCAGTGACCTTGGTCGCGAAACGGCAGCGTCACCACATATCTCCCCTCTGCGTTTCTTGTGGTCGTTTTGAAAAAGTTTTTTTCACAAAACGAGTCAGATTCTTTGACCGGTCTTGCCGGCAAATCCTCCACCTCCCAAAATTTTGTGAAAAGTTGCTCTAGTCTTGAATCTGTCTTGACCGAAATGCGCGTGGTGAAGGACGAGATGGAAGAAGGTCGGATCTGCCAGATGGAACTCTGGAAGATCCTTTAATAGGTTTGGAGGAATGGAGTATGAGGGGATATTTCCCGACAGTTCTGGGAGCACATATGCCCAAACTTCAATTTGAAGTCCTGGCCGTATAGGAGACCCAACATGGAAGTGGCATAGCTTTCGGGGATGGGCTGCAACCGCTTGGTTGAGGCCCGAGACGTCGACTTCAACCCTTTGGAAAGGCAATTGGATTTTGTCAAACAGTCTTTTGGATATGAATGTGGCTTCTGAGCCTGAATCTATGAGTGCTCTCGCCGTGAGCTTACTGCCCAGATGGATAACATTTATTAGAGCCGTACTTAAAAGCACACCACGTGTGTCAGTTGCAAAATAGTTTTGAACGCTGGGTTGGTTCGAAGTGGACTGTATTTGAGGTTGACTATTGTTTTGCGTTTTAGGAACTGACGTAGAGGGCACGGAAGGAGGGCCGTCCTTTTGCAAAAGCGTATTGTGACGGCCCTTGCACGTGAAACAATTGTGCGCACTTGTGCAGTCTTTAAGTTGGTGGTTTCTTGCCAAACAATTCCAACATAGACTCCGCTGTTTCACGAGATTGGCTCTGTCGGTAACTGGCATTTGAAGGAACTTCGGACATAAGCGGATTGGGTGGTTTTCTTTCGAACATACATTGCAAGATTTTACCTTGGAGTGTACCTTAGCTTCAAAGGTTTGGGGATTCCTCGAAGACGCTTGGGGCTTGAAAGGCCTTGAACTTGATTGGACGCTGGAGCTAGGCTTGACATCCTCGATAGCTTCCAGCGTCCTATAGCGTTCACCCAGAAAACTATTTAGCTCCTCCCACTTCGGAATTGCCGCTTTATCTGTTAGGGACTGTTCCCACAGTGACAGTGTACCCTTTGGTAGTTTGGACGAGCATAAGAATATGAGCAGGCAATCCCAATTGTCTGTCGACACGTCGGAGTGTTCCAAAGCTGTGAGACAGCTCTGGATGGTGGTCTGAATTTCTTTGAGAGCGGAACCGGTTTCTACACTGACAGTCGGCAAGTTGAAAAGGATTTTTAACTGGCTGTTCACCAGAAGTCTTTTATTTTGGAACCGCTCATTTAACGCTTGCCACGCAGATGCAAAACCGTCATGAGTGAGCGGGGATTTGGAGACGATTGCCTTTGCTTCACCTCCAGTTTTGAGTTGAGGTGAAACAATTTTTCGACTCTAGTTAGTCGAGGGTTGTCAATGTAGATAGCCGTAAATAGGTTTCGGAACGTTGGCCATTTTAAATAGCCTCCATAGAACACTTCTGTGTCAACAGGCGGGAGACTACAGCCTCGAGAGACGGACGCTATCGGGATTGCGGGTTGCCTATTGATGGAGTTTAACCTCTCTATCTCTTCGCATAATTGTGCCGTACACCTCTCGTATACAGAGTAGCAATTGTCGTACGTTGCTGTCAACGCGTCAGAATCGCTGCTCCCACACCCTTGGCTAAGTGACCTTGAGCTAACCTCGAACTCTTTGCGATCTTTTCTCACAGAACCTTCACGTGATCACGGCGGACTTGAAGCATGTACAGTGAGGGTTCTGTAGCTGACGGACTAGTAATTCGTGACTCGAATTGTATCAGCTTATCGGAAGCGGAAATAAAGTCGGACATCGACATGTTTGCCTTGGAGTTTAGTTTAGTAGCGGCCCGAGTGGCTATCTGCTTTAAACTCGAAACGAAGGGTTTGGCTAGTGGTGTGACGGCCTCGGACTTAGTAGCGACCCGAGTGGCTATCTGCCTTAAACTCGAAACGGAGGGTTTGGCAAGTGGTGTGACGGCCTCGGACTTGGTGTAACGGCGCTGGAGGTTTCTTCACCGAACTTCTTCTTGTGCTCTTCACGGACGGAACGCTCAACTGTTTTTTCATCAAGAGAACCTCAGGGTGTTTTTGGAGAGATATTTATTTAAATCGGAAGTGACCAAAGAAATAAAATAGACTAGAAAATATTTGTAAAAGACTATTTACAAATACAACAATAAGTGGGTTTAAGAATGACTTATAAAAGAATATTAATAAGTTATTGCACTCACTGGAAACGGAATGGAAACGGAACGGTAGCGGTCAAGTGTAAAAGAATATTTACAACTTAACTTCGCACTAATTCAGGATAATTTACAAATGGCTATTCATAAATTATTTGAAGTTTTCCACCCGGAACGAGATGGAATCGGAACGGCAGCGGTCAAGTGTAAAAGAATATTTACCACTTAACTTCGCTCTAAGAATGATTTATAAAGGCATATTTATAAATTATTTTTATTTTATTTTATTTATTATTTTATTTTTATTTTCATGATGAAATAACATATTATTTCATGTTATTTCATCATGGCCCATGAACGCAACTAGCAAAGAGTACGTGTGCCTATGTTTGTTTATATGTATGTGTGTTATGGCAATGTTTGTAACTATTTAGAATAAAATCTTTATTTAAATTTTTTCCTATTTGTGCTCGGCCAATAGTTATTTTGTTATTTATGAATGTTATTGTGCACACGTATATTTAAGTGTTATGGGTTGCCGGCGACTTGACAAATGTTGGAATTAACATAATGCATTTGCAAGCGCGGCTTTACTTATTTGATATTGTTGTTTTATTGATGTAATAGCGTTGATGTCATATGTGTGTATGGATGTACTTAGTAATGTAAAATGTGGATATATATATATATATATAGATATAGATATATAGATTATATATATTTTATAATCATAAATGATTATGTGTCGTGTAAAAATAATTCTTTTCGGACAAAACATACGTACATATGTAGCTTCTATGTAAGCGGACGTATGTATGTACAAATGATTTTTTTTGTTTTCAGCTGTCTGGCAATTGTGCGCACATATGTACGCACTTACTTATATATGTACGAAATATGTTTAAGGGTGGGTCTAATTGGAATATAGACCGCGGACAAAATGAAAGGAATTGCTTTTACCTTTCTTGTAAGGAATGATTTCAACGGACAGGTATGGCGGATTATTAGCCAATGTAATATTTTATTGTATAATACTTATCTGTTTCTCCTGGTCTGCCGAAAACTATATGTGTAGATAGGTCATTCCGATCCGGCTCAAAGGACCATGAACATGTAGGGGGCTATGATCAGGAGTAAGTAATTGTAGCTTTAAGTTAATTAAACACACGTGTGGTTTTATTGGTTTTAATCGGGGTTTTTGCTTTATTGTCGCGTTGACCTCTATTCGACACTTGTAAAACGTAACTAACTTCAGCAGCTTAGACTTAATGGAGAGAAGCCAGTGTTACAGGCTGCCGTCGGCTATAGGGCTCGTGTGTGGTGAATAAAAAGATACGTTATAGCGGCGGCAGCAGTGCTGCTCGGTTAGCGGAGATTCCGCTGTTTGGCATAAACAGCTATCTTTCTAATAATCACCTCCAATACCACACATACCAAATGCACGACGAAAGGGCATTCTGTGTTGTTGCGCTTGGGCTGTCGGCTAAAACTAGGCCAAGCGATATCTCCAATGAACTGTTAGCGATGGGTTTCACAGTCCGCAACATTTTTCAGCTACATAAAAACAATCCTATAACTAACCATAAATCCAATACTTTCACTAAACATAACATTTGCAAAACAAACAAAATAATAGCAACAACAATAACAAAAGCACTAAAAATACAAATAACATCAATAACAGTAGCAGCAACAGCAATAGAAACACTAGTAATTAGGTAATAAAAACATTAAACACAATCACAGTGACAACAGAAACATTAACGATGACAAAGACAATAACCCCAACAGTAACAACAATAGTAATTCCGACAACAA
Source organism: Scaptomyza pallida (assembly GCA_018152965.1). Taxonomy (NCBI): domain Eukaryota; kingdom Metazoa; phylum Arthropoda; class Insecta; order Diptera; family Drosophilidae; genus Scaptomyza; species Scaptomyza pallida. Next base: position 1,175,141 of record JAECXP010000220.1, read on the forward strand.
ATATAACAACAACAATAACACTAGTAAAATCAACAGCAGTAACAATAAAAATAAAATCATCAGCAATATTAACATGGACAATAGCAACAACTTGACAACAACAACAATAATAAAAACAGACACTACCACTACAAACAACAATAGCAACAACAGTAATAATAACAATAGATATCAAAATAACATCAACACTAACCAACATAACAACAACAATAGCAACATAAAACAGGATATATTCTTTAACTATTTAGCGCTGGGACCATTCAACAGAAGAATATTTTACATAAGTGGTATATGCAATTAAACGGTTAGGTTTGAATGGCCGCACCGTCGATTGCATATACCCCAATGCCACCGGTGTCAGCGATATCAACATACGGCCAGCTACTGTCATCTGGGTGCTAGATGTGCTCGATGTGGTGGACCGCATAGTTCCAGAATGTGTCCGCGTGAGGCTAACGCTCCACCAAAATGCGCCAACTGTGGCAAAGGGCATACGGCCAACTTTTCAAGATGCCCAGTTCGACTGGAAATGATTCGAACATGTCAACAGCAGCAACAACATCAACAACAGCAGCAGCAAGAGGATGGACACACAGGCGGTGCCTTATCACACCTCCTGTGTGCCATTTGCCATTTCTATGCCAATCTTCTGCTACCTTAAACCAGGGCAGCGCGCCCCATCACCTGCAGCGCGTGTGTTGCCAGAACGCATCTCCGATGCTCTGGCCTCCGAAACTCGGGTCAGTACCGACCTGACTTTGTGGGCCCGTGTTGTCGGAGAAGTCACGTGCCCACCCCGAGCACGAGCGAATCCCCAGACCCATGCCCCCAAGGGGAGCCTCCGCTGCAGCCCACTGTACCCCAAGGACCCTTAACAGGCCAGTCCAGCCCTCCCACCGCCAACAACTGGAAGCTAAGGATCCTACAGTGGAACTGCAACGGATTGACCCGGAAGATATCTGAAGTCACCGACTACATGACCCGTAAGCAAATCCCAATCGCGGCCCTCCACGAGACCAAGATGACAAGCAGGAATGCACTTGTGCAGTCATCTTGCTACAACATCTGCTCCAAGACCGCGAGCAGAACAAGGGAGGAGGGATTGCGTTTGTGGTTCATGAGTCGGTGAACTTCAGACCCCTGTTGCTGACCAGCTGCGACCCCCATGTGGAGGTGCAAGGCATCACTGTCAATTCTGGGGGAATGAAATACATTTAATAAAAATTTATACATTCCCCCACAGCGGCCTGTCGCGCTGGTTTCAAGCCTGATATCTCCAACCTCCTTCAGGGGAACAAGACCATAGTTCTGGGCGACCTCAACGCTCACCAAAAGACACGAGAGGTTTACTTTTGGCAGACCAGATTGAGGAGGCAGGCTTCTGTTCCATTAATAAAGACCACCCTACACGGGTCACTCCCACCTGCCGCAGCTCTCCCGACATTGCCATCGTCAGCCCAGAACTCATTGCCAACACCACCTGGCACGCTGACGTGGCATTATGCTCGGATCACCTCCCCCTGGCTTGATACCGGAGCGGACTTCGTGACTTCGGAAGCTCGCACCTTCACAAACTTCGCCAAGGCCGATTGGGCCCGTTTTCTGAACGAAACAGGAGAAATCTTCGCAGCCGCACACCCGCCAACAAATGCGTGCAAAGGCAAACGTTTCTTCCGGGATACCCTGGTCGCAGTTGGAAAGAGATGTATTCCTTCAGAACGCATCTCCAAACTTCGCCCCAATTTTCCAACAGAAGCCTCTCGCCTGACTCAGCAGAGAGATGATATACGTCGATCCAACCCAGCAGACCCCCGCGTTAAGGTACTCGACATTCAAATCGGGAAACTGGTAAACAGCTACTGAAGGGAGAAGTGGTTGCAACACCTAGAAGGGTCAGTACCGACCTGACTTTGTGGGCCCGTGTTGTCGGAGAAGTCACGTGCCCACCCCGAGCACGAGCGAATCCCCAGACCCATGCCCCCAAGGGGAGCCTCCGCTGCAGCCCACTGTACCCCAAGGACCCTTAACAGGCCAGTCCAGCCCTCCCACCGCCAACAACTGGAAGCTAAGGATCCTACAGTGGAACTGCAACGGATTGACCCGGAAGATATCTGAAGTCACCGACTACATGACCCGTAAGCAAATCCCAATCGCGGCCCTCCACGAGACCAAGATGACAAGCAGGAATGCACTTGTGCAGTCATCTTGCTACATTATCTGCTCCAAGACCGCGAGCAGAACAAGGGAGGAGGGATTGCGTTTGTGGTTCATGAGTCGGTGAACTTCAGACCCCTGTTGCTGACCAGCTGCGACCCCCATGTGGAGGTGCAAGGCATCACTGTCAATTCTGGGGGAATGAAATACATTTAATAAAAATTTATACATTCCCCCACAGCGGCCTGTCGCGCTGGTTTCAAGCCTGATATCTCCAACCTCCTTCAGGGGAACAAGACCATAGTTCTGGGCGACCTCAAAGCTCACCAAAAGACACGAGAGGTTTACTTTTGGCAGACCAGATTGAGGAGGCAGGCTTCTGTTCCATCAATAAAGACCACCCTACACGGGTCACTCCCACCTGCCGCAGCTCTCCCGACATTGCCATCGTCAGCCCAGAACTCATTGCCAACACCACCTGGCACGCTGACGTGGCATTATGCTCGGATCACCTCCCCCTGGCTTGATACCGGAGCGGACTTCGTGACTTCGGAAGCTCGCACCTTCACAAACTTCGCCAAGGCCGATTGGGCCCGTTTTCTGAACGAAACAGGAGAAATCTTCGCAGCCGCACACCCGCCAACAAATGCGTGCAAAGGCAAACGTTTCTTCCGGGATACCCTGGTCGCAGTTGGAAAGAGATGTATTCCTTCAGAACGCATCTCCAAACTTCGCCCCAATTTTCCAACAGAAGCCTCTCGCCTGACTCAGCAGAGAGATGATATACGTCGATCCAACCCAGCAGACCCCCGCGTTAAGGTACTCGACATTCAAATCGGGAAACTGGTAAACAGCTACTGAAGGGAGAAGTGGTTGCAACACCTAGAAGGGTCGGATTTAGGTTCCAATAAACTGTGGAAAACCATTAAGAACCTATCTAATCCCCGCAGAAGCGAGTTAACAACTGTCACCTTTGGTGACAGTACGCCGCTTGACCCGACCAAATGCGCAGCTGCCTTCAACCGACAATTTGTCGAGCATCCCACTGACCAAGACAAGCTCCGCAGGGGACTGCTGAGAAGGGGGGCATCCCCCAACCGCCACCAGCAATCAGTCTTATCTCTTACGCAGATGACTGCACAATCGCTACCACCGGCAGGGACATTAGCGTTTTAGGGCAAAGACTGAACTCCTACCTTCCCACAATACGACAGTTCCTGGGGAACCGTAATCTCGAACTCTCGACGCCGAAATCCATGGCATGCCTCTTCACCACATGGACTAGAAAGTGACTAGAGAAATCGATATCCACTTAGGTGGCCAGAGAGTACCAACAGTAAGAAATCCCAAAATCTTGGGGGTCACTTTCGATAGTCTATTTGTGTTTTCGAAGCATGCCGAACAACTGGCCAGGAACGTGAGAAAGAGACTACGGATCCTCAGAGCTTTGGCGGGTAGCACCTGGGGCAAAGACAAGGAGACACTCCTCATTACTTACAAAGCGATGGGACGGTCTCTTCTTGATTACGCTGCTCCAGTCTGGTCCCCCAGCATCAGTGACACCCAATGGAGTAATCTCCAGACGGTGCAGAATGCAGCCCTCTGAACTATTACGGGCTGCCACTCCATGACATCGGAGAGCCACCTCCACAGTGAGGTGGAAATTCTGCCCGTCCGAGATCACTGCATGCTGCTTTGCCGACAACACTTGGTCAAATCCGTATCGCCCGAGCAACCCAACCATCCCAGCTCAGGGCTGGCCATGTCGGCTAGGACCAGACCTTTCCGCTTCGACTACAGAGCCGAACTGCCGTACCTTAGAAACCTCATTCCCTTCGAGACTAGCACAAGTGAGGCATTGAAACAGGTCCACACTGCCACTGTAGCAGCTTTACTTGAAGCGCTAGCTCCCAGTGTCGTTCTGGGAGGCAGACCCCCACCCTTCAGCCCTGCCGAGCGACAACTACCCAGAGCAACTTGGTGCACATTGGCACATCTACATTCGGGTTACTCTGCATACCTAACCTCGTACCTTGCGAGGATTAACACGGATGCAGACCCTTGTTGCGAGGCTTGTCGCTTGGCACCGCACACGACACAACATTTCTTCGAGTGCGAGGCGCGAACCACGGCTCTCACTCCCCATGTACTATGGAGTAATCGAGTCGAGGTGGCTCGCTTCCTTGACATGGACCTGAGTAGTGATTAATGTCTCTTTTTTCCTTTCATCCCTTCCCCAAGCAACAACACGGATGTGACTACCTGTGGCAGGAACGAATGTGGCTACAACAACAACAACAACGGCAACAACAGCGACAGAGGCGTCTTGAGCAGCAGCGGCAAAAGAAAACAAACAACAAGCAGCAGCAACAACAACAGCAACAACAACAACAGCAGCAGCAGCAACCCAAACGACAGCAACAGCAGCACAAACAAAGAAATCAATAACAGCCCAAGCAGCAACAACAACAGCAACAGCCAAAACCACTACTACAGCAACAACAAATACAGCAACAGCAGCAGCAGCAGCAGCAACAACCAAAACAACAACAGAAGCGTAGACGGCGTAAAGCAAAATCAAGGATACAACCATACTCAAAAACTAAACAGCAACAGCAACAGCAACAACATTATTATTCAACAGCATTATTAACAACAACTACAACAAACCGTAATCTCGAACTCTCGACGCCGAAATCCATGGCATGCCTCTTCACCACATGGACTAAGGAAGTGACTAGGGAAATCGATATCCACTTAGGTGGCCAGAGAGTACCAACCGTAAAAATCCCAAAATCTTGGGGGTCACTTTCGATAGCCTATTTGTGTTTTCGAAGCATGCCGAACAACTGGCCAGGAACGTGAGCAAGAGACTACGGATCCTCAGAGCTTTGGCGGGTAGCACCTGGGGCAAAGACAAGGAGACACTCCTCATTACTTACAAAGCGATGGGACGGTCTCTTCTTGATTACGCTGCTCCAGTCTGGTCCCCCAGCATCAGTGACACCCAATGGAGTAATCTCCAGACGGTGCAGAATGCAGCCCTCTGAACTATTACGGGCTGCCACTCCATGACATCGGAGAGCCACCTCCACAGTGAGGTGAAAATTCTGCCCGTCCGAGATCACTGCATGCTGCTTTGCCGACAACACTTGGTCAAATCCGTATCGCCCGAGCAACCCAACCATCCCAGCTCAGGGCTGGCCATGTCGGCTAGGACCAGACCTTTCCGCTTCGACTACAGAGCCGAACTGCCGTACCTTAGAAACCTCATTCCCTTCGACAACATGGATGCGACTACCTGCGGTAGGAAAGAAACTGGTTACAACAACAACAACTACAACAACTATTACAATGCCTTCGATGGCGTCTTCGTTGCCCAATCTTTCATTGGTTTGTGTAGACCCCTTACCGTCGTCATCAACACGTGGGCCGCTCGTGCCTCCGTTTGTTCTTGTTCATCCTGTCCTTATCATGATCAGTCTTGTTCTAACATTCAATCTTGTTGCTCTCACCACCATCATCGTAATCAACATGTGAGGAGCTGTGAGTGCACCTCACAAAATGAGTTATTAATATATGCTTACATATATAGGTGGACGTATGTACCTATATATATATATATATATATCTATATATATAAAATAGTTTGTCCTGACTGACTGACTGACTGATTGTTGAGAGACCCACAGCCTAAACGATAAGAGCTAGAAAGCTGAAATGTTCACCAAATATTCCACTCAGGTTGAAAGTGAGCACTAAGAAAGGATTTTTAATTTCGACCACTCCTTCGAATACCTCCCATACAAAACATGTCCTGAATTTATCACTTTACTTCATTCCACCATTCTGACGCCTCATTGTCGCACAAGCTGTGAGTTTTACCGCGACCGAGTTTACAAAAACAAAACACATGACCCATTCCACTACTGCCGCCTGAGTGTCGCACAAGCGATCGCCAGCGAGTTTACAAAAACAAAACACATGCGCTGTGTATGTGTCTTCGTTATTCTCTTTTCTTCTTTGTGCCTTTGACAATTGATTTACGACCCCAGTACCATTTGTTGTTGTTGTAAGTGTTGTTGTTGGGCTTGCAATGCTTCTTTTTCTTTGTGTCATTGATTTAAGACAAATCAATTAAAACATAACTTTGTGCGCCTAGAAGAGTTTTGCACACCAGAATATGTTACGGGGGTGGTTTTACCTACATACTTGCTAATTATCGAATTCAAACAAAACTTAACACACAAATACCTATTGGAGTAAGTAATTGTAGAGTAAGTAATTGTAGCTTTAAGTTAATTAAACACACGTGTGGTTTTATTGGTTTTAATCGGGGTTTTTGCTTTATTGTCGCGTTGACCTCTATTCGACACTTGTAAAACGTAACTAACTTCAGCAGCTTAGACTTAATGGAGAGAAGCCAGTGTTACAGGCTGCCGTCGGCTATAGGGCTCGTGTGTGGTGAATAAAAAGATACGTTATAGCGGCGGCAGCAGTGCTGCTCGGTTAGCGGAGATTCCGCTGTTTGGCATAAACAGCTATCTTTCTAATAATCACCTCCAATACCACACATACCAAATGCACGACGAAAGGGCATTCTGTGTTGTTGCGCTTGGGCTGTCGGCTAAAACTAGGCCAAGCGATATCTCCAATGAACTGTTAGCGATGGGTTTCACAGTCCGCAACATTTTTCAGCTACATAAAAACAATCCTATAACTAACCATAAATCCAATACTTTCACTAAACATAACATTTGCAAAACAAACAAAATAATAGCAACAACAATAACAAAAGCACTAAAAATACAAATAACATCAATAACAGTAGCAGCAACAGCAATAGAAACACTAGTAATTAGGTAATAAAAACATTAAACACAATCACAGTGACAACAGAAACATTAACGATGACAAAGACAATAACCCCAACAGTAACAACAATAGTAATTCCGACAACAAATATAACAACAACAATAACACTAGTAAAATCAACAGCAGTAACAATAAAAATAAAATCATCAGCAATATTAACATGGACAATAGCAACAACTTGACAACAACAACAATAATAAAAACAGACACTACCACTACAAACAACAATAGCAACAACAGTAATAATAACAATAGATATCAAAATAACATCAACACTAACCAACATAACAACAACAATAGCAACATAAAACAGGATATATTCTTTAACTATTTAGCGCTGGGACCATTCAACAGAAGAATATTTTACATAAGTGGTATATGCAATTAAACGGTTAGGTTTGAATGGCCGCACCGTCGATTGCATATACCCCAATGCCACCGGTGTCAGCGATATCAACATACGGCCAGCTACTGTCATCTGGGTGCTAGATGTGCTCGATGTGGTGGACCGCATAGTTCCAGAATGTGTCCGCGTGAGGCTAACGCTCCACCAAAATGCGCCAACTGTGGCAAAGGGCATACGGCCAACTTTTCAAGATGCCCAGTTCGACTGGAAATGATTCGAACATGTCAACAGCAGCAACAACATCAACAACAGCAGCAGCAAGAGGATGGACACACAGGCGGTGCCTTATCACACCTCCTGTGTGCCATTTGCCATTTCTATGCCAATCTTCTGCTACCTTAAACCAGGGCAGCGCGCCCCATCACCTGCAGCGCGTGTGTTGCCAGAACGCATCTCCGATGCTCTGGCCTCCGAAACTCGGGTCAGTACCGACCTGACTTTGTGGGCCCGTGTTGTCGGAGAAGTCACGTGCCCACCCCGAGCACGAGCGAATCCCCAGACCCATGCCCCCAAGGGGAGCCTCCGCTGCAGCCCACTGTACCCCAAGGACCCTTAACAGGCCAGTCCAGCCCTCCCACCGCCAACAACTGGAAGCTAAGGATCCTACAGTGGAACTGCAACGGATTGACCCGGAAGATATCTGAAGTCACCGACTACATGACCCGTAAGCAAATCCCAATCGCGGCCCTCCACGAGACCAAGATGACAAGCAGGAATGCACTTGTGCAGTCATCTTGCTACAACATCTGCTCCAAGACCGCGAGAAGAACAAGGGAGGAGGGATTGCGTTTGTGGTTCATGAGTCGGTGAACTTCAGACCCCTGTTGCTGACCAGCTGCGACCCCCATGTGGAGGTGCAAGGCATCACTGTCAATTCTGGGGGAATGAAATACATTTAATAAAAATTTATACATTCCCCCACAGCGGCCTGTCGCGCTGGTTTCAAGCCTGATATCTCCAACCTCCTTCAGGGGAACAAGACCATAGTTCTGGGCGACCTCAACGCTCACCAAAAGACACGAGAGGTTTACTTTTGGCAGACCAGATTGAGGAGGCAGGCTTCTGTTCCATCAATAAAGACCACCCTACACGGGTCACTCCCACCTGCCGCAGCTCTCCCGACATTGCCATCGTCAGCCCAGAACTCATTGCCAACACCACCTGGCACGCTGACGTGGCATTATGCTCGGATCACCTCCCCCTGGCTTGATACCGGAGCGGACTTCGTGACTTCGGAAGCTCGCACCTTCACAAACTTCGCCAAGGCCGATTGGGCCCGTTTTCTGAACGAAACAGGAGAAATCTTCGCAGCCGCACACCCGCCAACAAATGCGTGCAAAGGCAAACGTTTCTTCCGGGATACCCTGGTCGCAGTTGGAAAGAGATGTATTCCTTCAGAACGCATCTCCAAACTTCGCCCCAATTTTCCAACAGAAGCCTCTCGCCTGACTCAGCAGAGAGATGATATACGTCGATCCAACCCAGCAGACCCCCGCGTTAAGGTACTCGACATTCAAATCGGGAAACTGGTAAACAGCTACTGAAGGGAGAAGTGGTTGCAACACCTAGAAGGGTCAGTACCGACCTGACTTTGTGGGCCCGTGTTGTCGGAGAAGTCACGTGCCCACCCCGAGCACGAGCGAATCCCCAGACCCATGCCCCCAAGGGGAGCCTCCGCTGCAGCCCACTGTACCCCAAGGACCCTTAACAGGCCAGTCCAGCCCTCCCACCGCCAACAACTGGAAGCTAAGGATCCTACAGTGGAACTGCAACGGATTGACCCGGAAGATATCTGAAGTCACCGACTACATGACCCGTAAGCAAATCCCAATCGCGGCCCTCCACGAGACCAAGATGACAAGCAGGAATGCACTTGTGCAGTCATCTTGCTACAACATCTGCTCCAAGACCGCGAGCAGAACAAGGGAGGAGGGATTGCGTTTGTGGTTCATGAGTCGGTGAACTTCAGACCCCTGTTGCTGACCAGCTGCGACCCCCATGTGGAGGTGCAAGGCATCACTGTCAATTCTGGGGGAATGAAATACATTTAATAAAAATTTATACATTCCCCCCACAGCGGCCTGTCGCGCTGGTTTCAAGCCTGATATCTCCAACCTCCTTCAGGGGAACAAGACCATAGTTCTGGGCGACCTCAACGCTCACCAAAAGACACGAGAGGTTTACTTTTGGCAGACCAGATTGAGGAGGCAGGCTTCTGTTCCATCAATAAAGACCACCCTACACGGGTCACTCCCACCTGCCGCAGCTCTCCCGACATTGCCATCGTCAGCCCAGAACTCATTGCCAACACCACCTGGCACGCTGACGTGGCATTATGCTCGGATCACCTCCCCTGGCTTGATACCGGAGCGGACTTCGTGACTTCGGAAGCTCGCACCTTCACAAACTTCGCCAAGGCCGATTGGGCCCGTTTTCTGAACGAAACAGGAGAAATCTTCGCAGCCGCACACCCGCCAACAAATGCGTGCAAAGGCAAACGTTTCTTCCGGGATACCCTGGTCGCAGTTGGAAAGAGATGTATTCCTTCAGAACGCATCTCCAAACTTCGCCCCAATTTTCCAACAGAAGCCTCTCGCCTGACTCAGCAGAGAGATGATATACGTCGATCCAACCCAGCAGACCCCCGCGTTAAGGTACTCGACATTCAAATCGGGAAACTGGTAAACAGCTACTGAAGGGAGAAGTGGTTGCAACACCTAGAAGGGTCGGATTTAGGTTCCAATAAACTGTGGAAAACCATTAAGAACCTATCTAATCCCCGCAGAAGCGAGTTAACAACTGTCACCTTTGGTGACAGTACGCCGCTTGACCCGACCAAATGCGCAGCTGCCTTCAACCGACAATTTGTCGAGCATCCCACTGACCAAGACAAGCTCCGCAGGGGACTGCTGAGAAGGGGGGCATCCCCCAACCGCCACCAGCAATCAGTCTTATCTCTTACGCAGATGACTGCACAATCGCTACCACCGGCAGGAACATTAGCGTTTTAGGGCAAAGACTGAACTCCTACCTTCCCACAATACGACAGTTCCTGGGGAACCGTAATCTCGAACTCTCGACGCCGAAATCCATGGCATGCCTCTTCACCACATGGACTAGAAAGTGACTAGAGAAATCGATATCCACTTAGGTGGCCAGAGAGTACCAACAGTAAGAAATCCCAAAATCTTGGGGGTCACTTTCGATAGTCTATTTGTGTTTTCGAAGCATGCCGAACAACTGGCCAGGAACGTGAGAAAGAGACTACGGATCCTCAGAGCTTTGGCGGGTAGCACCTGGGGCAAAGACAAGGAGACACTCCTCATTACTTACAAAGCGATGGGACGGTCTCTTCTTGATTACGCTGCTCCAGTCTGGTCCCCCAGCATCAGTGACACCCAATGGAGTAATCTCCAGACGGTGCAGAATGCAGCCCTCTGAACTATTACGGGCTGCCACTCCATGACATCGGAGAGCCACCTCCACAGTGAGGTGGAAATTCTGCCCGTCCGAGATCACTGCATGCTGCTTTGCCGACAACACTTGGTCAAATCCGTATCGCCCGAGCAACCCAACCATCCCAGCTCAGGGCTGGCCATGTCGGCTAGGACCAGACCTTTCCGCTTCGACTACAGAGCCGAACTGCCGTACCTTAGAAACCTCATTCCCTTCGAGACTAGCACAAGTGAGGCATTGAAACAGGTCCACACTGCCACTGTAGCAGCTTTACTTGAAGCGCTAGCTCCCAGTGTCGTTCTGGGAGGCAGACCCCCACCCTTCAGCCCTGCCGAGCGACAACTACCCAGAGCAACTTGGTGCACATTGGCACATCTACATTCGGGTTACTCTGCATACCTAACCTCGTACCTTGCGAGGATTAACACGGATGCAGACCCTTGTTGCGAGGCTTGTCGCTTGGCACCGCACACGACACAACATTTCTTCGAGTGCGAGGCGCGAACCACGGCTCTCACTCCCCATGTACTATGGAGTAATCGAGTCGAGGTGGCTCGCTTCCTTGACATGGACCTGAGTAGTGATTAATGTCTCTTTTTTCCTTTCATCCCTTCCCCAAGCAACAACACGGATGTGACTACCTGTGGCAGGAACGAATCTGGCTACAACAACAACAACAACGGCAACAACAGCGACAGAGGCGTCTTGAGCAGCAGCGGCAAAAGAAAACAAACAACAAGCAGCAGCAACAACAACAGCAACAACAACAACAGCAGCAGCAGCAACCCAAACGACAGCAACAGCAGCACAAACAAAGAAATCAATAACAGCCCAAGCAGCAACAACAACAGCAACAGCCAAAACCACTACTACAGCAACAACAAATACAGCAACAGCAGCAGCAGCTGCAGCAACAACCAAAACAACAACAGAAGCGTAGACGGCGTAAAGCAAAATCAAGGATACAACCATACTCAAAAACTAAACAGCAACAGCAACAGCAACAACATTATTATTCAACAGCATTATTAACAACAACTACAACAAACCGTAATCTCGAACTCTCGACGCCGAAATCCATGGCATGCCTCTTCACCACATGGACTAAGGAAGTGACTAGGGAAATCGATATCCACTTAGGTGGCCAGAGAGTACCAGCCGTAAAAAATCCCAAAATCTTGGGGGTCACTTTCGATAGCCTATTTGTGTTTTCGAAGCATGCCGAACAACTGGCCAGGAACGTGAGCAAGAGACTACGGATCCTCAGAGCTTTGGCGGGTAGCACCTGGGGCAAAGACAAGGAGACACTCCTCATTACTTACAAAGCGATGGGACGGTCTCTTCTTGATTACGCTGCTCCAGTCTGGTCCCCCAGCATCAGTGACACCCAATGGAGTAATCTCCAGACGGTGCAGAATGCAGCCCTCTGAACTATTACGGGCTGCCACTCCATGACATCGGAGAGCCACCTCCACAGTGAGGTGGAAATTCTGCCCGTCCGAGATCACTGCATGCTGCTTTGCCGACAACACTTGGTCAAATCCGTATCGCCCGAGCAACCCAACCATCCCAGCTCAGGGCTGGCCATGTCGGCTAGGACCAGACCTTTCCGCTTCGACTACAGAGCCGAACTGCCGTACCTTAGAAACCTCATTCCCTTCGACAACATGGATGCGACTACCTGCGGTAGGAAAGAAACTGGTTACAACAACAACAACTACAACAACTATTACAATGCCTTCGATGGCGTCTTCGTTGCCCAATCTTTCATTGGTTTGTGTAGACCCCTTACCGTCGTCATCAACACGTGGGCCGCTCGTGCCTCCGTTTGTTCTTGTTCATCCTGTCCTTATCATGATCAGTCTTGTTCTAACATTCAATCTTGTTGCTCTCACCACCATCATCGTAATCAACATGTGAGGAGCTGTGAGTGCACCTCACAAAATGAGTTATTAATATATGCTTACATATATAGGTGGACGTATGTACCTATATATATATATATATATATATCTATATATATAAAATAGTTTGTCCTGACTGACTGACTGACTGATTGTTGAGAGACCCACAGCCTAAACGATAAGAGCTAGAAAGCTGAAATGTTCACCAAATATTCCACTCAGGTTGAAAGTGAGCACTAAGAAAGGATTTTTAATTTCGACCACTCCTTCGAATACCTCCCATACAAAACATGTCCTGAATTTATCACTTTACTTCATTCCACCATTCTGACGCCTCATTGTCGCACAAGCTGTGAGTTTTACCGCGACCGAGTTTACAAAAACAAAACACATGACCCATTCCACTACTGCCGCCTGAGTGTCGCACAAGCGATCGCCAGCGAGTTTACAAAAACAAAACACATGCGCTGTGTATGTGTCTTCGTTATTCTCTTTTCTTCTTTGTGCCTTTGACAATTGATTTACGACCCCAGTACCATTTGTTGTTGTTGTAAGTGTTGTTGTCGGGCTTGCAATGCTTCTTTTTCTTTGTGTCATTGATTTAAGACAAATCAATTAAAACATAACTTTGTGCGCCTAGAAGAGTTTTGCACACCAGAATATGTTACGGGGGTGGTTTTACCTACATACTTGCTAATTATCGAATTCAAACAAAACTTAACACACAAATACCTATTGCCATTGTTGTTTCGATATAATTTTCGAGCTGACATTTGTTACTTTGGTTGGTGTTGCAAATGCACGTATGTACATACATACACATGTATGTACGTACATTTTTCATTATTTAGTACATACATATATATTAAAAAAAATGCAAGTGCAAATATTGGTTAATGCGTAACGCATACATTGTTGTATCTGTAGCAAGCTAAAAGAAAGCAATAAACATGTTCACCAAATATATACGGTGCAAAAACAAACACACAAACAAATAGGATCTTAAGAAATGTAATCTACATGTACATAAATACACATGCTGGGAGTTTGACCGCGGGCGAGTTTACACAAACTAAACACATGAGTTTTTTTCTTTTCTTCTTTGTGCCTTTGACAATTGTTTTTCGAATCAAGTAGCGTTTGTTGGTGTTGTAAGTGTTGTTGTTGGGCTCGCAATGCTTCTTTTTGTTGGTATCATTGATTTAAAACAAATCAATTAAAACATAACTTTGTGCGCCTAGAAGAGTTTTGCACACCAGAATATGCTACGGGGGTGGTTTTATCTACATACTTCCCAGCAAACCATAAGAGCTCTAAATCAGCTCATATATGACTCTTTTGTCTGAGCGCTCACACTCATAATGAGCTCATAAAACAATCATAAACCCTCAGAGAACACTCATATATGAGTAGGTTTTTCAACTAAACTGGTTACGCATATAAGAGCTCTAAATCCAATTCATAAAAGAGTCTTTTCTGAGTTGTTTTCTGCACTCATATTAGAGCTCTAAATTCTATTCATAAAAGAGTCTTTTCTGAGTTGTTTGCTGCACTCATATTAGAGCTCTAAATTATTTTTTGCACGCGTTTAGAACTCTTTTCTGATGACAAAATAATAATAAATGCACAAATGGTTTAACTATTAAATTAAGGGGTTATATACCTTTTTGAGTGAAAAAATTGAGGGAACTTTGGATTTTTTTCAGGTGTGTAGCAATTATTTTATGACACTGAAGTTATTATTTATTGATAGTACATGTTTTATCGAAACAACAAGCGTTTGTTCTTAAAAAAATATAAATAATTTTCGAAGTTATGGCAATTCTCTCGGAACCGTTTTGTTATAGCGGCTTGCGGTGACCACAATGGAAGTCCAGCAGGTCAACTGAAATCAAAAAACACAAAAAAATTTTAATTAGTATAGTATTATTTCCAGTTCGTGAACGATTATTTTCAAGAATATTTGGTTTTTTATGCATAAAGTAAACATTTTTCCAAAAAGTTGATTTTTCGAGTTCTAAAAATTTTATTTAAAAATTCTGATCTGCAAAATCAAAATTGGTGCATGAAAACCGAATCGTTCACGAACTTGGCACAATTATTACGAATAATTAAAAAAAAAAAAATTAAAGAAGATCGATCAAATAGTTCTTGTGCAATCGCGGTCACAGCAAAGCCACTTTTGGAAAAACACGACTTTGAGATAATCGCATTCAAAGTTTTACGTTGAGTATATGCAACTATTGAAGTCGAGCAGACAAGTCATCGTCGATTCCGGGACCATAAAGCGTGCCTCCTGCACTTGATGCAGGTTAAAAAATATCCAATTGACGTTGTATGCTGACCATTCGTCCTTCCCTCATCGCACTTTTCGCCCACAGCTCAGCCGTCGAAATGCGCCTCTCGTCCTGTTTCGCGACGTACTCATGGGAGTACTTCCCACAGGGTACCCCTATCCCTTCGAAAATCTGCAGTACGGATGTTTGTCCCTCGTTGAAACTGCAGGCTGAAGTGTAAAGTGCGAACTGAGAAAAACCCGTAAACACATGGAAAAAATCGATGAATCGATATTCCACCGAAAGATCAACCGGCACTTCAATTTGTGAGGAGCTATGGCTGCACCTCACAATTAATGGAGTTATTTATGCAGAAATACAAATATATATATATATATATAAGCATAATTATGGATATATATATATATATATAGATATATATAAATACAAACATATAGATACGCGGATATAGCAGAACATGCATATATATACATATAGAGTAAATATATTAAATGCTGGCTATATATATATATGATCAAGGAAGGAGGAGAATCCACAGAACGAACCCGAGAACGGTCCTGATAACACGGTGAATTCAGATGCCGTCTCGCTCTGACAAAGGATGTCAGCGTATAGAGACGTGTCTAACCACAGGGCAAAGAACCGTTAGTGTGTGAGCGGTACGATCGCTTGGTATAGTGATCACTGTCACACTAACGGCAGGCGTGAATAACAGCGAGTAATAACCGCTGTTGCTAAGGGCAATTAAGCATCACGCCACCTTTGCCCTTGGAATGACTTTGGCGACGACAGGCCGACGACAGCGGGTATAAAAGGAGCAAGCAGCAGACCATTGGGGACTGAAAATTAAGAGTGAAACACGCGAGTCTACGTTACGGTCGGTCAATAAGTTTACAAGTTTACAAGTTTATTTATTTATTTACGCCAAAGAGCAACAAAAAGTTCTCCGAACTGGCTAAACCTTATAACTACTTAAACACTAACAACAAATAAAGCTATCTTAAAAAATATTGCTTAAACAATTCCTTTACAAATTTAGAATTATTAGAAAAATCAAATCGCAATTCGATCGGCAACATATTATAAGTTCTCAAAGTTCTCGAGATAGGCTCATTAAATCCATAGTTGGTACGATGAGCACTTATAAAGAAGGTACCAACAGCCCGCAGAGACCTTGATGGGGTTAAAAAATTTACCTTGCAAAGGAGATCAGGACAATCAATCCTACCAATTATAACATCATTTAAGAAGGCAAGTGCAGCAATTTTGCGCCTATCCTCTAAGGTAGATAATTGGACAAGGCGACATCGATCTGCATAACTAGGAATTGGCTCAATAAACCCAAGAGGCAGTAATGCAAATTTTAAAAAATTTTTTTGGAGTCGCTCAAGTCTTTTAATATAAACTGCAGCAAAAGGACTCCAGATAAAAGAACAGTATTCAAGCCTTGAACGCACAAATGCCGAATATAAGCATAACCTTGTATAAGGGTCCGAAAACTGGGCAGCATTACGTCTAACAAATCCAAACATAGCATATGCTTTGGGTAACATATAGTCAAGATGCTTGACAAAGCTAAGTTTATAATCAAAAATAACTCCAAGGTCTAGTGATTCATTTCTGATAGGCAAATTCGATCCATCAATCGAATAAGTAAAGCTAATTGGGCTTCGAGCTCTAGAAAATCTCACAAAAAAACACTTAGATAAATTGAGTGGGAGAAGGTTCTGACGACACCATGTGCAGATTCTAAGTAAATCCTCCTGGAGATCAATGCAGTCAGATGCTGTCTTAATCACTTTAAATAGTTTAAGGTCATCAGCATACAAAAGATGATTGGCACTACATAAACTGTATGAGATGTCATTTATAAAAAAAATAAACAATATAGGTTGCGGAAGCCCAGAAGGTGCAATGTATGGCGATGAAAGCTTACCGTTAACTACCACTCGATAGGATCGCTGGTCAAGGTATGATCTGAACCAATCAAGGAGGGAACAGTGAAACCCAAACTGTGCAAGTTTTGCCAAAAGCGCATTGTGACAGACTTTGTCAAATGCCTTAGCAAAATCAGTATAGATTGTGTCAACCTGAAACCGATTTTCAAGTGCATTAATGCAGAAATTAGTAAATACTGCAAGATTGGTCACAGTTGATCTGCCATTCATAAAGCCATGCTGGCTAAAGCTTATATACGATTTAAAAAAAAACGTTAGACGCTTTGCAACAACACGTTCAAATAACTTAGAGACATTGCTCAGTTTAGCGATAGGCCTGTAGTTAATTATTAAGCTTTTGGATGAATTTTTATGGACAGGTGTCACAAGTCCAGACTTCCATGCTTTAATAAATGTGCCTGTCAAGAGGGACTTAGAAAATATAAATTTAAGTGGCTCACAAAGCTCAATAATACAAGATTTCAGAATGAGTGAAGAAATACCATCACTTTCAGGCATAGCTGAGGAGTTAAAGTCGGTCACAGCTCCAATTATGTCACTACTCGAAACTTCCAAGTTACCCAAACTGAAAATAGTTGGTATATTAGAAAGAATATCTGCATTATACCAGTCACGGCTTGCCTCAAAATTGGAGCTAAGGAACTGAGCAAATAATTCAGCAATTGATTCATCAGAACTAGCAATAACTGAAGCAAAGGTCATGGAGGACGGTGTGGTTGAGCAACCCTTTTTAGCCCTAACAAAAGACCAAAACGATTTGGGATTAAGCTTAACCCCCGCTTCGACTTCAGATATATATTGGTTGTAAAGAAATTTGTTCAAAAACTCAAATTCACGCTTATGAAGCTTATAGCGCTCCCAGTCTAAAGAGTTACAGGAGGTAGCATATCTTTTAAAATATTTGTTCCTAAGGTTTTTTAATTTCTTTAATCCTGCAGTGTACCAAGGTAGTCTCGGATTGAGCCTTTTAGTAGTGGAGTTGATTGCCATTATCCGCTTAATAGATGTTAAAAACCAGTCATGTGCACTTTCCAGATCGAGTTGCGATAAGATTATTTCCCAATCAATATTTAATAGAGAAGCTTTAATACTAGTAATATTAGATTGTGTATAAAGATATTTGACGTTATTACCCGAGTGCGGAGTAGCTCGAAAATCATAAGTCTCTAAGACTAAGAGAATAGGCTCATGGTGCATATCACAATGCGTGAGAGGAGCTGGACAAGAGCCAATGGAAAATTTATTTTCTAAAGATATAAAAACTAGGTCAAGAATTTTGTGCAATTTATTGAACACATTATTAACCTGCACCAAGCCCATGCTGAAAAGATCATCTAATAAAGAAACTTCATGAGCTAAATGAACGTTGCAAGGGATCATTACAGGCTCATCTATAGACTGCACCCAACCCAATCTTCCCAGATTAAAATCACCCAGAACGCAAAGAATTTGAGAGTCCTTTAGTCCCATATAAATAGAGGCCACATTGGCAATATGAGCATCGTATAGTTCTGGTGGGCTATAAGGTGGGACATACGATGCACAGATAAATAGCGATTCCAGCGGACCCGAAATAAGGACCACGAGTTGGTCTATAACTGGATCTACGCTAATAAGATTTATAGAGCAACAGCGCAGATACTGCCTCACAGCAATGATTACACCACCTCCCCTAGAGCACTGTGTACTAACAGTGTCTCTGGCTTTACGAAAGACTTGGAAGAGCTTGGTATCAAAATATTCACCGTCAAAGAAATTTGGGTTGAGCCAAGTCTCAACCAATACTATGACATCAAAATCGCAATTAGTGGTTGCCATATGCATATCTGCTGATTTGGTCCGCATGCCAGCAACGTTTTGGAAATATATTCGTAGAGACCTAGCGCCAGCATTAGTTATCGCCGACGCATTTCGTTTATGTAAATGCATTTGAGACAACAATGTTAATGGTGGTGGCAAAGGAAGCATGTAGGAATACTGCAGGTCCGCACCCGGTAAAATTGTAAACAAATAAAAACTAAGATTAAAAAATGAAGCTCTGTTGATAGCATCATAAGCAGCTATATCCAGCGCCGCCGTCACACAAAGCGTAGGCATCGAAGAGAGCGTAGAGATTTGACGATATGAATAAGTTAACTTCCACAAAAAGTTAAGCGAAGATAGCGCAGCAAGTAAGAGTGGATGCAGGCGTTCAAAGTTCATACAATCAGAAGCATTGTAAACACCGCACAAACCAAGCAATGATAATACGAGTTGTTGTTGTAGTCCAAACGACGAGCGAGAGAGCAAGTGGAAATAATGTCCGAAACCATCCGACGTCGAGAGCGCACGATCGTGACCGCGCTCTCGCACAAAGAACGATTGCGTTGCTAATGTTTGTTGTTGCCTAACATTTGCAGGCGTGAGTGCAAGAGCGGCAACATTAAAACCACCAGAGGCGCCGAAACTTAGGGGTTTTTTGAAGCTGAAGATTTGTCTTGAGGAAATGGTGTAGACGTTCGTTGCTGCTCCAGAGTAACCAAATTAACCGGCGTATTTTCCTTATCGGGACGCGGTTTATTAATAAACCTGGCCACTTTAACACCAAGAGGCCAAAATAAGTTATTGAAAACAGCAGAAAAATTCTGCTCCGGAACTCCAAGTTTAAAGTTGACGAACTGCAGTAGATCAGGATCAGCATCCTTCTTGATGAGCTTAAAACATTTAAGCAAATCAGTTTGCACCTTCAACTTTTCGGAGACAAGCTTCAACACCGCCTCTGGTTGCATTCCAGTTGAGAATTTACCAACATGAAGATATTTCAAACTCTGCTTTACATCAAGGCCAGCGAATGCGGGTGCGATACCAACAACAAGCCTTTTGTTGTTTTTAGCACGTTTCTTTCGTCGGTTAAGCACTTTGACGAAGTCATCACCTTGGCGAGAGTGCGCGTCACTCTCACTGACAGCCGATTGAATGGGTTCATTCACCCTGATTGCAGTTATATTTTGCGGAGTTACAATTTCTGTAGGTAACAGGGTGTCTATTAAAGAACCGGCACCGTTTACGTTATTAATTTTGCAATGAAGATCATTATAGAGTTTTTCAAGTTTATGGATCTTGTCACAAAGCTCGTCTATTTTAACGTGCGAGTCATTAGCCAAAAGGCAGTAATCACATTGCCACAGGAGATTAGGCGAATTAGTCAATGTTTTAACAACGTCAGCAGACAAGTTAACGCAGGTCAAGTGAAATACTCGACGGCAAAGAGAAGCGCACCGCACAGCCTCAAAGCAGCGAAGTTGACTCGGCGTCACTTCAGCTTTGCACTCAACACAACCGCGAGACATTGCGAGCAAATAAAACACGTCCGATTGCAGCAAGAGAACAATGACGAAAAGACATTCGCATCAGGACATTCGAGGAGGCGATAAACAACGATCCTGTGCAACATTAAGAATAAGATAAGACTATGTGAACATATTGTGAGAATATTCTAAGTGCGGTCATAACCTGTTCATAGTAAACGCTATCTACACTTGTTCAGAGGACAGCCTGAGTGAGGCAGATCCTTGCTACCTTGTGCTGAACTAGAGAGCCTGGCGCAGGACTGGTGAAGCACACTTACACCAGCGAGTAGGAGTACTATTGGTAGCTTCTTGCGGAGTCAAGAAAGCCAATAGCGTGTCCTGGCGAACAACTGGTGTAGTGAGCAATAAACCTAGTCGAGTAGGCGAGTCTAGCTTCGACCGTGGTTGGCAGGTTAGCATATCACCAGCAGTCCAAAGACAAGGATACGTAGTGTGTATCCTAGAGCTGTGCGGGCTGAACTAGATTAAGACACACCTGTACAATCAACCCAAAGATCAGTGCAAATTAAAAGTATTATAATTCGAAACCACTAAGCGTTATTATTTGTCGCTGTGCCACAAATACAAGTTTGTTGGAACGTACCTTCAAAACCGCAAGAGCTAGCCCAGCTTTTATTCGGGACAACCGAAGGTTCGTTACAACTGGCGCCCAACTGTGGATTCTGCGACTTTTAACGTCAAACCGTGAATTATAACAAAATAGCTAAAATGGTGCGTTCGTGGGTGTATTATCTCAAAACAGAACAATTAGCCTCGACATGTCAGGCACAACCGATCAGATGCGGAAACAACTCGGAGAGTGGGTGAGTAAAACCGAAAACTCAGTGACCCATGGTATCCGCATCAGCGATCTAGCCAGCCGGTTTGGTCGAGCATCACCAAACACAGAATTTGAGCCAATGATCGAGGAAGAGGAGGAGGAGATGAAGGAGCTATGCGCTATTGATATAGCGCGACTAAGCATACCTTCAACTAGCGCAGCGGCGCGAGCTCAGAATGCCCAGGAAAATCGGCGATCGCCGTGGGAATCCATACCCAGCCAACGAAACGAAGATATCTTCGATAGAAGGTACGGGCGCGGAAGCACGAACACGGCACAAGAATACCAAAAAGTAGCCAAGCAGGTAAGGGAATGGGGGTTTAGGTTTGACGGAACGTCAAAACCATTAGAATTCCTGGAACAGGTAGAATGGTCAGCAGACACATACGAGCTGAATCTTAATCTCATTCCCCGAACCATGCATGAGTTGCTCAAAGGAATGGCGCTGAAATGGTGATGGGATTTGTGGCGAGTTTCCAGGACTACTTCCTGCCGAGAGACTATTACGACAATCTTGAAGACGAGGTGCGCAGAAGGCGGCAAAGGTCTGGAGAGCCCTTCAAGATATATATGGTGGAGATGCGGACGCTGATGCGACCGCTGCGACTATCAACAGAGAAGGAGTTACAGAAGATCTACGCAAACAGCCTCCCAGACCTACGCGCTTACGCAAGACCGGGCCAGTTCACAAACCTAAGTGAGCTAATGCTGCTAGCGGAAGCATCGGAGGAGTTAGAGCATGACCGTACGCGGTTGCGACTGGAACAACAACCGCAACCACAAGAGCGATACCAACACCAACCTACCCACAACCAAGGCGAACGACAACCTAACCACGCACCACAGCCAAACAGAAACAGACCCCGTTTTATGGCAATGGAGGAGCAACAACAACACACAAGAGAGAGGATCCAGGACATGGAGAGACCAAGGCCAGCCCCAAGAATGCAACAAAATACCAACCAAACACACGTTAACAACCCAGGACGAGCGTGTCGTGTGTGCGGACAAGGAGGACATTGGGCAGTAGAGTGCCAAAACCCAATGTTGGATTATTGTTGGATTTGTGGGCGGATAGGGCCGAGAACAGCAACGTGTTGTAAGTCGGGAAACGACCAGCGGCGTCCGCAACCGAGGGACGAACGGAGGCCGCCAAGGACGATCCCTCGCCACTAATCGGAAACATGCAAGGGTACGCAACTGACAGCTACCGTGAGGATCGGAGTTTGTCAGTACAAGGCAACGATCGATACAGGGGCTACAAGCAGCTTTGTAAGCGAAGAGCTAGCTTGTAGACTCAGTTAATGATGCCGGAGAAGTACCACAAGCAGGCGGATACGATTAGCAGACGGTCGTAACAGCATGGTAGCAGAACAAATCGAAGCCACAATTTGGTTGGGATACCGCAACCTTAAACTAAGCCTAATGGTGTTGCCAGGCATTATCGATGATTTAGTGCTGGGCTGGGATTTTCTGACTGGCATGGGCATTGTGATAAAGTGTGCAGGGATGGTGGTCACCATTCCAGCACGGCGGGATAAGGCGGACAACCTGGAGGAGAGACTGTCGGTGGCAGTTGTCCAGGCCACTACAGAGCCACAAACAATGACAGTCAGTCAGAGATCAGAAAACCTCGACAAAAAACGGCACGAAGACGCGGAAATAGCCGAATTTCTACAACAGGAAATCGAGACGCTTGCCAAACTAAAAGGGCCATCCCAAAGCACAGAACACAAGATCGTGATGAGCGCTGACAGGCCGATAAAACAAAGATACTTCCCCAAAAACCCGAAAATGCAAGCTGAAATCAACCAACAGGTAGATGAGCTATTGGCAAAGGGTTGTATCGAGCCTTCAAACAGCCCACACAGCGCGCCGATCGTCATGGTGAAAAAGAAGACAGGCAAATGGCGTTTGTGTGTCGACTTTCGCCAGCTGAACAGCAGATCTGTGAAAGATGCGTACCCGATACCAAGGGTGAACCACATCTTGGATCAGTTGAGAGAAGCGCACTTCATCACCAGCTTGGACTTTTAGGATGGGTATTGGCAAATACCGATGGCAAAAGAGAGCCGGCCTCTCACGGCATTCACAGTGCCCGGAAAGGGATTATAACAGTTTAAGGTAATGCCGTTCGGACTACATTCGGCTCCGGCAACGTTCCAGAGGGCGCTGGATCGCGTCATAGGTCCAGATATGATGCCACACGCGTTTGCATATCTAGACGACATTATAGTCAACGGACGGACAAGGGAAGAACACATGCAGAATCTGCGTGAGGTATTCAGGCGGCTACGAGCAGCAAACCTACGGATAAACGTGGACAAGTGCGACTTTTTTAAAAAGGAGCTAAAATACCTGGGTCACCGGGTGACAGACAGAGGTATATGCACCGATCCAGAAAAGGTGGCTGCGATCGCAGAACTAAAGCCGCCAGAGAATGTGAAAGAGTTGAGGCAGTATCTAGGAGTGGCATCGTGGTACCGACGTTTCGTTCCAGACTTCGCAAAAACAGTTCACCCACTCAACGATTTACTCAAAAAAGGAGCCAAGTGGGAATGGTCGGAAGAACGTCAAAAGGCGTTCGAAACAATCAAGGACAAACTGACGCGATCACCCGTATTGGCGTGCCCAGATTTCTCCGAAACCTTCTGCTTACAGACAGACGCTAGCAACTATGGCTTGGGTGCGATCTTAACTCAACCTTCGGAAGAAGGCGAACGAGTAATATCGTATGCGAGCCGAACACTCAATGGAGCCGAACGAAATTATTCGGCTACCGAAAAGGAGTGTTTGGCCATAGTTTGGGGAATAAGGAAGTTAAGACCATACCTGGAAGGGTACCACTTCATAGTGAGCACTGATCACATGGCACTAAAGTGGCTCAACTCGATAGAGAATCCATCCGGAAGGATAGCTAGATGGGCACTAGAGCTCCAACAATACGATTTCGAAATTAAGTATCGTAAGGGTAGTTTGAATGTCGTGGCCGATGCGCTTTCCCGGCAGCCACTAAAGGAAACGTGTGGACGAATCGTCACAACGCACGATGACATGGGAGACGCTAACGCACAGTGCAAGTGGATTCAGAAGATGAGAGAAGACATAATGAAGAATCCCAAGAAATACCCAGACTATGTGGAGGAAGGTGGTAACCTATACCGACACATCCCACACCGAGCAGGTATTGAGGAGGTATCCTCATGGAAGCTGTGTGTTCCAAGTGGCAAACGAACCCAGGTACTACAAGAAAACCATGATGCGGCAACAGCTGGCCATCTTGGCAGCCGAAAAACAATCACCAGAATAGCGGCTCGCTATTATTGGCCTGCGTTATATAGAGACACACGCACATATGTACACCGCTGTGAAATCTGCCAAAAATATAAGCCCAGCCAAATAGCAGCAGCAGGGAAAATGCTTACACAGATACCAGAAGAGTCATGGAGCACAGTATGCGCAGATTTCGTGGGACCTTTACCCCGGTCCAAACATGGCAATACGATGCTCCTGGTATTGGTAGACCGCTTTTCAAAGTGGTCTGAATTGGTTCCCTTGAGAAGTGCAACTACTGCTTCCCTACAAAAAGGATTCAGGGAGAGAATTCTAGCTAGGTTCGGAGTACCGAAGGTGTTGATCACGGACAATGGAACGCAGTTTACAAGTAAAGCGTTCAAAAACTTTCTGAAAGAATTGAGAGTACGGCACCAATTCACAGCACCGTATACCCCGAAAACTATCAGTTAAAACTATGGTGGCACAATATGCCAGGAACAACCATCAGAACTGGGACGAACTATTATCCGAATTAACACTGGCCATTAACACCAGTGTGATAGCTTCTACAGGATATAGTGCGGCGTTTATCACGCAAGGACGCGAACCAAGGTTACCAAACGCATTGTTCGACGAAGCTACGGTCGGTACCGGCAGGGGTACCCAAACACCCACAGAGAAAGCATCAAGGCTCAAAGAAGTGTTCGAGTTGGTCAGACGCAGCTTAGAGAAGGCTTCCCAAGACCAAGCCCGACACTACAACTTAGGAAGACGGGCATGGAAGCCGAAGATCGGAGACAGGGTGTGGGCAAAAAAACACCACCTATCAAATGCAGCGGAGGGATTTGCTGCTAAACTAGCACCAAAATATGCTGGCCCCTATACAATCACGGACTTCGCCTCACCAGTCATAGTAAGACTGAGAGGAGGGGAGGGGGAAAAGGAACGAAGGGCTCACATATGCGACTTAAAGCCGCACGGAGAAGAGAGAGTTGCGGAGACAACTCAAACAAGGTAACAAAAAAAACCCTGAATAAATAAAAATGGAGGAAAAAAAAACACCGGAACTCTGAAAGAAAATAGAATAGATGAATAAGAATAAAAATAAAGATACAACACAAATACTCACCTGAGTTTATACCTGTAGAACAAAACGAAAGAGAAATTAGTAAATAGTAAAAGTTTTTTAAAAAAAAAAGAAAGGGGGTGATACATGTACAAGTACATATATAATAAATAAATATAAAATAAAATAATAATAAATAAATATAAAATAATAATAATAAATAAATATAAAATAATGATAATAGTAAATTAATATAAAATAAAATAATAATAAATAAATAAAAATAAAATAATAAATAGCGCCCTACGGTCAAAAGACTCGAACGGCCCTGTTCGCGGCGAATAAGAACGCTGCCATAAGCCAAAGCAACCAGAAAGAGACAGCAGCACCCAGAGAGCGAGTACTGACAAACATGGCGGCTATAACTGTAAGGACACCGTTGATTTGGCACTAACACAAACACAAATGATGTCAAATAAACACTCACCGGAGGGTATAAAAGAGGGCGTCAGCCATGCGACCAGCCTCTTTAAGAAAAAGTATCAACCATGGAATCACGTACGATCGCTGAGGAAATTTCAACTTCAAACAGCCGCGACCCCAGGGTCCGCGCTGCGCACGTCCGTGCACAGCCCACGCGTCGACGCGTAATCCAACGCCGGCGGATTCCGTTGCCAGCCGTTCGACTACCC
The DNA here is from genome assembly GCA_018152965.1 of Scaptomyza pallida. Classification (NCBI taxonomy): domain Eukaryota; kingdom Metazoa; phylum Arthropoda; class Insecta; order Diptera; family Drosophilidae; genus Scaptomyza; species Scaptomyza pallida. The sequence continues at coordinate 1,201,395 of JAECXP010000220.1, forward strand.
TTTCACCCACGCAGACGCACGGTGCGTCGTCAGCGTGAGCCGTCGCCCGACGTGCTCGTACTGATGGCGTCACCGCTGCGTGAGGATGACGTACGGGAGTCGAGCAGATGAGCGAACAGCGACGAATTCGTCGGACCGTGGACGCAAAGCAGCGACTCGGAAGGGGAGTCGAGCTCGCTTTCCAGCACGGGCATCGAAGACGGATTGCGGAGGCCCGGCTAGAAGAGTACAGGCGACTGCGGAGGGAGGCGCAGGAAGAGATGGCCAGCGAGCCAGAAGACGACGAGTTCCTGCGTCCGGTGTCGCTGCAGTATGCGCCGCCGACACCACCGCCCGAATGGCAGCCAGCTAGGCCACCATCGCCCTGGCCCAGGCGTGAGGTGGACGATGACGTGATCATCATATCGTCGGACGACGAAAGCGTGGCCAGCGGGTGGTTATATGCCGAGAGGAACGCGGCCGAACCCGAGCTGTACGACCCCACGGCAAGCTGTGAAGAAACCGACGACGAGGAGACGACGGAGGAACCGGAGACGAAACAGGAGCAGGCGCGGGAATCAGAAACCGCGCCCACGGCCACAGCCTCGCGGAAGTCGCGTTATGCGGAAGGCGCGTGGCACCACGAGGTAACCGTCGCACAGTGGGAGAAATGACTGATTTAGCAGCGATTAATTCAAATTTCAACTTAAATATTTTCGCCAAAAATGTTTTGTAATCGAAAACTAATATATCCGATAGGCCAAAAAAACTTTTCATTTCGCTTTTCTCTCAATATTCGCACAGCTGTAAAGCTTCAAACACAACATATGCGTTTCATCAGCTGACTCTAACCGCTCTCCCGCCAATTTTGACCACTTGCTGAAATTTGCAAATAATTTGTTTTTATTCACTATAATTCAACTTTTTGTTATTAAATATGGAAAAAGGTATGTAATTAACTAAAAAATAAGTGTTTGTGACCTGTGATTGTGTTCGTCCCAATATTGTATAGATGTAGTGCACGTAAGAGATATGTTTACTAACAAACTCAACTTTCGTAGACTAGAACTTTTAAGGTTCGACTGGGTTCGGTATCAAAGTTTTTTCTAAAAATTGGTCAATGTTTAGCGCAGTGAAAATGTCCAACATGAGCTGCATATTTCCGCATATTACATTTTAATTTATTTTTTTATACCCTGAATCTGTCTGTCTGTCTGTCCGTCTGTCTGTATGAACGCACCGATCTCAGAGACTATAAGAGCTAGAGACTTCAAATTTGAAACTTAAGATCTCCTATTCCATAAGCAGATCAAGTTTGCTTTAAATTATCGATAGCACTTCTGGTTTCCGATATACACATGTGATCGATAACAAAAAAATTGAATTTCGAAATTCTGAAAATGAGGTTTTAAACTATGGCTAAATAATAAGCATCTGCGAAAATTTGATTAAAATCGGTTAAGAAACACCGAAGATATGGCAGATTGAAGTTCAGTCCCCATGCAGTAATGAAAAGTAAAAGTATGTAATACACAAAAGTATGAATCTTGGACCCCAATAAAGTATATATATTTCTACTCAGCATCAACAGCTCTATCGATATAGGCTCAGAAACTATTAGAGCCATAGATTTAAGATTTTACATAAAAGGTGTCATTGACCATAGGCAGATCAAGCGGCAAGATGCGTGCGAAGTGGGCAAAAGTACACACGTGCAATTCTGTTTCTCAATAAGGCAAAATAGTTGTTGCTGTCGCTGGTTTGGGTTTTACGTAAATTTATTAAGGTTTGTAATGAATATAAACTTGGCCGCCTTAACCCTCTGTCCGACACCAAATTTTAAACCCTTTCTTCCGAGACCTTTTCTTCCTGTTCTAAAGGGAAGAGGGTTTTTTTATTTTATAGATCGATAGCCAATGAAATTTTACAAGGGTACCTGAAAGCTCAAATCAAATGGTCAGCCCCTGGTGTCGGACGGAGGGTTACATAACCTCTTAGTACCTGTGTTAGCCAAAAAGCATATGAATGAAAATTTTAGCGCTACCTTTGGTTTTTCGGTAAACCTTAAGTAGTACCTGTTTAGATCAAAAAGTCACTTGCACCAGCACTTCCACTTCGTAATCTGCCTGCACACGTGGGTATACTTGCCTACTTGTGGGAGTTTTTCCCCACCCATTAAGGGAAAGTTTGTCAATAAAAAAAGATAAAAGGCTTGTCAAGAAAGGGCTAAAAATTAGTTTTCTTTAAAGCAATTTTGACAGTCGCTGATTAAGTTAACAGCAAACTATTGCATCGAACGGTTTAGTGAAAAATTTACTGTGATAATTTCAAGAAATTTAACTGTGTTTTCACGTAATTGTTTAAAAGTGGTTTGCGAGTTAATTTTCTGCACTAAAAGGATTTGGAAAAACGCAAGTCATTTTTGGTTTTTTTTTTCAAACCTTTAATAGTCTTTTTCAAGACTACATATCATATTTTAAACATTTTTGTTTGTTACAGATATACATTTTTGTTTATTACAGCTATATTATTATTTGTTGCAGCTTTATATACCTATATTACTTGTTATCCTTAATTGGCATCGAAATGGCAGGAGAACCATCGTATACGGAAAAATTTTGAAGTACGCAACAAAGAATGGTTAGATGGTGATCTTATATTGGTGGACCTAAGATCAAATGCTGGACGACCCGAACTGACTTTCACTGACAGCCAGGAGAAAACAAAAAAAAAAAAAGTTTCGGACATCGTTAAAGCAATTCCGTGCGATGAGCTCGTATCTGCGGCCAGTACTAGTTTGTATAATTCTGGCAAGCGAAGTGCAGCTAAGATAATTACGTTATTAAACTCTGATGAAAGTTTGCCCAAAAAAATGATATTAGCTACTCAATCAGCTGATAACCAACCCATTATGTACACAGCAGAGGAAGCATTAGCTTTATATATTGATTGTGGTTACACAAAGAAGTCATATATAGACCTGCAGAGTGGTACCAAAAAGCGGAATGCAAATATATTTCCGACGTACGATGTTCTACGTTCTGCCAAAAAACTTTGCTATCCTAGTGGTCTAAACGTCACTGATCATTCATTCGAGGTACCCTTACAAAGCTTGGTTGATCACACAGTTGCCAGAATATATACCGCACATGCCAAAGATTTTCCAGCTGCAGAGAATAACAATATTCCTACGATAACTGCAATATACAAATGGGGCTGTGATGGGAGTAGTGGCCATGCAACATATCGTCAAAATTTTAACGACACAAATGCTTGTATGATCGATCAACATATGTTTTCGGTGTGCTTGGTACCACTACAAATAGTTCTTGGGTCAACAATACTCTGGAAAAATATGAAACCTTCATCCACTCGTTATTGCAGGCCAGTAAAATTGCTTTGTGTTAAAGAAACATCAGATTTGGTACGTGATGAAGTGAACAATTTTAAAAGTCAAATAGCCGAAATACAGCCAACGAGACTGGAAAAATATGAAGTACATCATAAGTTTCATATGACCATGATAGATGGAAAAGTTTTCAGTGTTCTAGCAGAATCATCATCCCTAGTATGTGGAATATGTGGAACAACACCAAAGAAAATGAACGCTCTTATTGATATACAAAATTTACCGTGCAAGGAAAACCTGTATGAACATGGCTTATCAAGTCTACACGCTTGGATTCGTTTTCTTGATTGCATTCTACACAATAGCTATAGAATTATTCTTAAGAAATGGCAAGTTCGCAGTGCGGATAAATCAGCTGTAGATGTTAGAAAAAAGAAAATACAAGATAATTTGCGAAAGGAAATGGGCTTATTGATTGATGTTCCCAAGCCTGGTTCTGGGAATACTAATAACGGCAACACAGCCAGAACATTTTTCCAAGAACCAGAAAGGCCGCCAAAATTACCGGAGTAAGCTCTGTATTAATTTATCGATTCAGCGTAATATTACGCACATTAGCATTTGGATATGAAATTGATACAGAAGCCTTTCAACATTATGCATTGCAAACCGCAATAGTATTTGTGGACTTGTATCCCTGGTTTTACATGCCTACATCTGTCCATAAAATTTTAGTGCATGGTGCAGAAATAATAAAACATGTTGCCCTTCCGATTGGTATGATGTCAGAAGAAGCTCCCGAGGCCAGAAATAAAGATTTGCGGAAATATCGTTTACATCACACTCGGAAAAATTCACGAAAAAACACTATGGAAGATTTGGCCAATGCACTTTTTATTTCATCGGATCCATTAATTACCATGCTATCAAAAGGCTCAGTTTCCTCTTCCAAAAGCAATGAAATAGTAGACAATGATGTTATCAGTCTTATTTTAAATAAAGATGTAGAGGAAGATTTATCTTGTGATTCTTCATCAGATACCGATTAGACCAGTTAAATATTAAAAACGAAAAAAAAAAAAAAAAACTTTCAGCAAAAAAAAAAATTTTTTTGTACATTAATTTTGATTTGTGGTTCGAATCTCTACAAAAAAAAAATATTCGGACAAAAATATCATCATTATTGCAGAAGATATTAATAAATCGCCGCTAAATCAACCGTTTCTCCCACTGTGCGTCGTGTTCTCGTGGCGGGAAGCCATCGAACAGCCACCGGGCTGCGAGGTGAGAGAAATGACGCCGCCACCAGCCACCACGAGGACACCGACACCACCGCCACAAAACCCGACAGCCACAACAGAAGACAAGACCGAAGCCGTACTAAACTCGACATCCCAGCGGATATCGCCGTGGGAGTGGTCACAGCCCCGACAACCAGAAGCAGGGATGGAGGAAGAGGCAATGCTTGCGACGGTAACGCCAGGCGACTCACGGCGATCGCCGATCAGAGTTCGTCCGGCGCTACAACGACAATCGTCGTGCCCACAAACGGCACGCACCGCTCGACCTCTATTCCGGCGGCAAGCGTCGGAGCCGACCGGGCAGGTACAATGGAGGGAGCTGTCTCCACAAGAGTGGCCGCCGGAGATCGCGGCAGCGGCAGTCGACGGCGCAGAACGACGCGTGTGCCGACTGTACTGGATTGAGGGTCGGCGATACAGGCTGCAAATGTCGCGCGAAGGCGCGAGAGTGTTCAGGCACGAGTAGAACAAAAAACACGGAAAAAAAAACACTTGAACAAAAACAAAAAAAAATATATATACTCGTGTTTTATATATTGCGCATGTGGGCGTGGCGGGCACAAAGAAAAAAAAGAAGAAGAAGAGGGAGCAGATGCACAGGCAAATAAATGCATTGGAGTCGAACTTACCGACAAAGGGGGGAGCACCATAACCTCCAAGTTGGGGCGGAAGCCTGCAATAGAGGAAGAACATGAAAATGGCGAAAAGCCATAAAATTTTCGCACTTACGTTTGTTTTATATTTTTCCACAGCATGCGGCGACTCATCTGGCACCAGGGGTGGAGAGTGTCGATCGAACAATGATCTGGTAACACCGACCGTGTGGCGTTGCGTGACAAAAGCTGAATGACGCTCCACAGCTCCGCACAGCTGACCAGAAAGTCCAAGCTACCGATCTGGCAGCTCAACGCCAACGCACTGCGTGTCAAAAAGCTGACTGACACGCAATACCAATACATATCACCACACCCCAGCGCGAAATTCAAATAGGCAAAACGGCCACACCGGTGGCGCCAAATTTGAATGTATGAGGTACGGAACGAAAAAACAAGTGGAAGCTTTCCACTTCCGAAGGAAGGAGGGAGTGTGAGGAGCTATGGCTGCACCTCACAATTAATGGAGTTATTTATGCAGAAATACAAATATATATATATATAAGCATAATTATGGATATATATATAGATATATATAAATACAAACATATAGATACGCGGATATAGCACAACATGCATATATATACATATAGAGTAAATATATTAAGTGCTGGCTATATATACACGGTGTGTCCCAAAAATAACCGAACTTTGTATTTAGATCATACAACATGCAGCGCAATCTATCGAACATTTACAGCATTAAAATTATACATTCATCCTCTTTCCAACGCAACAAATTTCAAGTAAATCAGATGACAGATGCCAAAGTTACAGTCATTTCAATAAACGATAATAGGTGCTAGTGGTACAAAAACGCGATGGAGCAAAGAGCAAATATTAAATTTTGTGTTAAACTTGAAAAAAAATTTGCCGAGACATACGAATTGATGAAAAAAGTTTATGGTGTGTTGTATGAGTCGTACTCAAGTTCACACGTGGTTTACACGATTTAAAAATGGTCGTGAGGACTTAAATGACGACCAAAGGCCAGGGCGTCCACAAACTAGTAATCATTCGGAATTAGTGAAAAAAGTCAGTGAAATCATTACCATCGATGCAAATTTTACTACGAGAATGTTGGCAGAAGAATTAAATACGAGTAAAAACACTATTTGGAGAATATTAACTGAAGATTTGGGTAAAAGGAAGGTCTGTGCACGTTTTGTTCCACATGAGTTAACTAACGACCAAAGAATCGCTCGTGTACAGCATTGCAAGGACATTGTTTAAACTGCTGAAAACGATCCAGACTTTCTTGATGCGATCATAACTGGTGATGAGACATGGTGTTTTAAATATGATCCTGAAACTAAGTGTCAATCTGCTGAATGGAAGTCCAAAGACGAGCCAAAACCTAAAAAATTGCGTTTTTGTACCACTAGCACCTATTATCGTTTATTGAAATGACTGTAACTTTGGCATCTGTCATCTGATTTACTTGAAATTTGTTGCGTTGGAAAGAGGATGAATGTATAATTTTAATGCTGTAAATGTTCAATAGATTGCGCATGTTGTATGATCTAAATACAAAGTTCGGTTATTTTTGGGACACACTGTGTATATATGATCAAGGAAGGAGGAGAATCCACAGAACGAACCCGAGACCGGACCTGATAACACGGCGAATTCAGATGCCGTCTTGCTCTGACAAAGGATGTCAGCGTATAGAGACGTGTCTAACCACAGGGCAAAGAACCGTTAGTGTGTGAGCGGTACGATCGCTTGGTATAGTGATCACTGTCACACTAACGGCAGGCGTGAATAACAGCGAGTAATAACCGCTGTTGCTAAGGGCAATTTAGCATCACGCCACCTTTGCCCTTGGAATGACTTTGGCGACGACAGGCCCCGATCCAGCGAGATGGCAGCGGGAATAAAAGGAGCAAGCAGCAGACCATTGGGGGTCTGAAAATCAAGAGTGAAACACGCGAGTCTACGTTACGGTCGGTCAATAAACGCATCAGGACATTCGAGAAGGCGATAAACAACGATCCTGTGCAACATTAAGAATAAGATAAGACTAAGTGAACATATTGTGAGAATATTCTAAGTGCGGTCATAGCCTGTTCAAAGTAAACGCTATCTACACTTGTTTAGAGGACAGCCTGAGTGAGGCAGATCCTTGCTACCTTGTGCTGAACTAGAGAGCCTGGCGCAAGACAGGTGAAGCACACTTACACCAGCGAGTAGGAGTACTATTGGTAGCTTTTTGCGGAGTCAAGAAAGCCAATAGCGTGTCCTGGCGAACAACTGGTGTAGTGAGCAATAAACCTAGTCGAGTAGGCGAGTCTAGCTTCGACCGTGGTTGGCAGGTAAGCATATCACCAGCAGTCCAAAGACAAGGATACGTAGTGTGTATCCTAGAGCAGTGCGGGCTGAACTAGATTAAGACACACCTGTACAATCAACCCAAAGAACAGTGCAAATTAAAAGTATTATAATTCGAAAACACTAAGCGTTTTTATTTGTCGCAGTGCCACAAATACAAATTTGTTGGCACGTACCCTCAAAACCGCGAGAGCTAGCCCAGCTTTTATTCGGGACAACCGAAGGTTCGTTACAAACATGAAACAGCAGCCTCGTCTAATAATATAACTAATTTCTCTTTTTCACAGCACTATTACAATAGTAATAGTTAAGTAGTATGATGCCACGATTAGTGGCAACAGCAACATTTGCCTTTCACTTTCAAATTTTAATCTTTCTTCTCAACAACAGCATCAGCCTCATTACACTCCTCGACGGCGGCAGAGGCATCATCACTCTAACACGAACTCTCTCAACACAATTAATAGTGAAAATTATTACAATAGTCTACTTGATTTACGCTCCACTTCTGCAAATATTGATAACAACCTTGGTCGTCGTCGTAGTCGCCGAAGTGGTCGTCGTCTTAATCATCAGCATCGTCATAGTTACAATGACTGCCCATCCCCTTCGTCTACCCGTACAGTTGTTAGTCCAACCATTTTGATGCCGCCATCATCGTCTATTGCTTCAATGTCTGCAGTATCTCAGAATCATCGTCGACGTCGTCGTCATTACCGCCCAAACACAAACATAACTAACACAAACGATACTAAGACTAAGACTACTACTACTAAGACTACTACTGGTACTGATAACAAGACTATTAAGACTATTACTACAACTACGACGACTACTACTACTACGACAACGACAACAACATCACCTACTGCCGGCACTCTAACTGCAACTGATTCAAACAACGCTTCAACAACAACAAAAATAGCAACGCCAACTATTTCCGCTGACAATACTCACACTAACGCCAATACCACCACCTTCAACAACAACATTAATCTTGAATCGCAATTGGATGCTCTCAATGTCCTATCTGCTAATCAACAGCGTCAATTAGCTATTGTTACAGATAATCTCTCTCACCTACAATCTATAATACAGAATCATTTTCGTTTTACAACTGCATCAACAATAGCTGCATCATCATCGTCGTCATCTTCTTCTTCTTCGTCATCGTTATCGTCAGATGAATTCTTTTCTGCATCGGATGAGGATGTATAATTGTATATTATATCCATTTAAGCTGCTCTGCTGGCTATAAAACAACAACATAATCTCCTCTACTATTAATCACTTGCTGCTATCTCTCTCTCTCTCTCTCTCTCTCTCTCTCTCTCTCTCTCTCTATGTCTCTAATGACTTGTTCGTTGCTCTTGTATCTTATTTTTGCCTTTTACCACCGACAAAATATATAATAGACTCGCCAAAGTGCTCATACTCACACGAAAAAAAAAAATATCGAATCTCTGGCGCCACCTCTCTCGCATGTCAACCCTTTCTCTACCTACATGAACGCACACAAGCAATCTTAGATCTTGACACAAATGCACTCGTAAATACTCTTTTTGAACCTTTGTGCATTCTTTAACATGTATACGGTAGCTGCGTTGACAAAGTTACTTACAAGTGTCATAGAAAAAAAAATGTTAGAAAGAGTAGAAAAAGTAAAATATCAAAAATCGCTTCGAAGCCTGAGTCCGGGAAAATGAAAACAAATGCTGACGTATACCCACACATACATATATATGTATGTAGGTATACATACGCTCTTGTGTTGTTTTTACTAATTTTCGGCTAGGTCCACTTGAAACAGATCACAAACAGACGCACTGGCAAATGTGTGCATATGTATATACATACATATGTATGTGTGTATACATACGATCGCTGGCATAGCAGCGCATACATAAAGGGGGTGGGTTTTTTGTTGTGCTCGCAACGAAAGCCAGCGACACAATGCCTTGCAATTCCCTAGCGCCACGCTGCGCCTGCAAATTGAGCGGCGCATTGCGTTCGGCTGGCCTCTCTCAACACCCGAGAGAGAGGTGGCGGCAGAGCATGATACAATTACTAATGGTAGTGTCATCCAAGGCGTATTTAACAAGGTGGCATCGACGTCGACGTCGCCCTCTTTGCTGTTGCCTTATTTCTTCAGTCTCGAGCCGAGCGTTGTAAGCGACGCACGGCTGCGGACGTTTTGCTTTGTGATATGCATATGTATGTGTGTATTCATGTGCATGCGAGAACAAATTTCTTTGAATTTATTACTCTCTTGTTCTTGCTCTCTTTCTATCGATTGCTCTCATTTTTCATAAGGCAACGCGACGTCGACGTCGATGCCACCTTGTTAAATACGCCTTGGTGTCATCCGAGACAGCCCGTACTTGCCATATAATGTGCGAGTGCGAAAGAGAGGGCTAAGCTGCTCTCTTAATTTTACTCTCTCGAGTCTGTTAAAGGGCTGCTTTGCAAGTGCGATAGAGTAAGGTATAGATAGTGTTTTGTTATATGTATGCGGCCGATAAATTTTGGTTGCTTATTTCACTTTTTAATAACACTGCGCTAAGTGCAATGTATTCGTTGAACGCACAACTTTGACTGCGTAGTCAAATTTGTGTTAGCAACCCGACTCAGTTTATTAGCGATCGGGCTACTTATCTACAATAAGCAAAATGGCACATTCATACTTTTTGGTCATCGGCTTCGAAGTTACCAAGTTTGTGCATCGGTTTACGAACGCTTTTACACAGTTAAGGCCTAATTTACCTCTGACAAAATTTAATTTATAAAGAAGAAAGGAAAAAAAAAAAATTTAATTTATTTTAATTTAATTTAATTTAATTTAAAAAGAAAATGTATACGTTTATCATAAAACAAAAAATTTAATTTAATTCATAAGGAAACAGTGTGTACCAAGCGTGTAAAATTATGTTAGCAGTGTTGTTAACACTCCCGTTACATTTTGAATGTGTTATTCATTGAACACATTTTTACTTGAGCTAATAACAATATATATAGCCCAAACTTATCTTTTTTAATCTAATATTTTTGATAGATATTTCTGACTTTTAATCACACAACAGACATAATTTTCAACTAAAATAATTAGCTTATGCTCGTTCATTTAAATATTTGAATATGTAAACGTTTTGCACCACACTTTTTGATCAGCTGTTCTGTATTTTCAAGCTTACCAACATGTTGGTTGGTGTTGCAACACCGAAAAGATTTAAAAATCTGCAACCTGCAGGTTCGGAACTAAACTAAGTTAAATTAAATTAAATTAAATTTTGGTTCCAAACGCTCACATAGAGTTCGCATAGGTTTGATTGAGTCAGCTGACTGTTAAATTAAATTAAATTAAATTAAATTTTTGGGTAAACAGGCCTTTACATGTTTTTGCTTTCTTACTTTATTAACATCGTTCGTAATGTGGAACAAATTTACCAAATCCATTCTATTTGTACCAAATCAAGAACATTTCATTACCAGCGTTTTTAAGTCAAGAACGAAAATTTATGAACTGTGCCGGTAAAAATCATAACCTAATGGTTTTCAAAAAATCATAAAAAGTACATGCGAAGAAATTTTTGATCAAACTTTTTTCAGTAATTACTAGAATTGTCTGAAGTAACTTTTTGCATCAAAACATTTTTTGTTTAAGCCCAGGGAAAAAAGTTTTGAAAATAGACTTTTACAAGAATGGAAAACTTTCAACGGGTACTCAATGGGCTAAGAAGAGTATTGTATCATTAAAACGAAATTTAAATGACCTATCCATTGATACCAATCTTTTTATAAAGTATATATTTATTCACTATCAAAGTCGCACATTAAGCCTGTACGCATACACTCAGAAAAAAATCCGTTCTAAAATCATAACCATTAGGTTATGATTTTTACCGGCACAGTTCATAAATTTTCGTTCTTGAATTACGAACGCTGGTAATAAAATGTTCTTGATTTGGTACAAATAAAACGGATTTGGTAGATTTGTACCAAATTAAGAACGATGTTAATAAAGTAAGAAAGCTGTTAAAGATTGCCCACTCCAATAATAATAAAACAATGATTTTATGTATTTAACTTTTACATTTTAATATTTCCTCTTTTCTATGTGCTGCGGCTGTGTGGAAAAAAAAAAAAACGAATAGAGATCATACAATAGTTTTCTAGATATATATTCAAAATATCGATTATTAAATTAACACAAATCATCTATTAAACTTGTTGTTCCTTTCTATGATTTCTTTGCATATATTGAATACACCTCCTCAAAGAATACATAGAAACACAATTAAAAAAAAAAAAAATAATAATAACAAGTAAGATGGCTCTAGTCAAGATATCCCGACTAGGACATACCCTTAACCCGATAGGTAATGCTTACAGTAACTTGTGTGTATTCAGTGACCAATATAACCAAACTTCAAACTGCGATATCTCTGGTGTTTCTTAACCGATTTTAATCAAATGTTCATTATTTTATCCGTAGTCTCAAACCAATTTTGAAATTCAAGATTTTTTTGTTATCGATCACATGTGTATATCGGAAACCAGAAATGTTACCGAAAATTTAAAGCAAACTTGATCTCATGGTGTAGGAGAGTTTAAGTTTAAAGTCTCTAGCTCTTACAGTCTCTGAGATCGGCGCGTTCATACGGACAGACGGGCGGACGGACAGATCGACTCGGCTGTTGATGCTGATCAAGAATATATATACTTTATGGGGTCGGAGATGCTTCCTTCTGTCTGTTACATACATTTGCACAAAACCATTATACCCTTATTTACCCATTTTATGGGTTAAGGGTATAACAAAGGTCCGGAGCTCAATATTGTTTTAAGGTTAAGGTTGTTTATTGGTTAAGGGTATAAAAATAAAATAAAATTAACTTCAATAATAATGTAATGATGATATGACACACCGAGCATTCTGGGAGTTACATATTGTGGTCCAATATTCGTTGCAAAGGATTGGGAAAAACCCAGAAAAACCCAACCAGACCAACATAAAATTATTTAAATTACATACATTATTAATTTCAAAGCAATGCAAAATATTAAGAAAATAAAGAATAATATTCACTTAGAATTAAAAATTAAAGTAAAGTTCCAAAAATTGATCCAACTCATTGATCAATTCTGCAGACTTAACTGGTCCCTCAGGTCTTCAAAACGTGGTCCAGGCAATAGCTTAGTTAAAATATCCGCAATCTGCTTATCTGTAGAAATATACTCAATAGTAATTAGGTTTTGTTTAATCTGTTCTCTTGAAAAATGATATTTTATATCAATATGCTTTGTTCTCTTGTGGCATGTGGGATTATTAGCAATACGTATACAACCTTGGCTGTCTTCAAAAATTTTTATAGGCTTAACTATTTCGAACTTTATACTTGTCGCTGAGGACTTGAGCCACATAGCTTCTCTTGTGGCCTCGAATAATGCCATATATTCAGCCTCAGTAGATGAAGCAGCAACTGAATTATGCTTTCTTGTGTTCCAGCAAATTAAACATGTATCAAACATTTTAAATAGGTAACCAGTAGTACTCTTTCTGTCGTTCTCATTTCCAGCCCAATCAGAATCAACGTACCCAGTAAAAATATGTTTATGATTAATACCTTTAACAAAAGTTAACTTTAAATTGACTGTACCTTTTAAATACCTTAAAACCCTTTTAGGCAGTTGGGGGAAAAAAGAAAAAAGCATCTAACTCTTCTTTAATAGCTTTTTCCCATTTTAACCTATCATCTTAATCTTTTATATCATTAAATGTAATAGGAATATCACTAAAAATGGTTTGTGAATATAAAAGAGAATTGTTTAAAAATTTATACGGTACTGGGGGCATATCTCTTAATCTTTCACTTTTTCGAATTTCAAAATTTTCAATTTCTAACGGCAGATCTTTACCTTTACTTTCATTCTGGAATCTTTGACTATCCGTACTCTCATTCGGGACATTTTGATTATCCGTACTTTCATTCGGGACATTTTAATCATCCGTACTTTCATTCGGAACATTTTGATCATCCGTACTTTCATTCGGGACATCACAGTAAATTATTTCATTATTTTTATTCATGGTCATACCCTCACAGTGAGCATTTCTCATACTTTCATTCTGAGAATTAAAATTATCCGTACTCTCATTCAGGATATTATCCAAACTTTCATTCTGAATAATGGAATCAATATTGGGGTGTTCCACTACAAAAGTTTGAGGTCTAGAAGTTTCCGTGTTGATTTCGTCTACAACTACGTCTCTGGCAACAACAAATTTCTTGTCTTCAATAGCCCATAACTTAAAACCATTTGGCTCATAGCCAACAAGAATTCCTTTAACTGACTTCTCGTCAAATTTTCTTTTCCTTGTTTTGTTATGTATATATACGGTAGAACCGAATACTTTTAAATATTTTAAATTTGGTTTTTTATTATGCCACATTTCAAATGCAGTTTTCTTTTTATTTACTAAAGCATTAGTTGGATTTATATTTATCAGATAAGTAGCTGTTAATACAGCTTCACCCCAAAAACGTTTTTCTAATTTAGCTCCATTTATCATAGCCCGCGTTTTTTCTGTCATTGTCCTAATCATACGTTCAGATACATCGTTTAGCTGTGGCGTATGCGGTACTTTTAAACTACTGTTGATAACTAATTTCCTTCTGAACACAATAACTGCGCATTTCATCTGCCATTGTCAATACACAAATTAACGACCTTAAAGTTGAAATGATTTTCGCTTTTCGCAACAAAATCTTTGAAAAAGGTAAACACTTCAGGTTTATGTGTTATTAAATAAGTGACGGAATAATGTGTGAATTCATCAAAACAAAGACAACATAATAATTTTTATCATCAATAGTAGGAGGAGTAATCGAACCACAAACATCCGAGTGTATTATGAATAAAGGTCTTTTAATATATTCCTTATTCTTGAATTTTGAGAATGGTAGCCTAGCTTGCTTTCCATTAATACAAGCTTCACATACTTCATCACTATATTGAATATTATTTAATAAACTTATATCTTCACACATAATTTTTTTTTAATATGTCCCAATCTTTCATGCCACAATTTTTACAAACTTATGTTATCATACCCTTAACCCATAAAATGGGTAAATAAGGGTATAATGGTTTTGTGCAAATGTATGTAACAGACAGACGGAAGCATCTCCGACCCTATAAAGTATATACATATATTCTTGATCAGCATCAACAGCCGAGTCGATCTAGCCGTGTCTGTCTGTCCGTCTGTCTGTCTGTCCGTATGAACGCGCCGATCTCAGAGACTTTAAGAGCTAGTGACTTCAAACTTGAAATTTAAGCTCTCCTATACAATGAAAAGATCAAGTTTGCTTCAAATTTTCGATAACATTTCTGGTTTCCGATATACACATGTGATCGATAACAACAAAATATTGAATTTCAAAATTGGTTTGAGACTACGGATAAAATAATGAACATTTGATTAAAATCGGTTAAGAAACACCAGAGATATCGCAGTTTGAAGTTTGGTTATATTGGTCACTGAATACACACAAGTTACTGTAAGCATTACCTATCGGGTTAAGGGTATGTCCTAGTCGGGATATCTCGACTAGAGCCTTCTTACTTGTTTTTATTTGTTAGGTATGCTCTTTGGCATAGTTCAAAATCAACCAAAGGAACATCATAAACATACATACATACATTTTAAAATTGTTTGGCCGTTTTTAGATACTTCCACACCTCCTGCCGAAAATACAAAAACCATTCCAGCATCTTGCATTCTTTTGACCGAGAGCAAGTTCTGAGGAATACTTTTACAGAACAGCACGTCCTTCAGGGTGATTATACTTTGATACCAAAGGTATCATAGTATATTGGGTTTGTGCAATGTCCGTCATGGTGTCTGTCCGTCTGTCCGTATGAACGCTACTTTTTTCGACACCCTTAAAGCTAGAGCCTTGCAACTTTGCAAATATCTTGGTACATGTCTTCGTCAGACAAAGTGTTAAATGTAGGGCTCTACGACCTCAGGGGGCCCGAGAAATCGATAACAAGTCGATACACCTCGATGTGCAAATCGATAAAACACAAATATATCCCACATTTTAGCAGCTAGAGTCACCAAATTTTATGGCAAGATAGCTGGTAACATTCTCAAAAAACTGCATTAAAAGTTTGGATGCCACGCCCACCTATTTCGCCCCCAGCCCCCCTCCAATTACACCAGCACACAAAAAAAAAAAAGTTGTTTGTACATCGGACGCCACCTATCTACCGGCATGTATTTTGACCCGCTGAATCCGAATTTTAAGTCAGTTTGGGCCGTCCACCCTCGAATATCGAGTAAATTGAAAAAAAACCTGAAAAATATTAAAAATAGAAAAAAATCGTCATTGTATTAATGAAAAAAATTTTTTTCACCCAAATCAAATAGGATTTTCATGTAATTTGATTTGTTTAATCCGAATCTATAATACACTTGGCTTGGAATCCCTCAAACTCTCAAAAAATCGCAAAAAACTGATAAAATAATAAAAGTTACAGTAGAAAAAATTGAAAAAAATCTATCGAACATGATTAAATACGTTTCTTTTTTTTTTTTTATGTGTAAAATACAAGTACAAAATCTGAAAATGCGAAAAAAATTGTAATGTCTCTAAAAAATGATGTATAAACAAAATAAGGATAGCAATTTTTTCAGATTTTAAACTGTTTTTCGGTGGTACCGAACTCTTTTGTTTTCAAATGATCTACGCAGTGGATTCCTCTTTTGTTTGTTATCATTTCTTGGTACGTCCCTTTTTTGGGTCCAACAAAAATCTGCCATCATATTGACGCTCCAATTCCCTTGATATCTTGTTTCCATTTCCCTTATGTCTTGATGGAATCTTTCTCCCTGTTCTTCGCTGTAGTCTCCGAGATTCTCAGGAAACTGGTCGATATGAGAATCCAGAAAGTGTAGCTTAAGATTCATTAAGCAACCTAAATTTTTGTAATGTGTCAGCAATTCTTTTACTAACGCTCTATAGTTTTCGCTTTTATTGTTTCCCAAAAAGTTTTGAGACACATTTTTGAAACTTACCCAAGCTGCTCTCTCAGTATCATTCATTTTTCCTACAAAATTTGCATCCTGAAATAGAGTTCTAATTTGCGGTCCGTCAAAAATTCCCTCTTTCAATTTCGCATCACTTATCGAAGGAAATTTTTCTTTCAAGTACTGGAAGCAATCGCTATCTTTGTCCAGAGCTTTGACAAACTGCTTCATGAGACCTAGCTTGATGTGAAGTGGAGGTAGCAGATATTTGGAAGGCTGAATCAATGGTGTTCGTATAACATTATGAGTGCCTACATTGAATTTCTCTCTTGTTGGCCATTCTTTCTTCACATAATGATTTTTTCTGTCCCTGCTATCCCACAAACATAGATAACAGGGATATTTTGTGAATCCCGATTGTTGACCTGAAAGAAGTGTTGCGATTTTTAGATCTGCACAAATTCGCCATTGATGCTCTGAATACTTTATATTATTCAATACTGTTTGCAAGTTATCGTAGGTCTCTTTGAGTTTAGTTGAATGCGCTATCGGAATCGGCGCTAATTCGTTTCCAATATGAAGCAGAACAGCTTTAAGACTTCTAGATGATGAATCTATAAAAAGTCTCCACTCATCATCTTTATAGATATTAGGTTTTAATTCATCAACCAAGCCTTTAACATCAGAGCAGTACACCATCGAGTTGTCATCGTCTTTTGTAAAAAATTTCCGGAACTGCTTTTCCCTAGTTCGATAAAAGGAAGACGTTACTCCTTCAGCTAACAAATTTTTATTTTTCAGTCTTGATGCAAGTAATTCAGCCCTATCTTTAGGTAACCCTAAATCTCGTATAAGATCATTGAGTTCTGCTCGGTTAAATGTTTCAGGTTCTTTCGTTTCCTTTTGTGGCATGTAATCTTCATCCTCAGAATTTTCATCTTCAGAACTTTCATCTTCAGATATTTCTTCTTGCACGCCTTCTTCCATTTGCACCTCTTCGTTTTCTATTTCCATCTCTTCGGGAGCTTCGATTTTATTAACGACTATTGTTTTTTTAAGGTTTAACAGCTGATGAAACATTGGCGTATTGTATTTTACTTTTATTAGTCGAAGAAAAACCAGCAACTTCAGACATACAAAAGTAACAATTTTGTGGACTTGTTGGTGAAGTCCAGATCATGGGGACTGTAAATTTCAAGTTTTTCTTTTTTTGGACTTTTCCCATCGTGTCAACATAATATTACATCGGCCACAAACAAAGTGTGGGACCCAGGCGGAATCCAAATTCGTAATTTGGATACGAAAGCATTCCTTATAATTTTTTTTAATCTTTCAGATAACGGCCTACGCTTTTTTGCCGGTTCAAACTCCCCACATACATAACAAAATAAATCAGGGCTTTTATTACATAAATGAGAATTGCTTTTTGTAATAGTATACTCTCCAGTAGCCAAGTCTCCCACTACCGAAGAGCTGCAGTCGCTTGATGACGACGCCTGTGAGCCTGCTTTCTCACCCGAACCAGACGCCGATACTGGGTTTCCGGATCCCTGCATCGTAAAGTACTTATCACTTGTACCTGCCATGACGGCATACAAGCCGTTAACCCAGGGACTCAGCCAGATGGTTCCGTTGCCCACCGTCACCACGTGGAGGTGCCCTGGTTACAGGCACAAGTGATCATATCTTTAAAAATGAAGACTATCCATGTTTGTGGGATAGCATAGACAGAGAAAATCATTATGTGAAGAAAAAATGGCCAACTCTCTATTTCAAGATGCAAATTTTGTAGAAAATGTAGTACAATGACGATTTTTTTCTATTTTTTATATTTTTCAGGTTTTTTTTCAATTTACTCGATATTCGAGGGTGGACGGCCCAAACTGACTTAAAATTCGGATTCAGCGGGTCAAAATACATGCCGGTAGATAGGTGGCGTCCGATGTACAAACAACTTTTTTTTTTGTGTGCCGGTGTTATTGTTACCTTTGTTAGCTTTCCATCTTTGTCCTTAAGGCGTGCCGTTGGTAACATAATAGCGTTGAGAAGAATTGTGCACAGATAGTCCTGTTCATCTGTTAAAACATAAAAGTAATAAGAAATCTATTCAACCAATTATATGTAATTAGAAACAAACCTATGTTTTTTGACAATTTAAATTTTGCAAATAGCTGCTTGCAAAAGTCATTGCCTATACTTCTTTCATATATAATATTCATATTAGCCTTAAAGGCTTCCCATTTCGAAAATAATAAATGACCCTTATGGGGGTACATAAAATCGAAGTCTATTTTTATCTGTCAAATAAAAAATAAAATTATATATGTATGTTTTACAATATTTTTAATTCTTACCAAGTCAGGTGCTCTGGCATCTGTCAACTTTGACCAACCCTTTAAAAATTCGCAGCTCTCCAGTTCCTTCAAATCATTTCTTCGTAAGTTAAACGTTTTTCCCCAGCTTTCGCACACATCGCTCCAGCTTGAGCTTTCCCTGTTTAGAGCTGCCTTTATTGCCGTGGCGATTTCGATGTCAATTTCGTGCAATGGTTTGTGATTATCGCAATCAATGGAGTTTTTATCGTCGCCGTCACTCCGGATTGTCAGCTTGCGTTTTTTGCAAGTATAATTTTTATACTTGTTAAAAAGCCTGCCTCCAGCATTGTTCTTCCCCTTTCGGGGAATATAATAGTAGTCCTGTAAATCAGGGACCGCAAATAACCGTTATCGTAATATTTTTAACCAAAAAAATCATAGATAAGGAGACGTGTTAGGATACTTTTGTAAACACCAAAAGTACTTGTATTTACTTCCCGTCTATGATTCTGCCAAAAACCTATATTTTTCAATTATTATTATAAAAAGTACGATTAACGGTTATTTTTTAATTTTTAGTATAAAAGTATTTAAATAACAATTATTTATGATTAAAATTTTTTTCATCCATAAATAACAGTTATTTTTTTGATTTTTAATTAAAATCAAAAATAACAGTTATCTTATGATTTTTATTTTTTGCTCACAAAATAATTTTTATTGTTGATTTTTATTAAAAAAATCAAAAAATAACTGTTATGAAAAAGTCTTTTAAATAAAAATCAGTCATTGACTTTTATTAAAAAGCAAAAATATAAAAATCACTCAATGATTTTTATTTTCGTTTTTGAAAATAAAAGTCTTTCTTGCATATCTCAATGATCTTAACAGATAGAAGCACCAAATTTAATATACATAATCTGAACACGCGTACAAATCATTTAAAATAAGACACGCCCCAATCCGCCCTTTATTTTTTTACATAAAAAAAAAATATTTTTGCGCGCAAGCATGTTAACTTTTTTTTATCATTCTGGCTCTTGCAAGCTATTGAAAATTTATAAATATTTTTTGTTTATTATTATTATGTAGTTTTATTGATTTAATTTTACAAAAAGAATTTTTTGCAAATTTTCTGCAGACAAGTTACTTCGTAAATCAGTAAGTACCAATTTTAACGCCGAAAATGCCCTTTCCACTGATACTTGCGTTGCAGGAACACTTTGAGTTAGCTTTGCTAATTTGTACAAATGTGGATATATATCCCTTTTTCCTCCCAGTAGCTCATGAGGTCTACGGATATATTGACTGGCTTCGGGTTGTATTCAACTATTTGAGTCATGGCACTCTTTAAATCGTCATCATCTTCCTCTTCATCATTTGAGCCCACCTCAAATGTATTTAAGTAGTTGCTCAACAATGTGCTGGTACCTTCATCTTGTGAAAAGATTGAACAATCACTTGATGAAGTCGTAATTTGGGTAGCAGTTGGTGAGCTGGATTTCTGTAAACTTAAATTATTAAGATTTATTTTTTACATACATTAATTTCAATAAAAATACCTTTTCGTTAATATCATAAATTTGACGATATAACCGTTTCAGATGGTTTCGTGCCATCATTAGCTGGATTGGATTTGCCAATAAAATTCTTCGAAGCCTCGGGTCCAAATAAAGAGAAGATATCATTACTTCGTTGTCAAGTAAATTTTTCTCCCGATTGTCTAAGCAAAGTGAAAGTACTTTGCTTGCAGAACATGTCATAGCCTTTACTTCCAGCTTCATTTCCAGCCACAATTTATAAAAATCGGAAAAATATAACTGCTCTTCCTGTAATTTTTTGGTTGCTATATGCACAGGCTGCAGCACGCCCACTAATGAGCGTATTTCATCCCAATCTTCTGCTGTCATATTGTGCTTTGGTAAATGCAAATCACAAAATGATTGCAATTTACAAAGCCTTTCAAGCATCAGATATGTTGAGCTCCATCTTGTTGTCGTGTCAACCTCAGCATTTAGAAGATTCTGACTCGATAGCAAATATCTAAAAAAGTAGATGTTTATAATTACTATGGTGGCTCATAGTATTTAATTTTAAAAATATGCATACCTGTTTGTTGGGCATCTAAGTGATTTAGCCAAGCTACGTGCCTTGTCAAGAACTGCGCTTAATTTACAATCTTTCAAAAAATCTTTGACAGCAAGCTGTAGAGTGTGAGCAGCACATTTGATTGACTTGATTTCGAAGATTTTCATATCGTATAAGATGTTGTCAGCATCAACGTCGATAGAGTCAGATCCTGTCTGTGTACATTCGTCCTCCTGGTTAAGAGAATCAACAGCTTTAAGCATGTTTCTTCCGTTGTCTGACGTGACACAATATATTTGCTTTTTGCTTATATTAAAGTCAAATAACACTGATTCTATTTCTGCACACAAGTTTGCTGCTGTATGCCGTTTTGTCAACTGTATCATTGCAAGTGTTACAATGTGCAGTTTTTTGCCACTGTAGTATTGTGCATTGACTCGAGCATACTCCGGTTAAGTCTCGTAGCGGCATCAATTTTTAAGCAAATTATTTTATTTTTCAAAGAAGAATGAATTAACTCTTTTTTTGAATTCTTCCGTAATAATTTCCATTACGTTTCTCGAAGTTATTGGGGGCATACTTAACCCTTTAAAAATTTGTTCCGTTAACACAACAAAAGCCTTGGAGTCTAAAAGCGCAAGTGGGACTTTTTCTGTTGTTATTAAATCAACACAGGCCTTTTTAACTTCGTCCTTGCCTATATGCACTGTAATTTTCACTTTCTTCTCAGGCACTTCTTCATTAAAATCGAGCTCTCTCCACTGTTCCTCATGCTTCGACTTTAAATGGCGTACCATATTTGAAATATAGTCGCCCTTCAATAACGCTTTGCAAATATTACATTGCATTTGCTCTTTATCGGATGTCGTATTAAAGCAGCTGCGAACTACACTATTCTGCTTGCGTCCCATTTTGCTGAAGTTTCACTTAAATCACTTAAATCACTTTACACTTTACTTTGACACTTGTTAAATTTTAGTTATTTCTTTAGTGTCCCCAAGCAATAACCGGTTGGGAATTATTAAATATAATTAGTTAAAAATGGTTTTCACAAATGGCAATCGATTATAATATGAAATTTTCACAAGAAATCTATAAAAAACTATTTAATGTGATTGCCGTTTAGAGATTTGGAAAACGCCGTCGGAAAATGCAAAATTCGGTTCAACCCGACTTTAGTATACCTTGTACGCGTGTTCAGATTATGTATATTAAATTTGGTGCTTCTATCTGTTAAGATCATTGAGATATGCAAGAAAGACTTTTATTTTCAAAACGAAAATAAAAATCATTGAGTGATTTTTATATTTTTGCTTTTTAATAAAAGTCAATGACTGATTTTTATTAAAAATTTTTATTTTTCATAACAGTTATTTTTTGATTTTTATTTCTGATTAATATTATAAAAATCATAAGATAACTGTTATTTTTGATTTTTATTATAAAAATCAGAAATAAATAGTTATTAACAGATTGAAAAAATAAAATCCATTTTTAATAGTTATTTCTTAATTTTTACTAAAAAATTAAAAATAACTGTTATCTAGTGAGGAATTATTTAAAAATCCAAAATAACTGTTACTTATTGATTTTTAGATAAAAGGCTAAAATTAACTATTAAATATTGATTTTTATGATAAAACTCATAACCGTTACAGTCCCTGCTGTAAATACAAAATATTTTTAATTTATAATAAATAATAATATAATAAGTTTTAAATTTAAATGATTTTTCAATTACCTTTATTCCAATTTCCTTTGGAAAAACTAAGCAAATTTGTTCAAATAAAAAATCAAAGTCAATGGGCCTAAGCTTTTTTTTTTTGCAACTGGACATCTTCCAAAATAATGTCAATTAAAACGTTCCTCTTGTCGCACGATAAATGCTCATTACTCTTGGCTGCTTCTAAAATTGAGAGCCCCTTCCTAGATTCTTTGAGTAAGTCTCTTATGTTCTGAAAAAAATATTAAAAATATGTTATTAATATGATGTTTTCGTTAACTTCAGAGACTGCAGAGAAAAAGTTATGAGCCAACTACTTTTACCTTGCCAAGTACATCACTAAAAGCCTTAGTAGTCGATGGGGTCGTGCACTCGTCAATTTTTTCGATACAGCTTTCGTCTCTCTCTTTCGCTGTTACTGTCGCTGTGCTATCCTCAATACCAAACTAAATAAAATTAAAAAGTCAGTTTATTCACTATTTGGTATTTATTGTTCAGCTTACCTTATCTTTTCTCCACTGAAACAATTTTATTCGAAATTCAGTTCGGAGTCCTAACGGTGGGATAGCTTCTCGGAGGTCCTCCCTGTCTAAATGCTTCAGGCTGTTGTATGAAACTTGAGCATCTACATAATAGAATAAATATATAAATAAATTTAAAAATTTTAAGCAATATAATTTTATTATTAATCTTAAATATTTAATTTAATAAAAAAAATAAAAAAAAAATATATATGAACAATATACGTACATATATACGTATGTCCATAAATTTTTATTATTTCTTTTTTTTTTCTTTAAATACATTTTCTTACATACATATATACGTACATGAAAACAAAATAAGGAATTGCACGTTATTGTTCATATATATTTTTTTATATTTTTTTTATTAAATTACATTTTTAAAATTAATCATAAAGTAATATAATTTATGTTGGCGTTAAAACACAAGCACATTTTTTCGCAGCCTTATGTATGAAATTTGGGTTACTACATACATACATATCCACATATACAGTAACCCGCATAGATAAAAAAAAAAAACCAAAGACGACGACTTGCAGAAAATAATGCACACAAACACTTTAAATATTACTTGCATCAATTTAAATGCATACAAATATGGCTCAATATCAGACAAACTAATTAATATTAAATTAATATTATTTTGCATTTATGTAAATAAATTTTACTTTAAAAATTATCCACGGATTAGCATGTCTGTTCACGAGCCACTTTTTTTTGTATTTATGAACAAACAAACATACATACATATTCTTTTTTCACTGTGGCGTCTTGCAGCAAATTTCACAAATAACAATAGCTGGGACAAAAAGCAAAGGCGCCTACATGACGACAGTGCGTTCATACATACATACATACATATTTGTACAAGCAAGCTCAAGGCGTATTTAACAAGCTGGCAGCGACGTCGACGTCGCCCTTTTTGCTGTTCCCTGCGGTTTGGCTGGTAGTGAGGTGTCGACCCGTTCTAGCTCCGTGACTGGTCACTAGTAGTTAGATGTCAACCCGTTCTAGCCCCGTGCCTAGTCACTGGTAGTCAGGCAAGTGGATAGCTCTAAGTAATGCATCGGGTTCTCGGTAAATCGAACAAAACTCTGCCACCTAATGCATTACCAGTAGCTAGGTGGGTCGTTAGGTTCAAGTAATGCAGAGGGTTCTCGGTAAATCGAACAAAACTCTGCCACCTAATGCATTACCAGTCGTTAGGTAGGTCGTTAATTTTGAGTAATGCATGGGGTGATAGACAAACGAACAAAAATCAGAAAAAAAGTGGAAGCAAAAGCGAAAAAAAACGCAACGAAAGAAGACGATGCGCGCGTACCAAAAGTTAACGGTTGTTGTAACTGGTAATTACCAGAATTTTGACAATTTCTGTATCGGATTCTTTGTCTTTGCTTTGCCCTTTTCCTTCTGCACATTTTTCTGTTCGCGCATTATTGCATTGTTTAGTGTGACGTTTGCTGGCAACGTGAGTGTTCAATTTGTGAAGATAATTAAATTCTGGTAAGTAAACGTTATTAAATCAATTAAATTTGTTGTGTTGATAATTTATAAAAGTGCAAATATTCAGAGTGTTGATGTGGTAACAGTGGCTCGTGGTAACAGCTGCTCGGCTCCTTGGGCCCAAAAAATAACATTAAATACATAATAACTGATGAAGTGGCTATGTTATATAATATAGACGGAATCTTGGGAAAAGAATCTCTTAGAAGTCTAAGCTACTTTTACAGTTCCCTATTAGGTAAGTGCACACGTAAAAAAAGTATTTTAAACATATTTTAATCACAATTTAACATTTCAGACGCTATCACTAAGTGTGGTTTTGGGCCGCCGGAGTTGGAGCTGAGGGCCGCCATGCAACTGCAAAAAAAGCGATGCATAAAAAAAAAACAATAAAAACAAAAATAACGAAAATATTAATAATCTTAATACTAATAATAAAAATAATCTAATAACTAACAATAATAATGATACAAATAATAATGATAATATTTATGAAAAATAAAATAATATGTAAAATAGTTTTCAAGTAAAATGTAAAATAATTATAATAATTAGAATTAAGAATTTAATTCATATGTTAATATATGATATGAAATGTACAAATTTTTGTTATTTTTTTTATTATTTTTTGCATTATTTTTTATTGTTTTTGAAATAATAATTTGAAATAATTATTATTAC
Organism: Scaptomyza pallida; assembly: GCA_018152965.1. Classification (NCBI taxonomy): domain Eukaryota; kingdom Metazoa; phylum Arthropoda; class Insecta; order Diptera; family Drosophilidae; genus Scaptomyza; species Scaptomyza pallida. The sequence goes on from JAECXP010000220.1 coordinate 1,226,882, forward strand.
ATAATATAAATGTGCCTATTTCTTATTAGCATTCCAACAGGAATTTTTTATTCACCTTGTACTAGCGACGCAACTAGGTCTTTCCCACTAGGCAAATCACTGTCGAAATAGCCCCAGCGAAGTAGATATCTTGCTCGTACTAACGACATAAGTAGGTCTTTGAGGCCTGGAAAATCCCTATCGATCATTGCAATGCGATGGGCCTAGAGCAGAAACCTCTGCGAAATACCCAATTACCTTGCCCTAACGATTATTCAACCCACTAGGTACTAGGCAAGTGGTTAGCTAAGGGTTATGCAGTGGCGTTCCGCTCGGTACATTTAGCGGACATGTAGTGGAAAAACTCCATAGAAAAACTCCATGCAAGTTTACAGAGCGCTCCCTAGTACCCACTACCAATTCGTTAGGCAACTCCCTAGGGTTTCCCCAGTCCCTCTTACCGCAGGGTTGCCTTACGCAAGGCAATGCATATGTGTGTGTGCATACATGTGCATGCTCTCATTTTTTCAACGCGACATCGACGCTGCTGCCTTGTTAAATACGCATTGAGCTTGCTTGTGCGTTACTGTATTTTCTCAGTATATGCATAAATATGTATGTATGCTAAAATTGATTTACACTTATTAAATGCATTGTTGATAATCACGCACTGAGACAGCCACTTACATATACATATGTACATATGTATTCATATATATAACTTTGCCAGACAACAGACAAACTTACATAGTTTGTATGTATGGTTTTGTCTCTGTGGGCAACAAAACTTAAGCGATAATTATTTACTCACTTGTTAAATATGGGAGCACACCCGGCAACCCAAAAGTGTCCAGCAGCACGGCAATGTTTTCATCTTCGTTGTTGTCCGTATCCATTTTATTTAAAACTTTTTAAAATCACTTTTTTAAATCACTCAACGCGAGTGCAATGAATGTCTTGAACGCACAACTATGACTGCGTAGTCAAATTTTTGTCAGCAGCCGACTCATTTACTACGATCGGCTACTTACACAATAGCAAAATGCACACATACGTTCATCGGCTTGTGTTTACCGTTTGAGCATCAGCTTCGCGAAATACAGTTACATGTATTTGCGTTCTTACTTTATTAACATCGTTCTTAATTTGGTACAAATCTACCAAATCCGTTCTATTTGTACCAAATCAAGAACATTTCATTACCAGCGTTCTTAATTCAAGAATAGCGTTCTTAATTCAAGAACGAAAATTTATGAACGGTGCCGGTAAAAATCATAACCTAATGGTTATGATTTCCGAACTGGCTTTTTTTCTGAGTGTATTCCCAAAAAAGCTATCTATGCGTGACCTTACATTTTATTTCTGAGGGATGCTTAAAAAACCTTTTGCTGGAAATGATCTGCATAAGTGGAGAGCCTGCAACAGGTACACTTTATATAAATTATAATATTTATTAGTACTTATAATATATTTTTTATAATTTATTTGCAGGCGTATTGATTCGCAGTAAAGTTCAAAACTGACTTAGGTCTTTTGGCTTGGACTTAGCCGATGCTATAGAGACAGCGCACATATGTGGAAAAATCATTTAAGGAACCCGGTCTATGCGAAATTGATCAAAAATGTTCAAAACTGGCCAAATATTTTAAAAAATCTGGACAAAATACCAAACTTGAGTTAAGTTTAAAGGGATTTTGTCCGACAAGGTGGAATACCATATACTAGAGATGGGCGTCGGGATCGGGATTTTCGGGAATCCCGCGGGTCCCGAAAAAATGATAGGGATTGGGCGGGATGGGAACGATTTTTAAAAAATCCGGGAAAGTCGGGATAAGTGGTCGATCCCAAAATTCCCACGGGTCCAGGTAAACCCGTCGGGACCCAAAAATTATGGGAGCATTTAGATGTATTTTTATATTTATTTTAAGATTTTGGCAACAATGCAATGATTTGCCATTGTTGAAATGCTCTCAAGGCAAGTGCTCAACGTTCCAACGTCTTCTGCCACCAGCGAAAGGGATTTTTCTACTTCCAGTAGAATTTTGGAAGAGAGAAGAACTCGATTTATTGGAAAATTTTTTTTAGAAAGTATTGTTTTAAAACAAAAATTTAAATTAAAAGTAATATTATATTTAAAAATTATATTTAAAAATCGGGACCCGTGGGATAGACACAAAATTTTTCGGGACATTCGGGATGGGAAAAGAGAATTTGATTTCGGGACGGGATGGGATGGGAGGCAATTTCTTTCCCGATCCCATCTCTACCATATACTACACAATGCAATCTATTTAACAGAATTGGAATAACATTGTTACGATTTTAGATGAAAAAAAACGAAATGACTCGTATAGAATCTTTAAATTTGAACGACCTTATGGCAGTAACAAAGGTTCTTTCAAAAATTGAGGAAGTCTCAAAATTTATGGAAGGCGACACATATCCGACCATACACATGGCCATTCCAAGAATGTTCTCGTTGCAAAAATATTGCAGCAAAGCATGCGAAAATGCTATTGAAAGCATATTTAATGCAAAAATTTTAAAAAACATTGAAAGAGTTTTTAAAAAACATTACAAAGTTTCATAGAATTGCGCTCTGCTTATTTCCTCCAACGAATCACACCAAACAGCTCAATCGCAGTGCTATTATCGACGAAGCTAAGGAAATAATGAGGACATTTTTTACTGAGGACAGTAAGAGAATGGACACCGCCACCGACAAGAGCAAATTTGAAGAGTTTTTAAGTGATTTTTTAGAGGAAGCTTCTGAGGACACAGAAAAAGAAAAAATGTGCAGGGAAATTGTCTCGTACTCAATTTTGCGTATTCCCATGAGTACGGAATACAACGTGTTGCATTGGTGGAATGAGAACAAATAACAATTTCCAATTTTATATAAATTAAGCTGTAAAATATTTCCAACGCCTGCATCTTCCGCCCCATCTGAAAGGGTTTTTTCAATGGCGAGAAATTTAAATGCTGAAAAAAGAAGCAGCATTGCTGGAAATGACGACATGGTCAACAAAATTATGTTTCTAAATGTAAATAATAAAAAACAAACAAAATAATATATTAAATGTTTTAAAAAAAAAAAAATTGAATTTACTTTTTGCATTGATTTTATTGTTTGGACTTTAAAAGTTTAATTAATGCTCTTTTGTTTACATATGTCTCATACATATAGCTCCCATTAATCAAATAAACAGAAAAAAAACATTAAGTGTTGGGTAACAGTTGCCGCTGACAACCTCCCTAACTGACAGTCTAGTGTTCGAGTTGAGTTGACTCCCAGCAAGTTGATTCAAGTAGAGTTGAGAAAATGAATGTGTGAGTCCGAGTCATACACAATGATTTGAATCCCAGGGACAGTTAGGCTTTAAATCAATTACTCCCAACATGATTTTATCTCAATAGTTTATTATTGTCAAGAGTCATATCCTGTTAACTCATGTGGCTCTTTGGGCTCACTTTGTTTTTGTAATTGCTCATGAGATAGGAAAGCTACCCAGCAAGCATTTTATGAAATTTCTGGTCAAAAAAGACTCTTTTTCGAGTCTCCTTTCTGATCAAAATGAGCATAAATGCGCTCGTTTTCTGATCATAAATGATCCCCTCAGCGGGAGAAAATGGTATGCTAGCCGCGACACTTCCAGAAGAGCCTTATATAACCCCTTTTTTTTATAATAAGCGACTTATATTCGAGTCATATTGCAATCGATTTCCGATCGTTTTTGAATCATAAGCGACTCATATTCGAGTCATATTGCAATCGATTTCCGATCGCTTTGGAGTCATATTTCTGCTCATATGTCACCCAAAATAAAAGAATAAAATAATAGGAAATTTTATTTATTTCTCTTTAAACTTAAATTTACAAATTATAACAAAAGTTATTTTAAATTATTCTACTCGCTTTCTTTTTTGGCGCGGTCCTTAGCCTGCACAAAAAATTTTTGTTTTAAAGATTTATTTATTTAATTTATGTACGTCAATTTTTATACTTTGATACCAAAGGTATCATAGTATATTGGGTTTGTGCAATGTCCGTCATGGTGTCCGTCCGTCTGTCCGTCCGTCCGTCCGTCTGTATGAACGCAACTTTTTTCGACACCCTTAAAGCTACAGCCTTGCAACTTTGCAAATATCTTGGTACATGTCTTCGTCAGACAAAGTGTTAAATGTAGGGCTCTACGACCTCAGGGGGCCCGAGAAATCGATAACAAGTCGATACACCTCGATGTGCAAATCGATAAGACTCAAATATATCCCACATTTTAGCAGCTAGAGTCCCCAAATTTGATGGCAAGATAGCTGGTAACATTCCTCAAAAAACTGCATTAAAAGTTTGGATGCCACGCCCACCTATTTCGCCCCCAGCCCCCCTCCAATTATAAACAAAAATGCCTGTATCTTCTACAGTTTTGAAGCTATAGCCACTAAAATTGACATGAAGGTAGATACTGACATCTGACAAGGTTATGCATCAAAACATTGGATGCCACGCCCCCAAACAACGGGATATGCCCCTACCGCCTAAAAAAACCGGAAGGCATGTAACTTCGCCAGTTTTTAAGCTAGAGTCACCAAATTTGGTATGAACATTGGTAGTGACATCCGTAGCAGGTGTACATCAATGTTTTGGATGCCACGCCCACTTATTCCGCCCACCGCTATATCTCTCTCAGTTTTTGAGCTAGGCTCTTCAAATTTGGTATGAACATTGTTAGTGGCATCCGTAACAGATCTGCATCAATGTTTTGGATGCCACGCCCACTAATACCGCCCACCTCTATATCTTTGTCAGTTTTTGAGCTAGAGTCTCCAATTTTATACCCAAAACCCTCATATATAACTATTTGCACTCAGAATCCTTAACACAGCTATGTGAACTGGTATCAAAGTATATCGCAGTCGGTTGCGTCCGACTGCAACGTTTTTACTTGTTCACCTTACTCCACTGCACTCAACTTATAAAGTGAAACCAATGATCAAAAAGGCATAGCTCTAGAGCAAGAGCTTTAAATTTCCACACGCAACGGTAGTTTTACCGTTTTAAATTGCTTTACATTTTGTTATTGGTTTTTCTGTAATTTCGAGTCGCGCATAAAATGAATCTTTTTTAATCATTTTAACGACTCGAAAAAGATATCTCAAGACGATCAATTTTCGATTTCTGTACGTTTTGTTAGTGTTATTTCAATGAATCACATTTTAAGCATATGGGCATTTCCATGGTGTCGAATGCGACATTCGTACGCATTCATAGTGAAAAAAATCCCTTTTATCGACAAAATTTTAATTTTGACAACAGGCAAAACTTATAGCTTATGATAAGACCTTTAATTTTTGTATAAATAGATTTTTGGGCGAGGGTTCGTTTTCGAGATATTTACAAAAAACCATGAGGTTCGCACGCGACAAAAATATAAGTCTTTCTGTGGAAATGCCCATATGCGCGAGTCATTTTCGAGTCTCCTTTTGATCACCAATCTCTTTTTAATCAGCAAGGCGACTCGAAAAAGACTCCTCAAAGTGATTTTTGTAAAAACGATCTTCCAAATGCTGGCTGGGTATGAGCGTATACATGCACGGCACCAAGTATAGGCACACACAACACATGCAAACAATTACTTGTGTATGCACTGCACCGTTATAATTCCCTTCTTTGTATTGGTCTGTGGACGTGCAAGTAAACTGACCAACAACAATTTCAATGATTTTGTTTTTGCTTACCCAAATTCGTTGTAATTTTGTTGGTGTCTTGTCTTCGAGTTTGCACTTGCAAAAATCGGTATTGAGTTTAACCTGCCGGCAAAATGTTTAACATCGCGAGATGCAGACTATGTTTACTTTTTGTTCCAGTGCACAAATTGAACTAAAAACAAGTAAAAACGTTGCAGTCGGACGCAACCGACTGCGATATACTTTGATACCAGTTCCCATAGCTGTGTCAAGGATTCTGAGTGCAAATAGTAATATATGAGGGTTTTGGGTATAAAATTGGAGACTCTAGCTCAAAAACTGACAAAGATATAGAGGTGGGCGGTATAAGTGGGCGTGGCATCCAAAACATTGATGCAGATCTGTTACAGATGCCACTAACAATGTTCATACCAAATTTGAAGAGCCTAGCTCAAAAACTGAGAGAGATATAGCGGTGGGCGGAATAAGTGGGCGTGGCATCCAAAACATTGATGTACACCTGCTACGGATGTCACTACCAATGTTTATACCAAATTTGGTGAATCTAGCTTAAAACTGGCGACGATACATGCCTTCCGGTTTTTTTTAGGGCGGTGGGGCATATCCCGTTGTTTGGGGGCGTGGCATCCAATGTTTTGATGCATAACTTTGTCAGATGTCAGTATCTACCTTCATGTCAATTTTGGTGGCAATAGCTTGAAAACTGTAGAAGATACAGGCATTTTTGTTTATAACACCGGCACACAAAAAAAAAAAGTTGTTTGTACATCGGACGCCACCTATCTACCGGCATGTATTTTGACCCGCTGAATCCGAATTTTAAGTCAGTTTGGGCCGTCCACCCTCGAATATCGAGTAAATTGAAAAAAAACCTGAAAAATATTAAAAATAGAAAAAAATCGTCATTGTACTACATTTCCTACAAAATTTGCATCTTGAAATAGAGAGTTGGCCATTTTTTCTTCACATAATGATTTTCTCTGTCTATGCTATCCCACAAATATGGATAGTCTTCATTTTTAAAGATATGATCACTTGTGCCTGTAACCAGGGCACCTCCACGTGGTGACGGTGGGCAACGGAACCATCAAATTATAATTTACACTGTTCGATACCGTTACAGTTCGAAATATAGTAAAGTTGACAGATGGGCCGAGTTGAGTTGACTCCCAACGAGTGGAGTTGACTCCCAACGAGTTGAATCTTAACTCCACTTAAGAGTCAATATCATTTGCCTTAACTCGGATTCACACTGTGCGAATCAATGAGGTCGTGTAAGTTATAAGTTCAAGCTCACACACGAGCTGTTAATAAGTGTGACTGTGCAAACAGTATCAATACTGATAGTAATTCATACAACTCATTATACTTTGATACCAAAGGTATCATAGTATATTGGGTTTGTGCAATGTCCGTCATGGTGTCTGTCCGTCCGTCCGTCCGTCCGTCTGTCCGTCCGTCTGTCCGTATGAACGCAACTTTTTTCGACACCCTTAAAGCTAGAGCCTTGCAACTTTGCAAATATCTTGGTACATGTCTTCTTCAGACAAAGTGTTAAATTTGGGGCTCTACGACCTCAGGGGGCCCGAGAAATCGATAACAAGTCGATACACCTCGATGTGCAAATCGATAAAACACAAATATATCCCACATTTTAGCAGCTAGAGTCACCAAATTTGATGGCAAGATAGCTGGTAACATTCCTCAAAAAACTGCATTAAAAGTTTGGATGCCACGCCCACCTATTCCGCCCCCCACCCCCCTTAAATTATAAACAAAAACGCCTGTCTCTTCTACAGTTTTGAAGCTATAGCCACCAAAATTGACATGAAGGTAGAAGCTGACATCTGACAAAGTTAGGCATCAAAACTTTGGATGCCACGCCCCCAAATAACAGGATATGCCCTAATAAAAACCGGAATGCATGTATCTTTGCCAGTTTTTAAGCTAGAGTCACCAAATTTGATGGCAAGATAGCTGGTGACATTCCCCAAAAAACTGCATCAAAAGTTTGGATGCCACGCCCACCTATTCCGCCCCCAGCCCCCTCCAATTATAAACAAAAATGCCTGTATCTCTTACAGTTTTCAAGCTATTGCCACCAAAATTTACATGAAGGTAGATGTCGACATCTGACAAAGTTATTCATCAAAACATTGGATGCCACGCCCCCAAACAACGGGACATGCCCCACCGCTCTAAAAAAAACCGGAAGGCATGTATCTGTCAGTTTTTAAGCTAGAGTCACCAAATTTGGTATAAACATTGGTAGTGACATCCGTAACAGATCTGCATCAATGTTTTGGATGCCACGCCCACTTATACCGCCCACCTCTATATCTTTCTTAGTTTTTGGGCTAGAGTCACCAAATTTGGTATGAACATTGGTAGTGACATCCGTAACAGGTGTGCATACAAATTTTGGATGCCACGCCCACTTATACCGCCCACCTCTATATCTTTGTCGGTATTTGCGCTAGAGTCTCCAAACTTGGTAGGAGGATAGAAAGTGCCATCCGCCACAGATAAATGTCATTCCTACCCCTTCTGCCTGATTTTTATACCCAAAGCCCTCATATATTACTATTTGCACTAGGAATCCTTAAAACAGCTATGTAAACTGGTATCAAAGTATATCGCAGTCGGTTGCGCCCGACTGCAACGTTTTTACTTGTTTTTTTTTGTTAGAGCTTGGAATAATTTTTAATTTAGTGTGCACTCGTGCAGGGGTATCTAACTTAGCAAGAATATCTTTTGCTGTGCACCCTGTGGTGATAAAACTAAGGAGAGAATCATCTAAATGTTCGACAATCCTTTAAAGGAGCTAAAAGAAACATCTCCTGCTGATTTAAAGAATTTCTTAAGAATGGACAGTATGACAGAATGAAGCACTATTAAATTTGGTTGCTCCTAAAATTTAATGACAGGACACTGTGATGAGGGAAGCAATAAGCGCAAATGAAAGGCTTTTATCGACCTTGCGCTTTTTGGCCAGTGCACTATGGGCAAAAAGTCCGAAATTTGTGCATAAAGTATATTTTTTTATATTTTAAAAACTTAAAATTGAATGCTTTTTTCAATTATGCATACTCAAGAGAAAATAAAAATGTTTCCCAAAAATTTTAAAGTTTGCGGTTTGAAATTGTCGCGCAAAGAAAGTCAGCTGACCAAGCGATTGCTTTACTTATCGAAATACAGCCGTAATTCATAAACGTTGTGCTATTGTTGCGACTTGTTCTTTAAAGTGAAGACAATTTGAAAATATGGAAAATAATGGTACAGGTATGTAGATTTAATGTTGTATGTTGGTTTATATATGTTTTGTATGTATTGTGGTGTATCGTCAATTGTTGTTTGTGAATTTATACAGCTGAAATTTAGCAAATGAATTTGTGTTCTGTGGAGTGTAACTTATTTGCCGCGCGCGCTTGCGAGCAACTAAAATTGGTATGTTTTTCGTTACATCATTTAGATTACGGTGATAATAACATCTTTTGCCCCTTTTTGCCCGTTTTCGAAAAAAATGACATGTTGCAGGCGGGTATGAGTTTCGGCGCTTAACATTGCTGGAGGTTTGGGACAACAACGGACGTGATAACTCTGCCGTAACGAAGTGGATATTGGAAAAAATTAACAAAAATCAAGTCAGCAACTCACACGTTTATCAAATTGAGGAAACTGTGCGCAGTTTTATAGCACACGTAAAGAAATATTTGCCTAAATGCAACCGTATGATGTCAAGGTTTAAAGCTCATCATTCAAGGTGGCTTTCGCAGGCGATTATTATAACCTTGGATGAAGAGCTTACGGATCCATCTCCCTCTAAAATGGGTAGACCAAAACTAAGTTATACCCAGGCTCAAATGCGTTTGAAACATAAATTAGCAAGTGATCTTGCATCCGATACAGATTTTTCAACACAGCACTTATTACATGCTGCTTCTGTTTCTGCGCAAAAGGCAAAAAACGATGATTTGTTGAACGCGTTAAATGTAATAAGGGAAGAACAGACAGCGAACACGACAGAAGGCCGAAAATTTCCGGTGATTATTCCGCTTACCCCTGAAGAAGCATTGGCGTTTTTGTTGGAAAATGGACTTACCAAACAGCAGTACATCAATATGCACCATCTTAATAAAGCTCGAGGCTGCAACATTTTCCCCCCATATTCAGCACATCAAGTAGTCAAAACGATTTGCAGACCAACTCAAACAGAAATCTCTGAAAATATTGCTCTGGTTTCAATGCAAAACCTTTTGAACCATACAGTCGAACGAATATTGGTCCTGCAAAAAGAGGTTTTATGTCAAATAAGAAATGTTTCACGTTGCACGTTAATAGTAAGCTACGGATTCGTTGGATCTACTGGCCAAAGCTTATACAAGCAGAAATTTCGATCTGAAGAACCTGCTTCATTGGATGCGTCCCTTTTTGTCAGCACTATGATACCTTTATCATTAGTAGATGCAAACCAACGAATTATTTGGAATAATAGAGCACCACAATCTGTAAGGCTCTGCAGGCCACTTAAAATTGAGTACGCTTAGGAAAGTTTTGAAAAAATATTAAGAGAGAAAGAATGTTTGGATATGCAAGTCGCCGGTCTAAGGGATTTCATATATAGAAATGAAGGCAAAGAAATTGTCATTACCTATAAACCATTATTGACACCTATTGATGTTAAAATACTTAACGCTTTAACTGGTACACCATCAACTCAGTGTTGTCCAATATGTGGGGTCAAACCTAAAAAACTTCTCGAAACCACGGATTTTTACTCTGAATGTTTTAAGCCAAGGCCTTCGACTCTAAAATATGGTGTCAGTTCCTTGTTCCTCCATAATTCAAGTTCAGCCGCGAAGCGAGTAAGACGTGTTCTCTCCTCAACCCAATAGCAAGTTCAAAAATACACAGTGAATTGATAAATAAAAGAAGATTGAAATTAACGCGGAAAGACGCTTTGTGCAGTGAAAATGCACACATCTGTAAAAACAAATATATATATTTGCATATATATACATATATCTAATCATTTTTAGTTAAAACTCTCACAAATAAAATCAAAGAAATATAAAACCATAAACGTAACCCCGCTCAATAAAATGAGCCTACGTAGCCAAATTCGCGCTCAGGCGCAGCGCAAGCAAGACGAACGCCGGCTCTCTGTACAACGGAACAACAAGTACATCGCTGTGGTCTCCCAAGATATGGAGAGCGAGCGACCAAGGGAAGTCTTACCCTCACAGGGCGACTCTGAACATTCGTGCTCCCCGTCACCGTCCGTACTATCAACGAAATCTGACCGCGCGCGGTCAATAACTCCAAACGCGAACAACGAACTCTTGCACGTAGAACGCGAAAGAGTACGATCATGCTCTCCGTCTCTTCTGACATGTGACGTAACTGTCACTGAACCAACAACTGCACCTGTGCCGACCGCCCGCTCAGTAAACGCAACAACTGCTGCGCCGTCAGCAGAACAATCCGCAGACAACGCAAATGAGAAGCCGGCTATACAGACAGGTATGGATCGCTACATACAGATCAAGCGTAAATTAAGCCCCCAACAAGCTACAAACAAACCAAAAATTACTCGCGCTAATATAGGCGAAGCACCAAACAATACCAATAGATTTGAAATTTTGGCAGATAACGCTGATGATTTGCCCCCTGAAGATAATGTTGACAAAAAAAGCAAAAGCCTCCCCCGATATTTATACGTGAAAAAAGCTCTAGCGCTTTTGTTAACAATGTTGTAAAGCTGGTTGGCAATGACAATTTCCACATCATCCCCCTAATGAGGGGTAGTATTCATGAGATTAAAGTGCAGACAAAAACTGAAGACAGTTTTAGAAAGTTGACGGACTACTTAACAAAAAACGAAAAAAACTTTTACACGTACCAGCTTAAAAGCAGCAAGGGCCTGCAAGTTGTATTGAAAGGCATCGAGCCTGATGTTACGACGGATGAAATTAAACAAGCGCTACATGAGAAAGGATTCTCCGTTAAATCAGTTCTAAATATTCGAAACAAAACCAGGCAGCCACAACCACTCTTTAAAATTGAGCTTCAGCCTCAGGCTCTGATTATGAAAAAAAACGAGGTACACCCCATTTACAAGCTTCAGTTCCTATTGCACCGCAGAATCACCGTTGAAGAGCCACACAAACGTAACGGCCCGGTACAATGCATGAATTGCCAAGAATATGGTCACACAAGGTCTTACTGCAAGCTGCGCCCTGTATGTGTGGTTTGCGGCGATCTTCATGACTCGTCGAGCTGCCCAGCAAGCAAAGATGACTCCAGCAAAAAAAAGTGCAGCAACTGCGGAGGCAACCACACAGCTAACTACAGAGGCTGCCCAATCTACAAGGAGCTTAAGTCTCGCATCCATCATCGCGTAAACACAGCACGCTCTCAAAACGCACCGCCATCATACATTCCATCAAAGTCCAACCCTGACGTCTTCTTTTCGTCTGCAGCCAGGTCATCTTTTGGCCCCGCACCTGTTATTAAAAACGCAACCTATGCTAGCGCCTTAAGATCTGGACTGATGCCTCCTGCTTTTTATCCAGGCTCTCAAGCAAAACATATAGAACTCAACGACGAACGAGACAACAAGCCGCAGGAACCACCACTAAGCAACTTTGAATCAATGATAAGTAATATGCAGCAGAGTTTATCACAGTTCATGTCATTTATGCAAGAAACTATGCAAAATTTAGTACAAAATCAAAATACTTTGATACAGTTGCTTGTATCACTACAATCGAAATAATCAATGGCCTCACTACGTATATCAACGTGGAATGCCAATGGCGTTTCACAGCATAAACTTGAATTAGCTCAATTTCTACTCGACAACCACATTGACATTATGCTACTTTCCGAAACACACCTTACAAATAAGTATAATTTTACCATAACCGGATACTCATTCTACGGAACCAACCATCCCGATGGCAAGGCGCACGGCGGGACTGGTATCTTGATAAGAAGCCGGCTGAAGCACCACTTCCACAAAGAGTTTGCTAAAAACTATCTACAGGCCACATCCTTAAAAATACATCTGGATAGTGGTAACCAACTTGCACTTTCTGCCATCTACTGCCCACCGCGATACTCCATATCTGAAGACCAATTCATGGAATTTTTCAACTCATTAGGAGAACACTTTATAGCAGCAGGGGACTATAATGCCAAGCACACTCACTGGGGATCTCGTCTTGTGACTCCAAGAGGAAAGCAGCTGTACAACGCAATTATAAAACCAAAGAACAGGCTCAGCCACGTCTCTCCTGGCACACCAACATACTGGCCCACGGACCCCAAGAAACTGCCCGACTTAATTGATTTTGCAGTCTCCAAAAATATTCCGCGCAACCTGATAAGCGCCGAATGTCTTTCGGAGTTATCATCTGACCACTCGCCTGTACTAATTGAGTCAGTCTTCGTCGAAGCAGCTCGTATGTCAACACCGAAAGCAAAAACTGCAGCACCCACCCAAAAGAAAACAAATCACCAAATTGAACAGCTCGTTCTTGATAAGCGGCGACTAAGACGGGAGTGGCAATGCCTAAGATCGCCGTCAGCTAAGCAAAAGCTAAAAAACGCTACACGTAAACTTACCAAAGCATTAGCACTTGAAGAAGAACATGCCCAGCGCCGATACATTGAGCAATTATCAACATCCAGCTCGAAAAACTCACTGTGGAAAGCTCACCCAACTCTCAGCCAACCGACAAAAGCAGAGATGCCCCTAAGAAACCAAGCTGGCGGCTGGGCCCGAAGCGATGAAGAAAGAGCCAACACGTTTGCTGTTCACCTGCAAAAAGTTTTCCAACCGAACCCTGCTACAAACTCGTTCGCTCTACCGACTGTATTAAACGACACCCACTTACAACATGAGCCCATTGAATTTCGCCCGAACGAAGTCGCAAGAGTTATTAATCAGGAACTAAACCCCAAAAAATCTCCGGGTCTAGACCTAATAACACCAAAGATGATTATTGAGCTTCCCTATTGTGCCGTCTGTGTTATCTGCCAGTTATTCAATGCGATCACACGACTCGGGCATTTCCCAGAAAGATGGAAAAAGTCTATCATCATAATGATACCAAAGCTGGGAAAGGATCAAACAGTACCCTCGTCGTATAGACCTATAAGCCTTTTATCATGTCTATCAAAACTGTTCGAAAAATGCTTGATGACTCGGATTAATCAATTTCTGAACCTTCACAACATAATCCCGTCGCACCAATTCGGCTTTCGCCAAAACCACGGAACTATTGAACAGGTCAATCGCATAACTTCAGAAATTCGAGGCGCGTTTGAAAATCGAGAATACTGTACTGCAATTTTTCTGGATGTGGCTCAGGCGTTTGACAGAGTCTGGTTGGAAGGGCTGATGTATAAGATCAAATCAACGCTTCCACCAAACACACATAAGCTGTTAAAGTCGTACCTTTACGACAGGAAGTTTGCAGTAAGATGCAACACTGCAACATCAAGCGAACACCGTATTGAAGCCGGCGTTCCTCAGGGAAGCGTACTTGGGCCAACACTCTACGTTCTCTACACAGCAGACATTCCTACATGCAGGGGACTTACAACTTCAACCTTTGCTGACGATACAGCTATTCTTAGCCGATCTAGATGTCCACTGCAAGCCACATCGCAACTCGCTCGTCATCTGGTTAACGTGGAAAAATGGCTATCCGACTGGCGAATTAAAGTTAACGAACAAAAATGTAAACATGTAACGTTCACCCTTAACAAGAAAGATTGTCCACCACTTACGCTAAATAATATCCCACTCCCGAAAGCCAACGAAGTAACGTACCTAGGAGTACACCTGGACAGAAGGCTTACATGGCGCAGGCACATTGAAGCCAAGAGAACACAACTAAAACTAAAAGCCAATAGCCTCCACTGGCTTATCAACGCTCGCTCCCCGCTAAGCCTTGACTACAAGGTCCTGCTCTACAACTCTGTTCTTAAACCAATCTGGACCTATGGATGCCAGCTATGGGGTAATGCGTGCAGCAGTAACATCGACATCGTCCAAAGAGCCCAGTCAAAGATCCTGAGAACTATCACCGGGGCACCGTGGTACGTTCGCAACGAAAACATTCAAAACGACTTAAACGTCCCACCAATCAAGAAAGTAATTGCGGACTACAAGAAAAATTACCTTGGCAAGCTGTCATCGCACCCAAACTATCTTGCTAGAGGACTCACAAACTCAAGCAGCCGATCCCGTCTTCGTCGTAATGACTTTCCGACCCAGCGATGAGTTGAGGTACGCGGCCACCAACTATTTGTACAACAACAAATAGTTAACTAAGTAATACTTGTAAGATTTGTAAACTTTTTGTTAGTTTCCCTATTATAAGGAAAGATTCAAGAAATAAAACCAGCAAAATAAAAAAAAAAAAAGTTCCTTGCATGCCTGGATTCGATTTTTTGAATTTGTAATAAACGTATCCTATAGGCTTCAAATTCGAAAGTGGCACATTACCCAGACCTACAAAATCGAAATAATGACTCGGAAAAAGGAAATTCAGGAAATGATGTGGACAAAAATGGGTCTTCATGTAAGCATTCCTAAACAAAACGGAAGTGGTAATAGTAATGATGGAAACACGGCTAGAAGAGCATTTGCGAATTACCAAATATTTTCCTCAATAACAAGCTTTGATCAAGAAATTTTATACGATTTGTATGTAGTTTTGAACACTTTTTTATGCGAGCACTCTGTTGATGTTGATAAGTTCAAGGCATATTGTAAGAAAACATTTTTATTACATGTTAATACTTAGCCTTGGTATCCAATGTCACCGACGGTACATAAAATAATAATACACGGCTGGCAAATAATAAACTCCTCTTTGGTTCCGGTTGGATGTTTAAGAGAAAATGCTTCAGAGGCAAGAAACAAGTACTATAAAAACGATAGGAAATCACACGCCCGAAAAAATTGCCGTTAAAACAATATGGCTGATGTTTTTTACAGAGGTATGGATTCTTCTGATCCACTTATATCCAGCATATGTTTAAATGAAAGGCAACGTAAATTAAAGAAAAAACCCTTGCCGGCAGAAGTAATAAATCTTTTAAAATGCCCACCTCCCCAGAAGAATAAATCAATTTCGTCCAATACAGAAAATTCAGACTCGGACTCCGCTGACGTTTCTGATGGTAATTAAGAATTTGAGTTAGACGATAAAGAACAATAAACAATATCTGTTAATAAAATTTTTAATTAATACAAAGAAATTTTTACATTTTTTCTTGGGTGAGGGAGAAGGTGTTGAAGGTGTGGTTTGATTGAAAAATAAAAAATAACAAAATTCTATATTAATATTTCACATTTTTGTGCAAAATTTTAATGCTCTGGCTACAAATTGGACTTTATGCACAAATTTCGGACTTTTTGCCCATAATGCAGTAGTCAAAGCTACGAGGATTTACAATTTTTAACTGGCATTTCTCCCCAGAGTCTCGGGCGCATACTAATAGAAACATGTAGTGCCATAATTAAAATTCTCAAGCCGTAAATATATATATATATATATATATATATCAAAATAAATAATTGTTTTATTTAAATATAATTATAAATTGGTACACCGCTTATACGTATTCATTGCTACTGAATAAATCCGTGAATGAGGATGCTGAGACGTTTTTATTTTAAGTGATAAAAATTGGAACTGGTGCGTTTGTATCTTCAGACAGAAATGATGCTGTGTTGGAGTCACTTGCTAATGGAGTGCTTACATAAATTTTTTGGCGCGGATATGCCGGTACTGGCATCTGGTAAACAGGATCAGTACTATAGTCTTGATTATTGGGCAGGCGTGATACTCCTTGATATGTAAGCATGTTTATTTGGCCTTGCATAAGAAGCTCGTCAATTCTTTTTTTCCGAAAAGCTGTTGCTCCTTCGACATCTGCCTGAACATGACAGCCCATCCTTCAGCAAAAATTTCAGCGTCATCTCTTGTTTTTTTTGCGCTGACAGTATCCAAGTGCGCGACTGAGTTTTGCAGGAACTCAGCTCCTTCATCGCTTTTGCGTTTAGTGGCCTTTGGCTAGAAAATACAATTTTCGATTAATAACGTGTTTATAATTCTACTATTTTAGATGCCCACGAATGAGGACGAATGGAAAGAAATTGCGACTGATTTCGAAAATCAATGGAATTTTGTTAATTGCTTAGGCGCTATTGACGGAAAGCATGTGCACATCAAAAAGCCAAAAACGACAGGATCATTTTATTATAATTACAAAAAAACGTTCAGCATTGTAATGATGGCCATTGTGAACGCAAATTATGAATTTATTTGTTTGGAAGTCGGAGCTAATAGAAGGGCATCAGATGCTGGAGTATTTGCACAGTCTGCATACAAAAGGCGCTACGATGAGCAATCCCTTTTTATACCGAAGCCACGGCATACAAACTGCCATATGTGTTAGTAGGGGACGATGCCTTTCCCCTCTCATTAAATTTAATGAAGCCCTACAGCCGACAAAAGTTGGAAAAAGGACAATTAATTTTTAATTACCGCCTATAGTAGAAAATGCTTTTGGAATTCTATCCAGCAGATTTAGGATCCTCCTTACAATTATATCTTTGGAGCCAGAAAAGGCTAGTGTTATCGTTTCATGTTGTTGCTATTTGCACAATTATTTGTCAAAAAAAAGAACGGATCAGTATATTTATACTGAAAATACTATTTATTTCAATATCCGGGCCATCATCGAAGGTATTGATTCCATCAACAAAGGATTCCTGCTCGTATAAAAAGTGCAACTCGCTGAAATACCAGATGCTTGGCTTGTATATATCGTCCACTCCAGCGCCAGATTTTTTGCTTCGTTTTATTTTTTGCAGCTCGCATCTGTATGTCGCACGCAGCGAATTGACTTTTTTTTCACTGTGTCGATAGTTGCCTCTTCATCAACTTCTTTAAATTTGTTCACAAGCACTTCCTATGATTTGTTTCTTATATTTTTATTTTTATAGGCATCGCTTTTAGCTTGCCACAGCGCAGGCTCGTTTTGCAGGCAATATATAAATTCTTGTAAAAATTGTTTCAACATTTTCAATGAAGGTGTTCACTCAAGACACAATTTTCTACAAATGATGTTCGGCCAACATTGCCATCCATTAACGAACATGTTTGCACGAACACAACGAAAATAGAATCATTTCTATTCTCTTTGAACATAACATCGATCACGAAATGTCGAACAGAACACTACCACTAACGACGAACATTTCTTCGAACACAACATGTTTTCCGAACAAATTCTATCGTGGATGGCCTGCTTTAGCTTGTGAACAGAATTAATCGTTTCATGACGTTTCATACTTGAAAAGTCAGCTGTTTTTTACCTTACTTTCCTGAACAAAATTTAAATTTGACAGCAAAATCCCTGTTTTTAATTTTCAAAATTGTTAATCATATGTGTTCACACTTTTTGCACAAAATTATACCAACTAATACTGAAAAATACTGAGCATCGATAGCAAATACCGATTAAAATTCGTGCTCTTTCCATCTCTACTTTCATGAAACATGAAACACTTTTTGTATACATAGGCTGAGGTGTTTCATCGTTTTAAGAAATTGCTTCAATCAATATAAGAGGCATAACAGCTGTGGCAAACAAGCTTGAGTCTATTACCCCGATTCCATTAATCAGAATTTTTCATTAACAGCAAGTCGGGAATGTAGGTGATTCCACTGCAAAACCAATTGCATTTAGCATTTTTTTTTTAACAGGGTCTGTTAAGTGACAGCTGACTGCTAGTTTTGTTTTGTTTGTATGTATTTAATTGGAAATAAAATGAGCGCGAACGCAAACAAAAATTTGGAAGATAGAAAAGCTAAATTAATAGCTTTAATTTGTGCACATAATGCAAACTCAATAGTGCAAATGTGTGATGTTATAATGAAATGTATTGAGTGTAGTAGTAATATAAATAAATTAATGGTGGAAAGTCTAGATTTAATAGAGATGCATCGCCAATTTGAAAATAAAAAACGCGCGCCGCCAATTATGTGGAAATTCGTAAGCAATATATGAATTATATGTGAATTCTTTTTCATTAAAGTATATTACATTGTAGGAGCGACATGGAATGTTTTGGGAGCGTGATGTACCAGCAAACTCAGATGCTTTTTTCAAGGAGAGTTTTCGGATGGAGAGAGCTCATTTTACTATTCTCGTCGAGCGACTGCACCGGTTGTCGAAGCAAGACACCTCATTCTGGAAAGCTATACCACTTGAAAAACGGATAGCCATCGCACTTTACGCACTTGGTTCATCAGCGGAGTACCGCGTAGTCGGCCGGCTGTTTGGAGTATCTCCTTCAATGGTTGGAAAAATGCTTCATGAATTTTGTGGTGAAGTATACAGGGAACTGAAAGCTGAGTTCTTGCCGCGGGACTTCATAACGCAGGAAAAAGTGGAAGAATGCGTTAAAGGTTTCGAAAAGATTGGATTTCCGCAGTGCTTTGGGGCAATTGGTGAGTTCTATTTATTTATTTTAAATCACAGCTTTAATAGAACAATTTGTTTTTTAGATGGAAGCCACATTGAAATACATCCCGCTGCAAGTGAAGCTGTGGATTACCACAATTATAAAGGATGGTACTCTACCATTCTTTTTGCGCTAGTGGATTATCGGTAATTCGTGTTTCTGACATCAAATATTAGTATTCTAATGTGTTTTTCTTGATTAAAGTTACAGATTTATGTATGTTAACGTTGGTTGCCCCGGTCGTTGCCATGACTCACAAGTTTACGAGTCAAGTAATTTGAAGAGAATGGTGAATGACACATCTCTTTTTAGAGATAATGCCAAACGTATTGCTGGAGTAGACGTGCCTGTAGTTTTGCTTGGAGACTCGGCCTTTAAATTTTCCACAACCCTAATGAAGCCGTACCCATTCAGTGTGTCTGCAGGGGAAGGCCAAAAGAATTCAATTATGCATTGTCCAGAGCCAGACGAGTGGTTGAAAACGCCTTTGGACATCTGAAGGCACGGTTCCGCAGGATTGGGAAAGGGCTCGACAATAGATGCGACAAGGTCCCAAATATAATTATGGCATGCTGTATTTTGCACAACTTTTTAAATGAAAAGAACAGTGTGCCTTTGGAAAGTTGGACAGATACACCCAACATACGCGAGCAGCCAGAGCACATCTCTTTGTCTCACGATACCTATCCACCCGCTGAAACAATTAGGCAGGCTATTTTAAGATCAGTAACAAATTCAGTAGAATAAACAAAATTATTATATTCAAAGAAACATTTTTTTTTATTTAAATAATTACAATTTTTTAAGAATTTCCTCTTGGAATTTCGTGGTTGAATCCGACAACCTCTCCATAGCTTCACTTAAATTTGTTAAAATTTTCAACTGCGCCTCAGCAATGCCCACCATAGCATCGTTGCGTTGCTTGTTTTGCTCCAGCAACTCTTGTTGCAGCGTAATATCTGCCTGCTTTCCAACCTTGCGTTTTTTATTAGGCGTTGCATCAGAATTCAGTGGCGACATGCTTGAAGCGCGTGAGCATGAGGGTTGCTCGCTGCAGGGCAAACTCGTTGATCTTATTGACCGCGGGAGGCTGGAGGCACTAGAGCATGATGCAGTTTCACAACCTTCCACTTCTTCCAAGTAAGGTGTATCCGCACGCACACCATCGTCCTCGGCGCTATCAAAATAAGTTGGTGTGAAGTTTATAGACTTCACACCCCCCAGAAACCTACTTAATCTGGAAAAATATTTCCATTTTGAAGGTGTGCCTCCCGATGGTCCGGTTACTTTCAACTCAATTCTGTTAACAAAAAAAAAATTAGTTTTAAGAACAAATATACTGTATGGAATATTTTATTACCTATACTTCCGTAACATATTGTCAATTTTGGACTTGACATCCTTTCCGGTCACCTCATTATATCCATTGTGTTTTAGGGTTTCGGCTATCCGTGCATAGATGTGGGAGTTTCGTTGTGCCGATCTCAGTGCCACCATATTATCTTCCCATTTTTCTATGAGAATGGCCTCGAACCTCTAATCCCACCTTTTATTTTTGTTTTGAGTGATTTTGTTTTCTGCCATCTGTGTATTTAAATTATAATGCTATTTATTTTATTTCTTGAAATGCAATTAAACTTACCTTCACAAAATTTCAAAACAGTTTAAGTTTGAATGTATGTATGTACGTATGTTTTAGCACTTGCTGACAAGCAGATTTTGATTTGTTTGTATGTGTGCATTGCACTTGTTGACAAGCTGTTTTACTCAATTTGGCACTGGTATAACCAAATATCGATAAGAAATTTGGTATTTTTGTTGGTTTCAGCACTGTAATGCTCCTCTGTTAACGCAAAATAAGCATCTTCGTAACAGCCAAAGTCCGTATATTATTAATGCAATGGGGAATGTCGATTCCAGCTGAGCGAAATTGAATATGATTCAGATTCAGTACATAGGAATCTAATTCAAATTAATGCTGCATTCCCGAGTTCCAATTGCATACATGCATTTTGCTTGCAGTGGAATCGGGGTATATATAGCAGGATCTTTGATCACCATATATATAATTTAAAAGGTTTTGCAGAGGCACCTTAGCTACGGTTTCATTAATTTGAATATTAGCCGGTCTGCAATGTTGTTTTTGTTTAGCTACATCTCTGTACAAAGGATAAATGTCGGAGTTTCTTGTCTTAACATCCTGTCTTATTGCGCAATATTGCTCCTTCGACAAGCGCTGATCCAAAATAAAAGCAAAGCTATCTTTAGATGCTCGGATAGGCTTTTTTATAGGATTATTTAAAATATGTCTTAGACGCTTTGCTCTTTGAGGTCTAATCGCAAGCGTTTTTAGAACGGCAGCAAGATTAAATTTCCCTTCTCTGCGAGCTGCTGTGCTGGCAGTTTGAAGTAACAAAGAAACGTTAGATTGCTGAGACTTTGATAGAGCTGCTGCATGTTTTTTTTCGCTTCTATTCCTTTTAACGAGAAAGACAACTTTGGACGTCCAATTTTTCGATTATTTGATTCATTAATTTGTAATTGGGTGGTGCTCATTAACCAATCAGAATGTTTTCGTTCAAAATAATTTATGTTCCTATTGCTTTTTTGCCATCTGACCATCAAACTACTGCAAAAACTAAGCCATCTGCTTTTCAAAACCGCTTCATAGTTTGAAACAACTATGTTTATACTTTGATACCAAAGGTATCATAGTATATTGGGTTTGTGCAATGTCCGTCATGGTGTCTGTCCGTCCGTCCGTCTGTCCGTCCGTCTGTATGAACGCAACTTTTTTCGACACCTTTAAAGCTAGAACCTTGCAACTTTGCAAATATCTTGGTACATGTCTTCGTTTAAATTTAGGGCTCTACGACCTCAGGGGGCCGGGGAAATCGATAACAAGTCGATACACTTCGATGTGCGAATCGATAAAACACAAATATATCCCACATTTAAGCTGCTAGAGTGACCAAATTTAGGGGAAAGATGGCCGATGACAAATGCTTGTATCTTCTACAGTTTTGAAGCTATAGCCACCAAAATTGACATGATAGTAGATGCTGACATCTGACAAAGTTATGTATCAAAACGCCCCCACGCCCCCAAACAACGGGCCATGCCCCATCGCCCTAATAAAAACTGGAAAGCATGTATCTTCGCCAGTTTTTAAGCTAGAGTCACCAAATTTGGTATGAACATTGATAGTGACATTCGTAACAGGTGTGCATAAAAATTTTGGATGCCACGCCCACTTATACCGCCCACCTCTATATCTTTGTCGGTTTTCGAGCTAGAGTCTTCAAACTTGGTAGGGGGATAGAAAGTGCCATCCGCCACAGATAAATGTCATGCCTACCCTTTCTGCCTGAACTTATACCCAAAACCCTCATATATTACTATTTGCACTCAAAATCCTTAACACAGCTATGTAAACTGGTATCAAAGTATATCGCAGTCGGTTTCGTCCGACTGCAACGTTTTTACTTGTTTTATTTAACTTCATTTTAAAAAGTCCAAAATATCTTTTTCTTGGTTTATTTAGCCTTTCACTTTGCGCCATACATCGAAAAGCTCGGCGTTTGAAAACGCATACACACCTGTGCGGAAAGGAGCATTTAAATCACAATTAATGACTCTACGACATACACTTGGACACACAGATGGCAAATGCTAACATTTTTTTAAAAGTCTCCGCAAAGTTAAAATTTCTTTCCCAGAAATGACCCTTGAGAACCTTTTCTAATTTCACAAAATTTTAATAGAACACGCACAAAAGCAAAATATTAGTACAACCAACATATAGTACAAACCTGTATGAGTGGTTTCCATTTCAAGTTTTATTCAAAATAAGCTTACAGTTTCCAAAATAAAAATTGCAGAATTGGCTGCAAAAACATTGCAGTCTTAAAGCACGTGCGTTGTACAGCAACAGCTGTTAGGCTTAACATAGGTCTGTTATTTAACATTTTAAGTATGTAGCTTTAAAGCTCGATCATTTCTTAAGACGTTAACATAAAAAAAATTCAAATTTGAACAACTTGAGAAAACGACTAAATACCCGATAAATTGAAATATTACCCATAGTGCGATCGCAGTTTATATGTATGCGTGTGTATGTGAGACAGTACACACAATCTGTGTGAGCACACATTCAATGGATCTTCTCGTGATGTATATGTATGTGAAAAAGCACAGTCAGTGTGAGCACACACCCGCCAGTTCACTTGGTAGGCAGTTCATAAACTCCACTAGTTCTCAACTTGTTATTTTTTACATTCTTTATGCATTACGTGCTCCTCTCTCTTTGCTGATACCATTTGAGAGAGCAGTTGAGAGAGATGAAAAGAATAAGCGCGAGCATTTGCAAGCAGCAACTTGCGACGAATAGTATGGTGAAATATAAAAACATGTCTTCTTTAATATTTACCGGTTGTCTTTTTTGTTCTGTGTTAAGTGTTTTATGCTTGACAAATTTAAGAAAGTTTTAGTGCAATTGTCTTTGAGCTGCTGTGCTGTGTGAAAATCGCTAATTGTGTTTTCAAATATAAAATAAACATGCAACAAATATATCAAACCACAAACCTACATACATCATACATACATTTCAAAAGTGTTTTTTTGCAACAAATATAGCAAGCCACAAACCTACATACATCATACATACAGTCTGTCAAGAAAGTTTTTTCGCGTGAAGAAAAATTTATGTTTTTTCACTTCACAGAGAAAAATATAACTGTAAAATAGCCCATAAAATTTTTTTGAAATTTTTTATGAATTATTTATTTATTTCTTAATAATATGTTGTTTTTGGCTGGCTCGAGGTCCGAGAAATAAAAGAATGTGTTTTTTCTCTCTGTTATCTTTCCGATATATTTCGACTGCTCATCGGCTGTCGTCTTCAGGGCAGACTACAATGTTTTTAACATATAATTACATTAATACATTTAACACAAATAAATAAATAACATTAATTTCACATATTTTAAATTTTTCTTACAATTTTTACACGTCAGCTCTGTTCGGCGTGGAGTGATCAACTAGTTTTCAGTAAGTGTTTGTATATGTGCGCACAGTTGTCGGTGTCCGTTTTGAAGTTTAGTCGCTTGTCGCTTGGTGTGTTTATTATATGTAGCATTTCAAGTGTAAAGCGTTTGTTGTAATGTTGTTCTTGTTGCAGAATTGATGTTTCTTCAAAGTTTGGTGTATGCCTGCTTTCTGCGCAATGCGCAGCTAGCGCTGTTTTTTGTATGGATTGTTGATTTCTTAGTTTTATGTCTGATTTGTGAAATTCGTGTTTTAGCTTGCATTTTGTCGTACCTACATATATTTTGTTGCATGAACTGTTTTCGTCTCCGTTACATGGTATTTGGTAAATTACGTCCTCAGTTTTGATTTTACATTTTGTTTTATTAAAATAGTCCTTAATCGTATTGTTGGGTTTATGGGCTATACGAGTGTCGTCTTTGTTGTAGCATGCGGAATTCATAAATCTTTCCGATAAGTTTGGAACATATGTCAAAGATCTGTGTGTCTTACTTTCTGTTTTTGTTTTTGTGTTTTGGTCGTATTTTGTAAGTAACCTTTTTATTATTTTTGTTGGATAGTCATTAAGTTTAAGCATTTGGTGTATTTCTGCCTCAATCTCTGTTTTATAAATAGGGTCGCTGAGATTAAACATCGAATGCAGTTTAATGCCGTATTTATAATTATGTTTTTCGGGTGTTTTGAGTAAAAACTCAATATGCGTCCAGATGCGTACAACAAAGACGACACTCGTATAGCCCATAAACCCAACAATACGATGAAGGACTTTTTAATAAAACAAAATGTTAAATCAAAACTGAGGACAAGGACAACGTAATTTACCAAATACCATGTAACGGAGACGAAAACAGTTCATGCAACAAAATATATGTAGGTACGACAAAATGCAAGCTAAAAACACGAATTTCACAAATCAGACATAAAACTAAGAAATCAACAATCC
Organism: Scaptomyza pallida; assembly: GCA_018152965.1. Classification (NCBI taxonomy): domain Eukaryota; kingdom Metazoa; phylum Arthropoda; class Insecta; order Diptera; family Drosophilidae; genus Scaptomyza; species Scaptomyza pallida. The sequence goes on from JAECXP010000220.1 coordinate 1,252,111, forward strand.
ATACAAAAAACAGCGCTAGCTGCGCATTGCGCAGAAAGCAGGCATACACCAAACTTTGAAGAAACATCAATCCTGCAACAAGAACAACATTACAACAAACGCTTTACACTTGAAATGCTACATATAATAAACACACCAAGCGACTAAACTTCAAAACGGACACCGACAACTGTGCGCACATATACAAACACTTACTGAAAACTAGTTGATCACTCCACGCCAAAAAGAGCTGACGTGTAAAAATTGTAAGAAAAATTTAAAATATGTGAAATTAATGTTATTTATTTATTTGTGTTAAATGTATTAATGTAATTATATGTTAAAAACATTGTAGTCTGCCCTGAAGACGACAGCCGATGAGCAGTCGAAACATATCGGAAAGATAACAGAGAGAAAAAACACATTCTTTTATTTCTCGGACCTCGAGCCAGCCAAAAACAACATATAACATCAAAAGGTCGCTAAACACAAACATCTATTTCTTAATAATATATTTAAAACAGTATGATTATTCATTAAAAAACAAAAAAGTTATTGCAAAAACAAATTAACTCCAACTAAATTTGACTGTCAAGAAAGTCTTTTCGTTTTTAAAGATCGGGTAGTAACATAAAGCTAAACTTTTGAAAAATATTTTTTAATATTTAGTGTGATAGCCCTATTCTAAAACAACAGCATTAAGTCTAGAACTCATTGAATATACCAATTTTTCAAAGTATTCTATTGGAATCTTGTTCCACTCTTCTAAAATTATACTTTTCAGCAAGTCCCGTGATGTGGGGCGTCTTTGTGCGACCTTCTTTTTAAGATACGCCCACAAATGTTCAATAGTCTCAATAACTTTTCCGCAGTTATACAGCAGCCACAGTCGCACATTGGAAGCTTTATGTTTTGGATCGTTATCGATCGTAAAACTTGAAGCTGCGATCAAATCCAAATTTTACAGCGCTGTTCTTTAAATTCTCCTTTAAGATGTTAAGGTAGTGAACAGCATCCATTGTGTTTTCAATAAACACCAAATCGCCCACTCCCTTGCTTGAAAAACACCCCCACACCATGACCGACAGTTTGCCGTATTTTACTGTCGGTATAATGTTTTTTATTTCCAATGCTGCCAATGGTTTCCGCCATACTCTATTGGGTCCCTCGTTGTAATGCAGCATTATCTTTGTCTCGTCACAGAATATAACATCAGTCCAATAGCTCTGCGGTGTATTTAAATGACCAGAAGCGAAGGACAGGCGTTTTTCCAAGATCACTGCAGACTTGCTTGGCTTCTTTCTAGCTGCCCGGGACGTGAAATTGTGGCTTATTATAGTCTTCCTTATTGTTTCGTGAGAAACACTAACACCACACTCTTGGTTCGTCTCAATCGCCGGAGTTCTAGTGGAGATCATCGGGTTTTGCTCAACTTTATGCATTATTCGACGCGATGCTCGATTTGAGAGTTTTGGTGGTCTTCCAGTTGCTACCTTATTTTCAAGCCTATTTTCAGTTGTTGCCCGCCGTATTATGTTCTGAACAGTTCTTTGTTGGAGCTGGAGCATATTGGCAATTTCTGTTGTAGGTTTTCCAATAGTATGGTTGTATTAAACCAGTTGGACTACATCAAACGGTATTCTTTTTCCAGGCATTTTGATTAATTGTGAAGCACGGCTGTAAGTGACTGCATTCAACTAGTACAATTTTAAAAATGCACAAAATTTGCTTTAAATATGCGCACATGATGACCTGCTATGAAAAAATAACTGTAACTATAACGGTACTAGCAAGAAAGACGAAAGAATGCAAGAATAGCTAAAACGAAAAGACTTTCTTGACAGTCAAATTTAGTTGGAGTTAATTTGTTTTTTCTATAACTTTTTTGTTTTTTTTTTAATGAATAATCATACTGTTTTAAATATATTATTAAGAAATAAATAAATAATTCATAAAAATTTCAAAAAATTGTATGAGCTATTTTACAGTTATATTTTTCTCTGTGAAGTGAAAAAACATAAATTTTTCTTCACGCGAAAACACTTTCCTGACAGACTGTACATACATCATATCAACACATAATAAACGGAATAACAAGTAACAAATTTAATATATTTTATCAACATATTATCTATATATAAAAAAAGTCTGAATTTTTACTGACGATATAACTCCAGAACGCAAGAACCGATTTCCACGGTTTTGCATTCGTTGGAAAGGTCTAGGGCTCCGTGAGGTTTGTAGCAAACAAAATTCAGAAAAATTTTCAACAGGAATGCAGGAAAACCGAGTAAATCCTTAACAAAAATCCCTAATCATGTAACCTTTCGATTACATGTCGTTACATTGTTTGACAGCTTCTAATTGTTATATGTTCTGTATATTTTATTTGACATTGTAAAAATGAGGTTAAAGCTATTCGTTTATTAACCGTTCAATTGTAAACCATCAAAACAATCACGATTATTGTGCAAATTTTTATTAAATGTCAACTGCAGGCATTTATCTTTGTGGTGGTAAGTTGAACTGAGCAAATTATGTGGATTGTACATTTAAGGTAAAATTCACCAGTCTGTCCATAGTCTAAGATGCCTAGAGGATGACGTGCGAACATAGGCTGCCGCACAAGACATGCAAGCCAGCAGAAGAGTATAGACAGAACTTACGCGAAGAAAAACTAAATATAATAAGAGAAAATGCCCGATTGATACAACGCAAGAGTATACGAAGATCATTGGCATCATACAATCGCCTGGCATTCCAATATGATCCCATTGCAAACTACAGTGACGATATTGCAATGCGTTAAAGTTCAAAAGAGAAATGGGTGGATTGTGCTGCGCAAGTGAAAAATTTAACTGGATCCATTACTTTCACCACAACAGCCACTGAAAACATTGTTTGATGGAAGTTATCCCGATTCACGAAATGTTTAAAAAAACGAAGGGGGCGTAACGGAGTTCGCCAGGTTTTCTAGTACATTAATAAAAACATACTTTAAAAACAATTGGGGTGTCCACAAAGTGTTGTATCATAGCACAAGAGCAAGTGTGCAAGCCTCAATTTGTACTGAGTGTAGCTTACACTTTGTGCTAGACCCCAACCCTTGACTACAAAAATCGTGGCAAGTATTGCGTAGAAACTAGTGCTAAACAACAATAAAAACTTGAAAAGAGTTGCAAAAGTCGCCAAGAACACAGATGATTTTCTGGTATTTTTAGGTATAATTTAGGTGCTATTTCAAAACAAACATATGTCAATTGTAATCCCGCCAATAAATTGACTTTGGTACATTAAGGCCCAATTTCTTAATGTCCGGATAAATTTTCGTTTAGCTAAACGAAAATTTAATTTAATGGTAGAGTTAAACGGTTTGGTTTTCTCAAAGCCAAAATAACCCTTCATCGCTAAGTAACTATCGCCTTAACAGCGTTGCCACATTATACACACATTGTGCCACATATAGCGAGCGGTTCAGCTGACTTTTGCAATTTTCCGGCAACATTGAATGATTTCTGTTTAAAATCCCACATATGATAATTCGAGCGCAAAAGAACTAAATTGTTTACCTATTATTTTGGCAAGCCAATTGATATCTACAATCCTTGCACGCATGATTTTGCACGTAGATTTTGTAAGCCTGAGCCGCTGTATAGATTAGGCATCATCCAGTTCAGTGAAATGCCTGGACATTTTATGTGATGCCATTTTGATTTAAAACAAGTAAAAACGTTGCAGTCGGACGCAACCGACTGCGATATACTTTGATACCAGTTCACATAGCTGTGTTAAGAATTCTGAGTGCAAATAGTAATATATGAGGGTTTTGGGTATAAAATTGGAGACTCTAGCTCAAAAACTGACAAAGATATAGAGGTGGGTGGTATAAGTGGGCGTGGCATCCAAAACATTGATGCAGATCTGTTACGGATGCCACTAACAATGTTCATACCAAATTTGAAGAGCCTAGCTCAAAAACTGAGAGAGATATAGCGGTGGGCGGAATAAGTGGGCGTGGCATCCAAAACATTGATGTACACCTGCTACGGATGTCACTACCAATGTTCATATCAAATTTGGTGACTCTAGCTTAAAAACTGGCGAAGATACATGCCTTCCGGTTTTTATTAGGGCGGTGGGGCATGTCCCGTTTTTTGGGGGCGTGGCATCCAAAGTTTTGACGCATATCTGTGTCAGATGTCAGCATTTACCTTTCTACCAAATTTGGTGGCTATAGCTTCAAAACTGTAGAAGATACAGGCAATTTAGTTTATAATTTGAGAGGAGCTGGGGGCGGAAGAGGTGGGCGTGGCATCCAAACTTTTGATGCAATTTTTTGAGGAATGTCACCAGCTATCTTTCTCCCAAATTTGGTGACTCTAGCTGCTCAAATGTGGGATATATTTGTGTTTTATCGATTCGCACATCGAGGTGTATCGACTTGTTATCGATTTCCCAGGCCCCCTGAGGTCGTAGCGCCCTACATTTAACACTTTGTCTGACGAAGGCATGTACCAAGACATTTGCAAAGTTGCAAGGCTCTAGCTTAAAGGGTGTCGAAAAAAGTTGCGTTCATACAGACGGACGGACGGACGGACGGACGGACGGACAGACGGACGGACACCATGACGGACATTGCACAAACCCAATATACTATGATACCTTTGGTATCAAAGTATAAAAAAAAATTAACAATTCAAAGGACAGCTGTTTGCCTTAACGATAATTCTTAACGATATATCGTGACAAAAAAATCAGCTTAAATTTTAAACGGGACCCACCCTTCCGATTGTCTTTGAACAATAAATTTTAATTTTGGTTTTTGGAATTTAAACCAAAGCGCAGCGGGTAGCAGTTAATGCTCTTATAAAAGTTTTAAAAAGTGAAGGTTTGAATGTGGACAATTTTTATAAATATAAATCTGAAACACCTCCAGTAGTAGAAAATATGAGCGGTGGAAGGTTTTTAAATGTAGGACTAAAAGAACATTTGAAGGAATTATCGGAGGTGGCGCAGCTGCCAAGCGTTATTCATATTGATGTAAATGTAGATGGTCTGCCTTTGTTCAGAAGCTCAAAAGCACAGCTCTGGCCTATTTTAGTGAGGGTTAATAATTTTCCGAAAACACCAATATTTCCGGCCGATGTCTATCTGGGTAAACACAAACCAGAAAATTGTGATATATATTTAGAAAAGTTTGCAAGGGAGTTGTCCGATGTAACCAAAAATGATTTGGATTTAAATGGCATAAAATTAGTGTAGATCTTAGAGCTTTTGTTTGCGAAGCACCTGCAAGAGCGTTTATTAGTGGTACACCTGGGCATACTTCTTGTCATGGATGCTCTAAATGCACTCAGGTCGCCAAAAAAATTAATGACACACTTACATATAGCACAAAATGCAATATTCGATTGCATAAAAATAACGTCTCAGAAAAATTTCATTAAAAAAAAATATTTCTGAAAAATTAGTCAGTTTACGTCAATTCGTACCAGCCAAGTTTGCGCGAAAACCAAGAGCATTATGCATTATAAGCTTATGCATTGGAAGGCAACAGAGTTTCGGCAATTTTTTTTATACACGGGAAGCATCGCTTTAAAAGATGAAGTTGATGGTGCCCAATATTATGTTTTTTGTTTACTTTATTGTTCACTGCACTATGGACAAAAAGTCCGAAATTTGTGCATAAAGTATTTCTTTATATTTTAAAAACTTAAAATATAATGCTTTTTCCAATTATGCATACTCAAAAGAAAATAAAAATGTTTCCCAAAAATTTTTAATGTTTGCGGTTTGAAATTGCCGCGCAAACAAAGTCAGCTGACTAAGCGATTGCTTTACTTATTGAAATACAGCCGTAATTATTCATAAACTTTGTGCTATTGTTGTGTCTTGTTCTTTAAAGTGAAGATAATTTGGAAATTTGGAAAATAATGGTACAGCTATGTAGATTTAACTGTAAATGTTGGTTTATATATGTTTTGTGGTGTATTGTCAATTGTTGTTTGATTATTTTTATACTTTGATACCAAAGGTACCAAAATTGACATGAAGGTAGATGCTGACATCTGATCAAGTTATGCATCAAAACATTGGATGCCACGCCCCCAAACAACGGGACATCCCCACCACCCTAAAAAAAAACCGGAAGGCATGTATCTTCGCCAGTTTTTAAGCTAGACTCACCAAATTTGGTATGAACATTAGTAGTGACATCCGTAACAGGTGTGCATACAAATTTTGGATGCCACGCCCACTTATACCGCCCACCTCTTTATCTTTGTCGGTTTTTGCGCTAGTCTCCAAACTTGGTAGGGGGATAGAAAGATCCATCCGCCACAGATAAATGTTATGCCTACCCTTTCTGCCTGATTTTTATACCCAAAACCCTCATATATAACTATTTGCACTCAGAATCCCTAACACAGCTATGTAAACTGGTATCAAAGTATATCGCAGTCGGTTGCATCCGACTGCAACGTTTTTACTTGTTAAACTTCGTACTTGTGATCTGTCCATTAATGTCATTTGTGTATTTTTTGTTTCAGAATTAATTTAGTTAATTATTTGAATATACAGATTGCACAAAGCGCAGTGAGCGTTAAAGATAATATTTCTCAGGAAATAAAGGAGAAGCTGCATAGTGGCATGTACAGCTTAATAGGAAAGAAGGGTAGAAGCGATGTGTGGCAATTTTTTCAAAAATAAAAAATAACAAGTAAAAACGTTGCAGTCGGGCGCAACCGACTGCGATATACTTTGATACCAGTTTACATAGCTGTTTTAAGGATTCCTAGTGCAAATAGTAATATATGAGGGCTTTGGGTATAAAAATCAGGCAGAAGGGGTAGGAATGACATTTATCTGTGGCGGATGGCACTTTCTATCCTCCTACCAAGTTTGGAGACTCTAGCGCAAATACCGACAAAGATATAGAGGTGGGCGGTATAAGTGGGCGTGGCATCCAAAATTTGTATGCACACCTGTTACGGATGTCACTACCAATGTTCATACCAAATTTGGTGACTCTAGCCCAAAAACTAAGAAAGATATAGAGGTGGGCGGTATAAGTGGGCGTGGCATCCAAAACATTGATGCAGATCTGTTACGGATGTCACTACCAATGTTTATACCAAATTTGGTGACTCTAGCTTAAAAACTGACAGATACATGCCTTCCGGTTTTTTTAGAGCGGTGGGGCATGTCCCGTTGTTTGGGGGCGTGGCATCCAATGTTTTGATGAATAACTTTGTCAGATGTCGACATCTACCTTCATGTAAATTTTGGTGGCAATAGCTTGAAAACTGTAAGAGATACAGGCATTTTTGTTTATAATTGGGAGGGGGCTGGGGGCGGAAAAGGTGGGCGTGGCATCCAAACTTTTGATGCAATTTTTGGGGAATGTCGCCAGCTATCTTGCCATCAAATTTGGTGACTCTAGCTTAAAAACTGGCAAAGATACATGCATTCCGGTTTTTATTAGGGCATATCCTGTTATTTGGGGCGTGGCATCCAAAGTTTTGATGCCTAACTTTGTCAGATGTCAGCTTCTACCTTTATGCCAATTTTGGTGGCTATAGCTTCAAAACTGTAGAAGATACAGGCGTTTTTGTTTATAATTTAAGGGGTGGTGGGGGCGGAATAGGTGGGCGTGGCATCCAAACTTTTAATGCAGTTTTTTGAGGAATGTTACCAGCTATCTTGCCATCAAATTTGGTGACTCTAGCTGCTAAAATGTGGGATATATTTGTGTTTTATCGATTTGCACATCGAGGTGTATCGACTTGTTATCGATTTCTCGGGCCCCCTGAGGTCGTAGAGCCCCAAATTTAACACTTTGTCTGAAGAAGACATGTACCAAGATATTTGCAAAGTTGCAAGGCTCTAGCTTTAAGGGTGTCGAAAAAAGTTGCGTTCATACGGACAGACGGACGGACAGACGGACGGACGGACGGACGGACAGACACCATGACGGACATTGCACAAACCCAATATACTATGATACCTTTGGTATCAAAGTATAAAAATGGAGAGGAGTTATCTGATCTTGTAGCCTGTAGAATGCGTTTGTCTGTTATGAAGTTCACAGGTAGCACATCAAATTTAACCAAACAAATGCTACACAGGTAATGGGAGCAAAAATAAAAAAAACATCCCCGATTGACGTAAGTTCAGAATCAAAGCACGAGGGCGTAGTTGTTGCTATTGAATGGGTTATAAGGAACTGCCGCCCATTAAAAATTATAGCAGACTCGGGCCTCAAAAAATTTGCGGAATATTTAATTAATATTGGTGCGACATATGGGTCCAATGTCGATGTGGATAAATTGTTACCACATCCAACAACAGTTTCCCGGAACATAACTGCGATTTATGACTCGCATTTTGAGACAATAAAAGAAAAAATTTTGAAATATAAAACTTTTGGATACGCAATCACCAGCGACATATGGACAGATAACTATCTGAAAGCTTCATATTTGTCCTGCACAGTGCATTACTTGAAGGAAGGAGTACTCGTTGATCGTCTCATGGCCATAAAGTCGATGAAGGAAATTTCCTGCACAGGTTTGTTAACTAATCTACGAGTGTATAACTTAAATTTAATTTAATTTTCTATAAATAGGTGCAAATATTCGGGCAAAAATTTAGCAAATCCTAGAAAACTTTGGATGCGATCTGGAAGTGAACAATCCTATAATCGTAACGGATTGTGGGTCCAATATGATAAAGGCATTCGATGATTTGCGAAAAATCCATTGCGTTAATCATCTTTTAAACAACGCTGTTGAAAAAGGCATTAAAGCCGTACCTGAGCTGGGCTCCATGGTCAATACTTGCAAGCTGGTGAAATTCTTTGAAAAACAGGAAAGAATTCGTCCTTGGGATTTTCACTAAAAAGCTTATGCCCCACTCGTTGGAATACAGTTTATAACCTCCTAAAATCTGTCGAAGTCAATTGGATTTAGGTGACCACCATATTAAAAGATAAAAACCAAACATATAAAGTTGAGGGTATAAACATCAATCACGTAGGTTCTGTTGTCCAAATTTAAGAAAATTTTGAAATCGTTTCAAAAAACTAGAGGCTAGCAGACGTCCCACAAATCATTTGGTAATTCTCAATATTAATAAATTGAATAAAACCTGTCAGTCCGATTCCAATGATATTGACATTATTCAAGCCCTTAAGTCCGCATTGCAGAATCAAATTGTATCTACTATTGAACCAAACCTATCACAATATCACAAAATAGCCCTATTTCTTTTTTCACCCACAAACAAATTGTTACAATTTTCTCGTGTTGAAAAGGACACCGTAAAAAACGACTGTAAAATAATGATGGAATGCTTTTTAAATTTGCTGACTACATAGAGATTCAACAAATTGACCCAAATAGAGACCAAGTGGATCAAGAAAAAAAAGTTACTTCAACATTAATGGTCCATACAGCACAAATTTCGATGCCCTGGCTTGGTGGAACATGCATATAACATTTTTTCCATTATTGTTTAAAATAAGTTGCAAAATTTTTTGTATACCTGCGAGCAGCGCGGCATCAGAGAGAACGTTTTCAAACGCCAGAAATTTGATAACGGAAAGACGCTATTTAATTGCATCAATTTCAGATAACATTAATAAAATAATGTTTTTACATTCAAACATAAGTTAAATGTATAGATAAGTACATATATTTATAAGAAATAGTTATAAGCAAAATAAATATTCAAATGTAATATATGATATTCTTTTTTCGTTTATTTCTTTTCTGTATGCACAACAAAAGAACAAGAACAACCGCTGTGCAACTCGAATACATTCGAAACTTTTGCTCTCATTTTCACTTATACCAACGAGCATATAATATGCTCGTTGCTTATACTCATTCATACTCATCGTCTCTATTTTGTGCGTCGAGTTTAACGGGAGCCCTACTCACTCTCTCATACTCATTTCGCTTTGCATTTATATTCATTCAACTATATTTAAGCGTTGTATACTCGTTTTTTTTTTGCCACTAATTTAGAGCTCTACGACCTCAGGGGGCCTGGGAAATCGATAACAAGTCGATACACCTCAATTTGCAAATCGATAAAACACATATATATCCCACATTTTAGCAGCTAGAGTCACCAAAGGGGGCAAGATAGCCGATGGCATTCCCCAAAAAAACTGCATCAAAAGTTTGGATGCCAAGCCCACCTCTTCCGCCCCCAGCCCCCTTCAAATTAAAAACAAAAATGCCTGTATCTTCTACAGTTTTGAAGCTATTGCTACCAAATTTGGTATGATGGATGCTGACATCTGACACAGATATGCATCAATATTTTTTCCACGCCCCTAAATAACGGGCCATGCCCCACCGGCCTAATCAAACCCGGAATGCATGTTTCTTCGCCAGTTTTGCGCTTGAGTCACCAAATTTGTTGGGAACATTGCTAGTGACATCCGTATTAAATGTGTATCAAAATGGATGCCACGCCCCCTTATACAGCCCACCTCTATATCTTTCTTAGTTTTAGCGCTAGAGTCTCCAAACTTAGAAGGGGTAAAGAAGGCGCCATCAAGCGAATGTAACTAGGCGGCATAAAAACTGGTCGAATCGCTTCACTACTTAATTGTTATCGAAATACTATTTTGAAATTTTTAAATAATCTAGACTATTAAATCATAAATCGTTGCCTTGGTCCAGTTTCAACCATTATCAACAGTACAAAACGACAAATGCGACAGTTAGCAACCAAAAATGTGACGAGCTGCAACAAAATCAAAGCAGAACTCGGATTTACAATTACCAGACAACGTGTGAGCCAAATTTTGCACACAAATTTTAACCTCACACCAAAACTGTGAGGAGCTATGGTTGCACCTCACAATTAATGGTATTATTTATGCATTAATCTATATATATAAAATAGTTTGTCCTAACTGACTGACTGACTGACTGACTGATTGTTGAGAGGCCCACAGCCTAAACGATAAGAGCTAGAAGGCTGAAATTTTCACAAAATATTCCATTCTCGGTGAAAGTGAGCACTAAGAAAGGATTTTTAATTTGGACCACTCCTTCGAGTACCTCCTGAACACTTAAGTCCTTTTTTTCTCAACTTTTGTACTAGAGCTATGCTTTAAAATTATTCAATTACAAAACTTGGTCAAGACATGGAGGCGTGTAAAAAAATTATGGATGCAAAATTTGGGCCCGATCCGACAACTCCTTGGGGCACCTCCCATACACTTATGTTATGGAGCGTGCTTATCTATATATATAAAATAGTTTGTCCTGACTGACTGATTGTTGAGAGGCCCACAGCCTAAACGATAAGAGCTAGAAGGCTGAAATTTTCACAAAATATTCCATTCTCGGTGAAAGTGAGCACTAAGAAAGGATTTTTAATTTGGGTAATTATGCAGTTTGGTTACTTTTCCGAAAAGTGGCGGAATTTTTTTTTTTTTTACATGAATCTGTTGATTGCATCATAGTAAGTAATATTCCATGGGGGGAGGCTGAAATTTCCCATAAACTCCATGAGTTATGGGGTTTTGAAATTATCATGAATATTCGTGATTTTGAAGAACGCTAGGGAGACGGGGGGGGGGTGAACACACACACACACACATACACACACACACACATACACACACACACACACACACACACAGAGTGTTTTCATGGAGTAAAGGTACGAAAATGGGTAAATATTTACTATCGCGGCACCAGCGATTTTCGGGCTGATTTTTTTACGAGTTTTTTATCACCTGTGAATGATAGAAAAGGTTTCTCATGCAGGCGCATGACGTTTTTTTTAATAAAAGAAAAAAAAATTTTTTGTTTGTGTGATCTGCTCCGGAACATAGCCAACAGTGCCAATAGCAGTGGCGTGAGCCACTGCTTTTACGGCGTTTGAAAGTTTTTACGGCATTTTAAACTTTCAAACGCCGTAAAGCAGTGGCTCACGCCACTGCTATTGGCACTATTGGCTATGTTCTGGAGCAGATCACACTATCGGGCACATTTTTTCACGCACGCACACACACCTATGCATACATAAACGAATGGATTTGCAAAATTTGTGAAATTTATGAGAATTTCAAAACCCCATAACTCATGGAGTTTATGGGAAATTTCAGCCTCCCCCATGGAATATCATTAGCGACAACCAATCGAAGGTGCCTATAAAAAAAAAAAAAAATTCCGCCATTTTTCGGAAAAGTAACCAAACTGCATAATTACCTTAATTTGGACCACTCCTTCGAGTACCCCTGAACACCTAAGTCCTTTTTTTCTCAACTTTTGTACTAGAGCTATGCTTTTAAATTAATTAATTATTACGAAACTTGGTCAGGACAAGCTGTGAGTTTCAACGTTTTGTTTTTTTGTTATTTCTTATTTGTTTTTTATAACGAGCCATTTGCGCGAAAATAATTAATCTTGAACATCTTTGTATAGTGGTTGATTTGCTTACTTGCTGCTTATGTAACTCAGACGTAACGTCGTACCACACAAACATTGTTGATATACATTTTCGACTAATTAAGCAAAGCACATACATATGTAAGTTTGTATGTATTTGTAACGTATGGGGGTTTTGGGTATAAAAAGGCGGTCAGAAGGGGTAGGCGCGACATTCAAATTTGTGATGCATATCTGTGGCGGATGGTACCTTCTATCTCCTAATCAAGTTTGGAGAGTCTAGCGCAAAAACTGAGAAAGATATTTTGGTGGGCGGTATAAGTGGGCGTGGCATCCAATATTGCACATTTGTTACGGATGTCACTAACAATGTTTCCAAGTTTGGTGACTCTAGCGCAATATCTGGGAAAGATATAGAAATTTCAGATTTTACGAGTTGGGTGGAAAAGGTGGGCGTGGCGTATAAAACTTTGATGTAGGTCGGTTACGGATGTCGCTAACAATGTTCATACCAAATTTGAAGAGCCTAGGTCGAAAACTGAGAGAGATATAGCGGTGGGCGGTATAAGTTGGCGTGGCATCCAAAATTTGTATGCACACCAGTTACGGATGTCACTACCAATATTCATACCGAATTTGGTGAATCTAGCTTAAAAACTGGCGAAGATACATGCCTTCCGGTTTTAGGGCGGTGGGGCATGTCCCGTTGTTTGGGAGCGTGGAATCCAAAGTTTTCATGCATATCTGTGTCAAATGTCAGCATCCACCTTCATGTCAATTTTGGTGCCTATAGCTTGAAAACTGTAGAAGATACAGGCATTTTTGTTTATAATTGGAGCGGGACTGGGGGCGGAATAGGTGGCCGTGGCATCCGTGGCTGGGGGCGGAAGAGGTGGGCGTGGCATCCAAACTTTCGATGCAGTTTTTGAGGAATGTCATCGGCTATCTTGCCCACAAATTTGGTGACTCTAGCTGCTAAAATGTGAGATATATATATGTGTTTTATCGATTTGCACATCGAGGTATCGATTTGTTATCGATTTCCCATACGAAGGGATGTACCAAGATATTTGTAAAGTTGCAAAGCTCTAGCTTTAAGCGCGTTGAAAAAAGTTGCGTTCAAACTGACGGACGGGCGGACGGACGGACAGACACCTTGACGGGCATTGCATGAACCCAATATAATATGATACCTTTGGTATCAAAGTATAAAGACGCGTCTGATTCTCAACCTCAATGGTGGCGTGAAAAAGAGAATATTTAATACTTTGCTAATATGTTAAACATTAACTAATTTATTTAGCTATATATATAAAATAGTATGTCCTAACTGACTGACTGACTGACTGACTGACTGATTGTTGAGAGGCCCACAGCCTAAACGATAAGAGCTAGAAGACTGAAATTTTCACATAATATTCCATTCAGGTTGAAAGTGAGCACTAAGAAAGGATTTTTAATTTGGACCACTCCTTCGATTACCTCCTGAACACTTAAGTCCTTTTTTTCTCAACATTTGTACTAGAGCTATGCTTTAAAATTATTCAATTATTACAAAACTTGGTCAGGACATGGAGGCGTGTAAAAAAATTATGGATGCAAAAATTGATCCGACAACTCCTTGGGGCACCTCCCATACACTTATGTTATGGAGCGTGCACATCCTACTTCCTAAAAGTATGCCACACATTTTATTATTTGCAAACCAATGTAGCCAATGCAGTAACCTTTAGATATTCAGGTGCGTGAACTTGCTAGCAAGCTAATCTATATATATAAAAGAGTTTGTCCTGACTGACTGATTGTTGAGAGACCCACAGCCTAAACGAAAAGAGCTAGAAGGCTGAAATTTTCACCAAATATTCCAATCAGGTTGAAAGTGAGCACTAAGAAAGGATTTTGAATTTGGATTAAATTTTGAACAACTCAATTAATTGCATTAATCACTTTACCTCATTCCAACACTCTGGCGCCTCATTGTCGCACAAGCTGTGAGTTTCAACGCCGCCGAGGTTTCAAACAAAAAAAAATAAAAAAAATGACCCATTCCACTTTTTGTCTCTCTCCGTTATTCTCTTTTCTTCTTTGTGCCTTTGACAATTGTTTTTCGAATTAAGTAGCATTTGTTGTTGTTGTTGTTAGTAAGTGTTGTTGTTGCTTCTTTTTGTTGGTATCATTGATTTAAAACAAATCAATTAAAACATAATTTGTTTTTGTACACCAGAATATGTTACGCGATTGGTTTTACCTACATACTTGCTAATTATCAAACAAAACTTAACACACAAATACCTATTGCCATTGTTGTTTTGATATTATTTTCAAACTGACATTTGTAACTTTAGTTGGTGTTGCAAATGCACATATGTACATACATACACATGTATGTACGTGCATTTTCATTGTTTAGTACCTACATACATATGTATTAACAACAAGTAAAAGGGTCCGAGTCGAGAAATCCCGACTAGGACATACCCTTAACCCCATACGTAACGCGTATGTGACCAAACTTCAAACTGCGATATCTCCGGTATTTCTTAACCGATTTTGTTCAAATTTTTTCAAATGTTCATTATTTTATCAATAGTTTCAAACCTCATTTTCACAATTTTGAAATTCAAGATATTTTTGTTATCGATCACATGTGTATATCGAGAACCAGAAATGTTATCGATAATTTGAAGCAAACTTGTACTGCGCATGGCATACGAGAGTTTAAGTTTCAAGTTTGAACTCTCTAGCTCTTATAGTCTCTGAGATCGGCGCGTTCATACAGACAGACGGACAGACAGACAGACAGACAGACAGACAGACAGACAGACAGACGGACAGACGGACATGGCAAGATCGACTCGGCTGTTGATGCTGATCAAGAATATATATACTTTATAGGGTCGGAGATGCTTCCTTCTGCCTGTTACATACATTTGCACAAAACCATTATACCCTTATTTACCCATTTTATGGGTTAAGGGTATAAAAATGCAAGTGCATATATTGGTTAATGCACGCACACATTGTTGCATCTGTATCAAGCTAATATATAAGTTATCACGTAACGGCGTGAAAGAAACGCGCATGTGGCCGCTAAACCGTGGGAACGCTGTGTCAGCGAATTCCTGGTCAGCGGGCCGAATGCAGCCGCGCAGTCAAGTGCCGTTGCAACGGATGCAACATAACACCGCACACGCGCAGCTGAGGAGTTGGCGCTGGCAGCGCTGCTGACGACGAAGGCTAGCTTTAAGTTCTTTTCATTGTTTAGAAATCAGTTTTTAATTTGTAACGAATGGAAGCGCAGCGTATCGCTCCTTCTAAGTTCTATAAACTCAAACATCTATTAACTTCAAGTTATGTTAATAAACTTTGTGGTCTTTGACCAGTGAATAATAATTCATTTAATCGCGTTTTTACTAATTGGCACCCAACAAGGAAAAACCCGCGACTTTAAAACTCGCTAGTAAACGCAACAAAAAAAAAAAGAGAACAGTAAAATAGAAACGCGCTAGTTAGTGGAATAATCGCAACAAAAAAAAAAAAAAAAAACATACAAGTAAAACGCGCTGGCTAGTGAGATAAACACAGCTTAAATAAAGAATAATACAAAAAACAACAAAAAACAAAAAATATAAAACTGCACCAAACGCAAAAATAAAACTCAATAAGTGCTGAAAAATTAACAGAATTTTTTTCCTGTTCACTGTGGCGTCACTCAATCAAAAAAAAAAAAAAAACCTGGCAACTAAATACTCCAAGAAAAACAAGCGGCATCTTCAAGACGTTAACACGACTGCGGCGAAGGGAACCTATCGATACAATATTTTTTGAGAAACATGTAAGTGACTTGTGAACGTGAGAATTAAAATAAAAAAAAAAAATTTTTAAAAGAAAGGAAAAGATTTTTTCCAAATTTGTAAAATTCTGATTACTAAGAGCAAAGATATCCTATTTAAAAAAAAAAAAAAATTTTTTTTTGCGAAATCTTTAGTACTACAATTGTTGACTTTTGTTCGCTCTGTGAGACTTTAAGTAGAATATTATTTTCGGTCGAATGAGTGATAGTGACTCCGGTAGCGAAGAACACGAACAAGAGCGCTGTGACAGTGACGACAGCGTTTATTTGGGTTTGGTAGAAAATTTTGATACGCTCCAAGTAGCGGAGGTCGATAGTGCGCTTACGCGTGACAAAACAGACATGGACCCGAAACAGCTTAACGCAATGGTCGAGGCCGTTGTGCAGAACGCACTCTTGGCGCAATCGCGAGAAGCTGTAAACAGGGAAACCATCCTTAGACAAGACTTTGAGAAACAAGTACAGCAGATAACAGCCAGATTCAGGGACTCTAATATATCAGTGCCCCAAGTCAAAGTTTACAAGGACACAGAAATTGTAGACGGAGTCAAGTGTGATGAACCACTTGACGCAGTTAAATGCCTGCCTGAGTTCAATGGGACTCAAGAGGCATACGTGTCGTGGAGACAGGCCGCTCACGCCGCGTATAAAATCTTCGCGAAATTCAATGGTAGCTCTCGCCATTATCAGGCGATCATAATAATTAGAAGCAAGATACGGGGCCCAGCAGACGCAGTACTCGCGTCATTTAACACGCCTTTAAACTTTGAAGCTTTCATTGCAAGGCTTGACTTCACTTACAGTGACAAGCGGCCCATACATGTAATCGAGCAAGAAATGGGTACGCTAAGGCAGGGTGGCATGTCCATCCTACAATACTATGACGAGGTTGAGAAGAAACTCACCTTGTTGACAAACAAAGCCCACATGGCTTATGACAAGGGTTTGGCCATGGGCATGTGCGAAAAGTTCAGAGGTGATGCGCTTCGCATATTTATCTCTGGGCTGAAGCGTAACCTAACCGACGTTTTGTTCGCGGCTCAGCCGACGGATCTGCCCACAGCGCTTGCTTTGGCCCAAGAGATTGAGGCAAACCACGATAGGTACGCATTCGCAGCAAATTTTGCTAGAGGGCAGGAAGATAAGGGTCGGTCGGAACAACGCCCACAAGGGCGGCAGCAGCCACAGTCGCAAGACAAGAGACAGTTTTCACAGACTAATCAGGGTAAAAACCCCCATTTCAAAAAACAATATGGCCAACAGGCAGAGAAGACGCACGTTAAAGAGGGGACTGAGAATGCTCCAGTTCCCATGGACATAGATCCTTCCTCCTCAAAGTTTAGGCAGAACACTAGCTTTCAGCGCGGCCAAGGCTCAGCAAGGTTTAACGATAACCGAGGCCAGGCGAACAAGCGCCCCGCCGGGTCTGACCGTGCGACAGGCCAGAGGCGACAGAGGGTAGATCACATACAAGCCGGGACTGAAGACGGTGTTGGTTATGCCGACGCTGCACAAGAGGCAGCGGCGGAAATAGAGGAAGAAAATAGCCCAGACTATGAAAGTGATAACGCCAATTTTTTAGGGGAAAGTCCCTGCTGCCGTTCATTCGGCGCAGAATAGCGGGGAGAGATATGACGTTTCTAATCGACACGGGTGCGTCCAAAAACTACATCAAGCCACACAGGTGCCTCAGAGGCGTCATCCCGGTCGATACCCCTTTCGTTGTTCACTCCATTCATGGATCCAACAACATTGCAAAGAAATGCAAGTTGCCCATCCTCGGTTGCAACGCATTTTTTTTCTTGCTCGATTCTTTGTCCACATTTGACGGAATCGTGGGCCTGGACCTGCTTAAACAAGTGGGTGCAGTCCTTTGCCTCAAGGAAGGCACGTTACAAGTCAATTCGACTTTAGAAAAATTACAATACCATGAGTGCACGAATGTCAATCACACTAAAAACAAAGAGATTGACGCACCACCTGCGGTGAAGGCAGATTTTCTGCGAGTTCTTCATCGAAACAACAAGGCATTTGCGGACTCTAACGAGGCGCTGCCTTATAACACGGCTGTGGTGGCCACAATCCGCACAGTTGATGATAACGTTGTCTATTCAAAACTTTACCCCTATCCTAGGGGTGTTGAGGACTTCGTTGCCGCAGAGGTCAGCGACCTTCTGAAAAACGGCATCATCAGAAAATCAAAATCACCCTATAACAATCCAGTTTGGGTGGTTGACAAGAAGGGCACAGACAGTTTGGGCAACAGAAATAAACGTCTAGTAATAGACTTTAGGAAGCTCAACTTAAAAACGGTTGCCGACAAGTACCCGATGCCGAGCATCGCAATGATACTGGCAAATCTGGGTAAAGCAAAATTTTTCACTACGCTCGACCTCAAGTCAGGTTACCACCAGATTACTCTGGCTGAGCAGGATCGTGAAAAAACAGCTTTTTCCATTAGCGGCGGGAAGTTTGAGTTCTGCCGACTCCCCTTTGGTCTAAAAAATGCAGCAAGCATTTTTCAGAGGGCCATTGACGACGTTCTGCGAGAGCAGATCGGAAAATCCTGTTACGTCTACGTCGACGACGTGATTATCTTCTCGGAAAATGAGTCGGATCACGTTAGGCACGTAGACTGGGTTTTAAAGAGCTTGTTAGACGCAAATATGCGCGTGGCGCATGAGAAGTCACAGTTTTTTAAGGAAAGCGTTGAGTATCTGGGTTTTATAGTAACCAAAGATGGTGCAAAATCAGACCCAGAGAAGGTAAGGGCAATACAGGAGTACGCCGAGCCAACTACGGTGTTTGGCGTTAGGTCATTCTTGGGCTTAGCGAGTTATTACCGCTGTTTTATTAAGGATTTCGCGGCAATCGCGAAACCAGTCACCGACATTCTGAAAGGGGAAAACGGGCTAATCAGCAAATATAAGTCTAAAAAGTGCCAGTCCAGTTTGATGAGGTTCAGCGCAACGCTTTCCAGAAATTAAGAAACATTTTGGCATCCGAGGACGTCATATTAATGTACCCGGACTATAAAAAGCCATTTGACCTAACTACGGACGCATCGGCTTTCGGGATAGGCGCCGTCTTATCGCAAAACGGCCGTCCCATAACAATGATTTCCAGGGCTTTAAAGGATCGAGAGGCTAACTACGCTACTAACGAGCGGGAGTTGCTCGCGATCGTGTGGGCGTTAGGGAAATTGAGACATTTTCTGTACGGGGTCAGGGAGATAAACATTTACACCGACCACCAGCCGCTTACGTTTTCGGTATCCGAAAACAACCCGAACGCAAAAATTAAGCGTTGGAAGGCGCGCATTGACGAGACGGGAGCAAAACTCTTTTACAAGCCTGGTAAAGAAAACCACGTAGCTGACGCACTCTCGCGTCAGAACGTGAATGCCCTTCAGGGCGACCGCGTTGATTCTGCGTCTGACGCGGCTACAGTCCACAGCGAGGCCTCCCTAACTTACACAATCGAATCGACCGATAAGCCATTAAACTGTTTTCGGAATCAGATTGTATTAGAGGAGGCGCGCTTCCCTTTAAAAAGAAGGTTTATAATTTTCGGCGAAAAGACGCGCCATTTAGTAAGCTTCACCGATAAAGACACCCTTATCGAGACACTTAAGCCACTCGTTAACCAAAATGTGGTTAATGCCATTCACTGTAGCCTTCCGGTCTTAGCCAGCTTCCAGCACGAGCTAGTGAAAGCTTTCCCCTCCACAAAGTTTTGGCACAGTAAAAATTTTGTGGCTGACGTGTTTAACATCAGTGACAGAATAGAGATCGTCACTAAAGAGCACAATCAGGCCCACAGGGCAGCGCAGGAGAATATTAAACAAGTTTTAAAAGAGTATTTCTTCCCAAATATGACCAAACTAGCGAACGAGGTGGTTCTTAATTGTAGGATCTGTACGAAGGCAAAGTATGATAGGCATCCAAGGAGACAGGAACTTGGCCAGACGCCAATTCCCTCTCAGGTTGGAGAAATGTTACACATTGACATTTTCTCCACGGATAAAAAGTACTTCCTCACTTGCGTCGACAAGTTTTCAAAGTTCGCCGTGGTCCAGCACATAGCGTCTCGATCGATAGAAGACACGAGACCGCCTCTGCTTGTATTAATGAACGTCTTCCCGTCGGCAAAACAGTTGTATTGTGACAATGAACTTGCGTTCAAGTCAGAGGCTATCAGGTCATTACTTTTGAATAACTACGGCGTAAGCGTCGTAAATTCCCCACCCCTCCATAGCACGTCTAATGGGCAGGTGGAGCGGTTTCATAGCACCCTTTTGGAGATAGCCAGGTGCCTGAAGCTTCAAAGGGGAATAGTAGACACGGTTAACCTTATGTTACAGGCAACGATCGAGTACAATAGTTCTATTCACTCGGTCATCGGAAAAAAGCCGAAGGACGTCTTAACTAATCCTTCACCAGAATGCATCAGCGATGTTGAGCAAAAAAATATGCAGGGCCCAATCCAGACAAAATGCCAGGGAAAATGAAAAACGGCAGAATAGGGTATTTGAAGTAGGTGAGGAGGTATTAGTAAAGTCGAATCGCAGATTGGGCAATAAGCTGTCGCCACTATGTGTAGCGAAAAAGGTCGCAGCGGACTTGGGGACAACGGTCCTCATTGAGGGGAGGGTGGTCCATAAGGACAACCTCCGTTAGAATAAAAAAATATATGAAAAACCTTTGATGGTACGAATTCCACTTATTACTTCGCATTTTAGGATTACGTTTTACATACTTTTAACGGTGACAGTGACAACCGCACGAATTACGGACTACACGCACTCGGACTACGTACCGATAATGGACGGAGACATACTACTTTGGAACAGTTTTGGATACCTACGGCACACAACCAACCTTACGAATTACAAGACAATGACGGAAGAGACGCAGAAATTAACAGACATGTTTCCACATTCCCATATGAGGAAACTGTTAGACATTGACACCGGACATGTACTAGACATGTTGTCCGCTCTTGACGTGCACCATCGCAGGGTAAGAAGCCTTGACTTTTTAGGCACGGCCCTTAAGGTCGTGGCGGGCACTCCGGACGCAAACGACTTTAGGAATTTAGAGACGACGCAGACGCAACTGGTCACTGCAAACAATAGGCAAATTTCACTCAACTCAAAAATGCAGGAAAAAATAAACCAATTAACCGAGACCGTAAATAAAATTCTCAAGTTCTCAAAAAATAAGCAGGCTGACACAGGTCACCTTTTCGAAACCCTTGCAACTCGCAATAGAATGCTAATAACGGAAATAGGAAATCTCATGCTTACATTGACATTAGAAAAAATTAACGTAATCAATCCAGCAATTATAGATCACTCGGATCTGATAAATATTCTCACTGACCAAGTCACAGGGACCCCAATCACTGACATTTTAAAAGTATCTAGCATTAAGGTAGAGCGTAAGGATAATATAATCAGTTTTGTAATCCAATTTCCTATCATAAGCAAGCAATGCAGAAAGGTGACGATTTTCCCAGTTGCCCACAACGGTAATGTTCTTCAGCTTCACGACAACCTGGTAGCCGATTGCGATGGCCAAATGCTGGCCGTAGCAAATTGCTCATTCACCGCCACGGCAACGTTCTGCAGGCAGTCCGAAACCAGCAGCTGCGCCCAAGGTCTCCACTCAGGAGGCACGGCGCATTGCCAAACGCAGCCGAGCCATCTCGACCCCGTCACAGTAGTGGATGACGGCATCGTGATCATAAACGACCGCAGCGCCACACTTTCATACGACGACCATGCCGTCGTCAAGGTGAGCGGGACCAACCTCGTCGTTTTCAAGACGCGCGCCATCATTAATGGCACGCGGTATTTTAACCGCAACAGCGTGCAAAGCCGGTTCCCGGCAGTTGCAGCCGCACCGCTACTTAACATCAGCGGCCATGACACGCTGCTTAGCCTACCTTACATCCATCGGCTAAGTGAAGATAATCTCAACTACATCAGAGAGGTTAGAGAGAGCGTCACGAGCGGAAACAGATCAATGTTTTCTGCCATCATCTTGCTGTTAGTTTGTGCTACCGGCGCGGGACTTTATTGCTGTTATCGATCGGCGGTCAATCGCCGGAACGCTCGCCAAGTCTTGGAGGGTTTGAGTAACTTCAACGCGACCGAGGACGGTCGGTCTTTGAGAGGGGGAGTAGTTATCACGTAACGGCGTGAAAGAAACGCGCATGTGGCCGCTAAACCGTGGGAACGCTGTGTCAGCGAATTCCTGGTCAGCGGGCCGAATGCAGCCGCGCAGTCAAGTGCCGTTGCAACGGATGCAACATAACACCGCACACGCGCAGCTGAGGAGTTGGCGCTGGCAGCGCTGCTGACGACGAAGGCTAGCTTTAAGTTCTTTTCATTGTTTAGAAATCAGTTTTTAATTTGTAACGAATGGAAGCGCAGCGTATCGCTCCTTCTAAGTTCTATAAACTCAAACATCTATTAACTTCAAGTTATGTTAATAAACTTTGTGGTCTTTGACCAGTGAATAATAATTCATTTAATCGCGTTTTTACTAATTTATATATATAAAAGAGTTTGTCCTGACTGACTGATTGTTGAGAGACCCACAGCCTAAACGAAAAGAGCTAGAAGGCTGAAATTTTCACCAAATATTCCAATCAGGTTGAAAGTGAGCACTAAGAAAGGATTTTGAATTTGGATTAAATTTTGAACAACTCAATTAATTGCATTAATCACTTTACCTCATTCCAACACTCTGGCGCCTCATTGTCGCACAAGCTGTGAGTTTCAACGCCGCCGAGGTTTCAAACAAAAAAAATAAAAAAAATGACCCATTCCACTTTTTGTCTCTCTCCGTTATTCTCTTTTCTTCTTTGTGCCTTTGACAATTGTTTTTCGAATTAAGTAGCATTTGTTGTTGTTGTTGTTAGTAAGTGTTGTTGTTGCTTCTTTTTGTTGGTATCATTGATTTAAAACAAATCAATTAAAACATAATTTGTTTTTGTACACCAGAATATGTTACGCGATTGGTTTTACCTACATACTTGCTAATTATCAAACAAAACTTAACACACAAATACCTATTGCCATTGTTGTTTTGATATTATTTTCAAACTGACATTTGTAACTTTAGTTGGTGTTGCAAATGCACATATGTACATACATACACATGTATGTACGTGCATTTTCATTGTTTAGTACCTACATACATATGTATTAACAACAATGCAAGTGCATATATTGGTTAATGCACGCACACATTGTTGCATCTGTATCAAGCTAATCTATATATATAAAAGAGTTTGTCCTGACTGACTGATTGTTGAGAGACCCACAGCCTAAACGAAAAGAGCTAGAAGGCTGAAATTTTCACCAAATATTCCAATCAGGTTGAAAGTGAGCACTAAGAAAGGATTTTGAATTTGGATTAAATTTTGAACAACTCAATTAATTGCATTAATCACTTTACCTCATTCCAACACTCTGGCGCCTCATTGTCGCACAAGCTGTGAGTTTCAACGCCGCCGAGGTTTCAAACAAAAAAATAAAAAAAATGACCCATTCCACTTTTTGTCTCTCTCCGTTATTCTCTTTTCTTCTTTGTGCCTTTGACAATTGTTTTTCGAATTAAGTAGCATTTGTTGTTGTTGTTGTTAGTAAGTGTTGTTGTTGCTTCTTTTTGTTGGTATCATTGATTTAAAACAAATCAATTAAAACATAATTTGTTTTTGTACACCAGAATATGTTACGCGATTGGTTTTACCTACATACTTGCTAATTATCAAACAAAACTTAACACACAAATACCTATTGCCATTGTTGTTTTGATATTATTTTCAAACTGACATTTGTAACTTTAGTTGGTGTTGCAAATGCACATATGTACATACATACACATGTATGTACGTGCATTTTCATTATTTAGTACCTACATACATATGTATTAACAAAAATGCAAGTGCATATATTGGTTAATGCACGCATACATTGTTGTATCTGTAGCAAGCTAATCTATATATATATAATAGTTTGTCCTGACTGACTGATTGTTGAGAGACCCACAGCCTAAACGAAAAGAGCTAGAAGGCTGAAATTTTTACCAAATATTCCAATCAGGTTGAAAGTGAGCACTAAGAAAGGATTTTGAATTTGGATTAAATTTTGAACAACTCAATTAATTGCATTAATCACTTTACCTCATTCCAACACTCTGGCGCCTCATTGTCGCACAAGCTGTGAGTTTCAACGCCGCCGAGGTTTCAAACAAAAAAAATAAAAAAAATGACCCATTCCACTTTTTGTCTCTCTCCGTTATTCTCTTTTCTTCTTTGTGCCTTTGACAATTGTTTTTCGAATTAAGTAGCATTTGTTGTTGTTGTTGTTAGTAAAGGCCTGTTTACCCAAAATTTAATTTAATTTAATTTATTTTAATTTAATTTAATTTAATTTAAGAAAATGTATGCGTTTACCCAAAATTTAATTTAATTTAAGGAAACAGTGTGTAAAGCGTGTAAAATTATGTTAGCAGTGTTGTTAACACTCCGTTACATTTTGAATTGGTATTCAAACACATTTTTACTTGAGCTCATGGCAATATATAAGCCCAAACTTATCTTTTTTAATTATATTTTTAAAGTATTTTGACATTTTATCACACAACAAACATGATTTTCAACTAAAATAATAAGCTTATGCTTGTTCATTTAAATATTTGAATATGTAAACGTTTTGCACAACACTTTTTGATCAGCTGTTTTGTATTTTCAAGCTTACCAACACCGAAAAGATTTAAGAATCTGCAACCTGCAGGTTCGGAACTAAACTAAATTAAATTAAATTAAATTAAATTTTGGGTAAACGCTCACATAGAGTTTGCATAGGTTTGATTGAGTCAGCTGACTGTTAAATTAAATTAAATTAAATTAAATTTTTGGGTAAACAGGCCTTAAGTGTTGTTGTTGCTTCTTTTTGTTGGTATCATTGATTTAAAACAAATCAATTAAAACATAATTTGTTTTTGTACACCAGAATATGTTACGCGATTGGTTTTACCTACATACTTGCTAATTATCAAACAAAACTTAACACACAAATACCTATTGCCATTGTTGTTTTGATATTATTTTCAAACTGACATTTGTAACTTTAGTTGGTGTTGCAAATGCACATATGTACATACATACACATGTATGTACGTGCATTTTCATTGTTTAGTACCTACATACATATGTATTAACAACAAGTAAGAAGGTTCGAGTCGAGAAATCCCGACTAGGACATACCCTTAACCCCATACGTAACGCGTATGTGACCAAACTTCAAACTGCGATATCTCCGGTATTTCTTAACCGATTTTGTTCAAATTTTTTCAAATGTTCATTATTTTATCAATAGTTTCAAACCTCATTTTCACAATTTTGAAATTCAAGATATTTTTGTTATCGATCACATGTGTATATCGAGAACCAGAAATGTTATCGATAATTTGAAGCAAACTTGTACTGCGCATGGCATACGAGAGTTTAAGTTTCAAGTTTGAACTCTCTAGCTCTTATAGTCTCTGAGATCGGCGCGTTCATACAGACAGACAGACAGACAGACAGACAGACAGACAGACGGACAGACGGACATGGCTAGATCGACTCGGCTGTTGATGCTGATCAAGAATATATATACTTTATAGGGTCGGAGATGCTTCCTTCTGCCTGTTACATACATTTGCACAAAACCATTATACCCTTATTTACCCATTTTATGGGTTAAGGGTATAAAAATGCAAGTGCATATATTGGTTAATGCACGCACACATTGTTGCATCTGTATCAAGCTAATCTATATATATAAAAGAGTTTGTCCTGACTGACTGATTGTTGAGAGACCCACAGCCTAAACGAAAAGAGCTAGAAGGCTGAAATTTTCACCAAATATTCCAATCAGGTTGAAAGTGAGCACTAAGAAAGGATTTTTAATTTGGACCACCCCTTCGAGTACCTCCCAAAATCTAATTGCATTAATCACTTTACCTCATTCCACCATTCTGGCGCCTCACTGTCGCAAAAGCTGTGAGTTTCAACGCCGCCGTGTGGACAAAAAAAAAATACATGACCCATTACACTACTGCCGTCTGCGCACAAGCTATTGCGGCCGCATATACAAAAACAAAACAAATCACCCATTCCACTTCTGCCGTCTGTAGATGTGTCGCCGTTATTCTCTTTTCTTTTTTGTTGTTGTTGTTGTTAGTAAGTGTTGTTGTTGGGCTCGCAATGCTTCTTTTTGTTGGTATCATTGATTTAAAACAAATCAATTAAAACATAATTTGGTTTTGTACACCAGAATATGTTACGCGATTGGTTTTACCTACATACTTGCTAATTATCAAACAAAACTTAACACACAAATACCTATTGGCATTGTTATTCTGATATAATTTTTGAGCTGACATTTGTGACTTTGCTTGGTGTTGCAAATGCACATATGTATGTACGTACATTTAACATTCTTTTGTACATACATATATACAACAAAAAATGCAAGTGCAAATATATGTATACACAGTGCAAAAACAAACGCACCAACAAATAGAAACTTAAGAAAATGTAATCTGCATACATATGTATGTATATTTAATGCAAAAAAGTTGTATAGATATGTACATATGTACATACATTCAATTTTTTTTTGTTTTTTATAGCGAGCCCTTTGCGCGAT
Organism: Scaptomyza pallida; assembly: GCA_018152965.1. Lineage (NCBI taxonomy): Eukaryota > Metazoa > Arthropoda > Insecta > Diptera > Drosophilidae > Scaptomyza > Scaptomyza pallida. The sequence continues at coordinate 1,279,070 of JAECXP010000220.1, forward strand.
AACAATTAATCTTGAACATCTTTGTATAGTGGTAGATTTGCTTACTTGCTGCTTATCTAACTCAGACAAAACGTCGTACCACACAAACATTGTTGATATACAATTTTGAACAAGCAAGCAAAGCACATATGTAAGTTTGTATGTATTTGTAAAGTATGGGGTTTTTGGGTATAAAAAGGCAGGCAGAAGGGGTAGACGTGACATTCAGATTTGTGATGCATATCTGTGGCGGATGGCACCTTCTATCTTCCTATCAAGTTTGGAGACTAGCGCAAAAACTGAGAAAGATATTTAGGTGGGCGGTATAAGTGGGTGTGGCATCAAATATTGCACATTTGTTACGGATGTCACTAACAATGTTTCCAAATTTGGTGACTCTAGCGTAAAAAAGTGGGAAAAATATAGAAATTTCAGATTTTACGAGGTGGGTGGAAAAGGTGGGCGTGGCATATAAAACTTTGTTGTAGATCGGTTACGGATGTCACTAACAATGTTTCTACCGAATTTGGTGACTCTAGTCCGAAAACTGAAAAAGATAGAGAGTTTTCAGATTTTAGAAGGTGGGCGGTATCAGTGGGGCGTGGCATTCAAAATTTTAATGCATATCTTTGTAAGACTTCAGCATCTACCTTCCCATCAAATTTCGTGAGTATAGCTTTAAAACTGTGGGAAATACAGTCATTTTCGATTATATCTGATGGGGGGCTGGGGCGGAAGAGGTGGGCGTGGCATCCAAACTTTCGATGCAGTTTTTGAGGAATGTCATCGGCTATCTTGCCCACAAATTTGGTGACTCTAGCTATTAAAATGTGATATATATATGTGTTTCATCGATTTGCACATCGAAGTATCGATTTGTTATCGATTTCCCAGGGCCCTGAGGTCGTAGAGCCAAATTTAACACTTTGTCTGACGAAGGTATGTACCAAGATATTTGCAAAGTTGCAAGGCTCTAGCTTTAAGGGTGTCGAAAAAAGTTGCGTTCAAACGGACGGACGGGCGGACGGACGGACAGACACCTTGACGGGCATTGCATAAACCCAATATAATATGATACCTTTGGTATCAAAGTATATTGACGCGTCTGATTCTCAACCTTAATGATGGCGTGAAAAAGGAAATATTAAATACTTTGATAATATGTTGTTAAACATTTTTTAACTTATTTATTTTATATCTATTGCTAAAATTGCTAAAATTTTGTTAAAACTTTCGGCGCAGCGAAGCAAGCAGGGCACTTACTAGTCTATATATATAAAATAGTTTGTCCTAACTGACTGACTGACTGACTGATTGTTGAGAGGCCCACAGCCTAAACGATAAGAGCTAGAAGGCTGAAATTTTCACATAATATTCCATTCAGGTTGAAAGTGAGCACTAAGAAAGGATTTTTAATTTGGACCACTCCTTCGAGTACCTCCTGAACACTTAAGTCCTTTTTTTCTCAACTTTTGTACTAGAGCTATGCTTTTAAATTAATTAATTATTACGAAACTTGGTCAGGACAAGCTGTGAGTTTCAACGTTTTGTTTTTTTGTTATTTCTTATTTGTTTTTTATAACGAGCCATTTGCGCGAAAATAATTAATCTTGAACATCTTTGTATAGTGGTTGATTTGCTTACTTGCTGCTTATGTAACTCAGACGTAACGTCGTACCACACAAACATTGTTGATATACATTTTCGACCAATTAAGCAAAGCACATATGTAAGTTTGTATGTATTTGTAACGTATGGGGGTTTTGGGTATAAAAAGGCGGTCAGAAGGGGTAGGCGTGACATTCAAATTTGTGATGCATATCTGTGGCGGATGGTACCTTCTATCTCCTAATCAAGTTTGGAGAGTCTAGCGCAAAAACTGAGAAAGATATTTTGGTGGGCGGTATAAGTGGGCGTGGCATCCAATATTGCACATTTGTTACGGATGTCACTAACAATGTTTCCAAGTTTGGTGACTCTAGCGCAAAATCTGGGAAAGATATAGAAATTTCAGATTTTACGAGTTGGGTGGAAAAGGTGGGCGTGGCGTATAAAACTTTGATGTAGATCGGTTACGGATGCCGCTAACAATGTTCATACCAAATTTGAAGAGCCTAGGTCGAAAACTGAGAGAGATATAGCGGTGGGCGGTATAAGTTGGCGTGGCATCCAAAATTTGTATGCACACCAGTTACGGATGTCACTACCAATATTCATACCGAATTTGGTGAATCTAGCTTAAAAACTGGCGAAGATACATGCCTTCCGGTTTTAGGGCGGTGGGGCATGTCCCGTTGTTTGGGAGCGTGGAATCCAAAGTTTTCATGCATATCTGTGTCAAATGTCAGCATCCACCTTTATGTCAATTTTGGTGCCTATAGCTTGAAAACTGTAAAAGATACAGGCATTTTTGTTTATAATTGGAGCGGGACTGGGGGCGGAATAGGTGGCCGTGGCATCCGTGGCTGGGGGCGGAAGAGGTGGGCGTGGCATCCAAACTTTCGATGCAGTTTTTGAGGAATGTCATCGGCTATCTTGCCCACAAATTTGGTGACTCTAGCTGCTAAAATGTGATATATATATGTGTTTCATCGATTTGCACATCGAAGTATCGATTTGTTATCGATTTCCCAGGGCCCTGAGGTCGTAGAGCCAAATTTAACACTTTGTCTGACGAAGGTATGTACCAAGATATTTGCAAAGTTGCAAGGCTCTAGCTTTAAGGGTGTCGAAAAAAGTTGCGTTCAAACGGACGGACGGGCGGACGGACGGACAGACACCTTGACGGGCATTGCATAAACCCAATATAATATGATACCTTTGGTATCCAAGTATAAAGACGCGTCTGATTCTCAACCTCAATGGTGGCGTTAAAAAGAGAATATTTAATACTTTGCTAATATTTTGTTAAACATTAACTAATTTATTTATTTTATATGTATTGCTAAAATTTTGTAAAAACTATCGGCGTAGCGAAGCAAGCGGGGCACTTACTAGTACAAATATATATACATAAGCATAAATACGGATATACACATATAGATACAAACATATAGATTCGCGGATATAGCAGAACATGTATACATATATAGGAGGAGAATCCACAGAACGAACCCGAGACCGGCCCTGATAATACGGCGAATTCAGATGCCGTCTCGCTCTGACAAAGAATGTCAGCGCATAGAGACGTGTCTAACCACAGGGCAAAGAACCGTTAGTGTGTGAGCGGTACGATCGCTTGGTATAGTGATCACTGTCACACTAATGGCAGGCGTGAATAACAGCGAGTAATAACCGCTGTTGCTAAGGGCAATTTAGCATCACGCCACCTTTGCCCTTGGAATGACTTTGGCAACGACAGGCCCCGCTCCAGCAAGATGGCAGCGGGTATAAAAGGAGCGAACAGCGGACTAGTAGAGGTCTGAAAATCAAGAGTGAAACACGCGAGTCTACGTTACGGTCGGTCAATAAACGCATCAGGACATTCGAGAAGGCGATAAACAACGATCCTGTGCAACATCGAGAATAAGATAAGACTAAGTGAACATATTGTGAGAATATTCTAAGTGCGGTCATAACCTGTTCGAAGTAAGCGCTATCTACACTTGTTCAGAGGACAGCCTGAGTGAGGCAGATTCTTGCTACCTTGTGCTGAACTAGAGAGCCTGGCGCAAGACAGGTGAAGCACACTTACATCAGCGAGTAGGAGTACTATTGGTAGCTTCTTGCGGAGTCAAGAAAGCCAATAGCGTGTCCTGGCGACCAACTGGTGTAGTGAGCAATAAACCTTGTCGAGTAGGCGAGTCTAGCTTCGACCGTGGTTGGCAGGTTAGCATATCACCAGCAGTCCAAAGACAAGGATACGTAGTGTGTATCCTAGAGCAGTGCGGGCTGAACTAGATTAAGACACACCTGTATAATCAACCCAAAGAACAGTGCATATTAAAAGTATTATAATTCAAAACCACTAAGCGTTATTATTTGTCGCAGTGCCACAAAAACAAATTTGTTGGCACGTACCCTCAAAACCGCGAGAGCTAGCCCAGCTTTTATTCGGGACAACCGAAGGTTCGTTACAAAACAAAGTTAGCAAGCCCCGCTTAACTAAACTTCATAAAGATGAGCGAATTGCTTTTTATGAAAGACACAAGTTCTATGACGTTGAATTTGAAAATATAATTTGTAGTGTTGAAAAAAAATTTAATTTGGACGGTTCAGACGGCCATCATAAATATTGGCGAGATCCGCGTCATCCACGGGCTACTTGTTACAAGCGTGGCGGTAGATCGCTTATGATATGGGCTGCCTTTAGTGCTAAAAGCAAGTCTACAATATGTCTTATATCCGGATGAATGCTCAAGCCTATATAGAAGGCAACTCCATTTACTTTTAAGACAGTTTAATGGCCGTCAGCCGTCAGGTGCTACAGGGGGATGATCGCGCAGTGATTAGTGCTGGTACTTGTACTAGTATCTAAGCTGCGTGCCGTAACTGTAGCGCACTGGCGGAAGTGCGACTATACTCTCCACGCGAGGGCGGCTGGAAACAGGCTCTTGGTAAGGTCATGTCTCTGCCAATGAGTGCTGGCGAATTGTAGTCGGGCGAGAGAAGACAACTCTCCAAATCACCTCAAGCCAAGGTGGAACAGCATATGCCGATGGTTGCGTGGCCGAGGGGAAGCTCGGTCTCTAGTATGCGGACTCAGGGGGAACAGCCGACCCACCCTGTTTTAATTAGGCTTCCCGCGGTACATGGGCTCTGCCGCGGGTGACGATCCCCTTCCCTATTACTCGTGGGAACAAAATTATGAACCTTAATACTAACAAAAACAACAACAATGAGACCGACACTCGCCCAAAGTCGAATGGGACTAACACTCCCTCAACTTCTGCGCTGCCCGGTAAGCCAGCGGGCAGTGCTACACCAGCTTCGCGTGGCATGGCTCCAGTCAGGCAGCCGAGTCGTGGGGCAAGGCCCGGATATAAGGTGCCAGCGAGAGCTCCGCAGAGCAGAAATGCGGCGGGCTCAAACTCCACCCTAAACCGAGCCTCAACCTCGAAAAGGTCTAGCACGGCTGGACCAACCAAGCCATCATACAGCGATAAGAGACGCGCTGCGGGTATACTCACCCGGAACTTGTCTGGCGCAGAAACATCGCCAGAAGGTTCGCAGCTGGTGGAGTGGGCAAAATCAATTTTGCCCGATTTTAAGCCAGCTCCAGCGAAGGAGTCAGCTGCCGCTAAGCCCAAGCGACAGCCAGCTGAAATTAGCGCACCGCAAGCCAAGCGGCCGCGCCAGCAGCTAGGAGTCAGATCCTACGCCGAGGTGACGAGGGATAAGGTCCTTCTTGGTGTCCTGGACAAGGGCAGAGAGGGGGGTCAAATCCCAAGAAACCAATGGCCGTGGGTGGAAAATGAGCTGCAGGGTGCCTTCATGCGCACTATTATTGAGAAGGGAGGACCACCGCCCGTTTGCCAAGATGCCGGCTGGTGATCGCTTGTGCCGACATACAATCCGCCAATTTGTATAAGGAGGCCATTTCCGCCCTGGGTGAGGTCTACCCTGGGGCCAAATTGGAAGCCGTAGACTGGAGGGACGTGCCTAACAGGCCTAGGGCTCGAGTGTGGGTGTCGGCTAAACCCGACGACCCAGCCGAGATCCTTAAGGTCTTCCAGTTTTGCAACCCTCAGTTGCCGTCAGGCGACTGGCGGGTGGCAAAACTGGAAAAGGCGGATGGCCCCCGACGGCAAATTATTATGATGCTAAATGACAAGACGGTCGAGCACCTTGCCAAGTCCGGCACTCTACAGTACGGCTTTAAAACCGTGGCCGTTAATGTATACCGGTCGGATAGCAAAAATGGGTCAGTCGCTCAGGAGCCGGATCTGGAGCTTGAGAGTGAGCATGAAGAGGATATGCCAAATCCTTCAGCGGAATCGCTCCCAGACGGGGAGGATCTGCCTGACTACATCTCCGAAACACCGGAAATGGTTCGCGATCTTTCTCGGCTAAGCCACGGCGGGGAAGATCCTGAGGTCGAAGACGACGAGGACGCTGACGCTACTGTGGTGGAGAGGGATTTGGAAGATGTCCTTGAGACTTCTTCAGATAAACCTCCACCACAGTAAGGCAGCATCTGCGGCTCTTCTACTGCACCTGGAGAGGGGTGCAGTAGATATAGTCCTTATTCAGGAACCCTGGGTGTGTGGTGGCAGGGTTTCTGGACTGAGGACGCAAGAATATAAGCTACTAGTAGCTGGTACTGAAGGTAGATATAGAACCTGCATACTCGCAAAGAAACATCTAAACATATTTTTGCTCCCAAAATACAGTGACACAGACAACACTGCAACATGCCTAGAGCTGGAGAAGGATACAATCCGGCTAGCATCTAGTTACTTCGCCCACGACCATCAGGGTGACCCTCCGCATCCATTGCTACGCCAGCTGATTGCCGACTGCGAGCTGGGAGGCCTCCGGCTAATAGTGGGCTGCGATGCAAATGCCCATCATCTTCAGTGGGGAAGCACTGATACTAATGCAAGGGGTGAGTTGATTTTTGACTACCTTCTAAATACAAATATGCTCTTATGTAATAGTGGTCGGGACCCGACCTTTATTATCAAAAACCGCAGGGAAGTTCTAGATCTCACTCTAGTCTCTGCCTCTTTATGGGACCATATTCTCTCTTGGAGGGTGCTATACGAGCACTCCTTCTCAGACCATAGGTATATTGAAACCATACTACAGATCCGAAGTCCTAAACCAACCCAGTTCAGAAATTTAATAAGAACTGATTGGAAGACCTACACAGTTTCACTGCAAAGATTGCTCCCTGAAACTCCGCCTGAAGGGCCAGATACCGCCGAGTATGCAACTCGTCTCATAGAAAAATTCAATAAAGCGTGTGAAAACGCCCTAAATGAATCTTGCCCCGTTAGCAGACCAAAAAGGAAAAAGAAACCCCCTTGGTGGACTGCTTAAATTGGAGAGTCAAGGGCAGCAGCCAGAAAACTCTTTAATAAAGCTAAGGCTCTAAATGATGAACAATCATGGGCTGACTATAAGATAGGGCTCTCCGTTTTCAAAAAGGGGCTTCGCAAAGCAAAGCGGACCTCTTGGACCTCTGTTCGGAGATAGAAAGCACTTCCGAAGCAGCCAGACTAAGGAAGTTGCTAAGCAAAACTCCTCAGACTCTAGGGTTCATTAAGAACGCAAACGGTGCGTGGACATCATCCAGTGAAGAATCACTGACCCTACTCCTGGACACACATTTTCCGGGGGAAGCAGATCACCAAGACCTGGTGATCTGCATTTTATGGGGAGACACAGAAGCTCTTGCTACTGCTCAGCGATAGGAATATCCACTGGGCAATCAAGAGCTTCAAACCCTACAAGTCGCCAGGGACGGATAATATCATTCCTGCTCAATTACAATCCGCGGGGAAAACAGCCATCAGCTGGCTAAAAGACATTTTCTCTAAGATTTTCAAAAGTGGTACAATCCCAGGGCTATGGCTGGAATCGAAAGTTGTATTCATTCCAAAAGCCGGAAAACCCTCACACACAACAGCCAAAGATTTTCGACCTATCAGTCTCTCGTCTTTTCTCTTGAAAACGATGGAGAGGCTGCTCTGTCTCCATCTAAGAAGTACTATCCCCATATCGCTTCTTTCACCTGTTCAGCATGCCTACTCTAAAGGCAAGTCGACCGAGACTGCATTGCATGCGCTTACTGCATACATCGAAAAGTCTCTACATAGGAAGAACTACACGCTAGTAGCCTTCCTAGATATAGAGGGAGCTTTCAACAACGTCACTCCTAAGACTATCACTGACTCGCTGACGGATTTGGGGGTCGACTCCCTGACAGTGCACCTGATCGATCAGATGCTACAATGCAGGATCGTAAAGGCCACACTGGGGGCAGCGACTGTCACCAAGTCCGTCCATCGTGGAACCCCACAAGGCGAAGTCCTCTCGCCTCTCCTATGGAACGTAGCAGTCAACCAACTGCTGCGATCCATGGATGGGGGAGGGTGCAAAGTGGTAGCTTATGCAGATGATGTTGCTATCGCCTTTTCAGGCAAATTCCCGCAGACGCTATGTGACCGTATGACGGAATCTCTTGCGAGGCTTTCCAGCTGGGCGGAAAGATCTGGGTTAGGAATCAACCCTGCTAAGACGGAACTGGTCTTGTTTACAAGGAAATACAAAATTCCGTCTCTTCAACCTCCGACCCTCAATGGGGTTGAATTGTCCTTTAGTGACTCAGCTAAATACCTAGGTCTAATTCTAGACAAGAAATTGGACTGGAACCTCAATACTGAGGAGCGTATAAAAAAGGCAAATGTTGCCCTATACGCCTGTAGAAAGTCAATCGGACTTAAGTGGGGCATGAATCCACAAATCGTCCATTGGCTTTACACTGCGGTAGTCAGACCGATACTGTTGTATGGAGTGTCTGTCTGGTGGCCGGCACTCGACAAAGTAACAGTCACCAAAAAACTAGGAAGGGTGCAGCGAACTGCTGCACTTTGCATTACAGGAGCCTTACGTACAACCCTGGGTAACGCTCTCGACGCCATACTGCATCTCCTACCTGTCGAAATGATGGGCCGGAAAATAGCAAATATGTCAGCGCTTCGGATGAGGGAAGCCAAACAGTGGACAGGTCAGGGTTTTGGACACGCAAGAATCTTGAAAGATAATTCACTCATACCAGACAATACAGACTATCAGATCTCACAGGTGTATTTAGACACTCCCTTTAATACCTTAATCCCAACGAGAGAGAACTGGGAAGAAGGCTTGCCCGCAAGACCCGCGGAAGCCGTAGAAATCTTCACAGACGGCTCTAAGTAGGACAGCAAAGTAGGAGGCGGCATCTTCTGCGCCAGTTTTGACCTACGCAAGGCTTTCAGACTCCCTGATCACTGCAGCGTCTTCCAGGCTGAAGTGCTAGCAATTCAGGAGTCGCTAAATTACATTCCACATATGTGCAATGCTAGTGAAATCTACATCTTCACAGACAGCCAGGCAGCAATGAGATCGCTGGAGTCGAACACATCGAACTCTAAGGCTGTTCATAACTGCCGCAAATCTCTATGCGAGATGGCAGAGCAGCTTAATATAAGCCTAATATGGGTCCCAGGACATAGGGATATAGAAGGCAACTGCATCGCGGATCAACTGGCCAGATTAGGGACTACCATGGAACTCCTTCCAGATAAAGAGAGCATTGGTATACCTATGGCATCCTGTAAACTCAAATTAAGAGATTTCTTCGAGACAGAAGCCAATAGAGTATGGCAGGTCTCCAACCACAACTCACGTATTGCTCACCAAACCTGGCCTACTAGATGCCGGAAAAGATCAAGTGAGCTCTGCCTTCTAAGCCGAAAAAAGTGCTCAATTGTCACCAGAGTGATGACTGGACATTGGCTTGTGGGGGCACACGCGGCCAGACTACTGGTCCCACATAATGACTTCTGCAGAAGTTGTCGGGATGAGGAGGAAGAAGAAACAGTTCTTCACCTTCTTGGCACATGCCCAGCCCTATGTAAAACTAGGCGAAGAATCCTTGGTGACTTTTTCTTCGAAAACCTATCGGAGCTCGCGAGTAAAAGACCCAAAGATGTAGCAAGGTTCATCCAAGTCGCAGGATGGACTCTCGAGGCGGATTCATACCAGGAGTAATAGAGGGGTCTCAGTGCCTTTCGCGGTATCACAATGGGCCGAATGTGGCCTAAGTGAGCTAAGGGGGGTATCCCTCCTTGGTAACCGCTCTAACCTAACCTAACCTAAGACAGTTTAATATACCTTAAACTTTTTTCTTGGAAATATTTTTTCAGAAAAAATGTATATTGCTGTTATACCCATTTTCTATGTGAATCCTACAAAACAATTTTGTTTTTTGGTTTAAAAAAATTAAATTGAATTTCTTTCTGCTTTTTTTTTTTTTTTACCTATTAAGAGCCTACCAAATAAAAATATTAAATATATATCTAGAAAATAGGTGTTAAAAAAAAAGCAATTCAAAGCAGTGCACATATAGTAATTTTACAAAGATATGTCCTAGTCGGTTTTTCTCGACTAGAGCCTTTTTACTTGTGTTGCTCTCTATTTTCAACCAATAGCAGCACGCTAACCGTGACGTCAGTGGTATCCTGCGCAATAGATGACCACTTTTGTGCGCAGAGTGTCGCAATCTTAGTACTATCACTCTTGCACAGAATGCCCTTTTTGGGCACTTTGGCACTTCGTTTCACACAGACACAAGCCAAAGACAGTCAAACAGCGGCCGAAAAATTGCCGAAGTTAAGGCCTTCACTCAAATTTAATTTAATTTAAATTAATTTAACAGCCAGCTGACTCAATCAAACCTATGCGATCTCAATTTGAGCGTTTACTAAAAACTTAATTTAATTTAGTTTAGTTCTGAACCTGCAGGTCGCAGATTCTTAAATTTATTTAGTGTTGGTAAGCGTGAAAATACAAAACAGCTGATCAAAAAGTGTGATGCAAAACGTTAAACGGTTTTTACAAAACAGTAACAACGCACAGTGGATCCGATAGAGGCCAAAAATCAAAAAAATTTATCACACCAAATTGAAGCAAAATATAAACACATTGTCTCTTAAATGTATAAGCTTCTCAATGGCAACCCGGTTTTTTCAAGGAATCTAACGGGACTTTCTAAAAATAGCATCAAACTCATGAACACGTGTTCATTTTTGCAGCGCTGCAGCGCTCAGAAAGCTTTTTATCATATGTAAGTCGCACTTCAAACAGATCAAACGTTGGCTGTATTGCTCCAAAATTAATTATTTAAAATGCATTTTAAAGTTGAATGTACTTACTTTAAATCAATATGTTAATTATTAACTTTCATGTAAACATTTTTTTGTAAAGCTTATTTTAGCAACTTAATCTATTTTGTGTATTTTGTGAGCGTCTTTTTTACGTTTAGTTAAAGTTTTAGTTGTTTTCCCACACGATTCCGCATAAGGATTATTATTTTTTATTTTTATTAGAGCTTTAAGATTTTAAAATCGTTAAAGTTAGGTGCGGAATGTTGCGGAAGTATTTGTAAACAATAATATGCTAACACTACTTATTATTTTTTTAAGGTCAAATTTTGCCAGCGCGTTGCAGCGGAGCCCCTGTGCCGTCTTTTGTATCTCTGTCTTTGTGTCTTGTCTTTTCTGATTGTTTACAGCTTTAATTTGTCAGTTAAATACTCTTACCTTAAATAATTCTAATTATTTTTCGGTTTTTTTTTTCTATAATTTTTGTTTACATTCCCAATAGAGATTCGTATCATTGTGTATTTTCACGACAGTATATTTTAAATTGATGGTGCACCAAAGATGGAAGCAACGCTACGAAATTACGGGAAGTTATCGAAGATGTTCAATATAGTATTAATAATAAGGGCTAAAATTTAGAACGCAACGAACTTTGTAAATTGATTAGCTACATATGTAAAAGAATTGCTGCATTTTGGACTCGGTAACAAAATAGTTGATCTTCCTATGACAACTATATGATTTAGTTTTCCGATTTAAATAAAATTTGCTAATCATATGTAAAACGACACCAAACTTATATTCTGGGAGTTTAGATAACATATCTTTAAAAATAAAATTTTTTTTCATACTTAATTTTATAACCGATCGTTCCTATAGCAGCTATATCATATAGCCGTACGATATGGCCCATTTTTTACAACATATATTTATAATATTTTATTTAATTTTGGAGAACATTTTTAAACAATACAACAACTACATAGAAGTATTTATGGCCGCGGTTCCATACAAGCCGAACCACTGTGCAACGTTAAATTGAAAATGGATGAACACCAACTTATCATTTTAGTTCAAAATCATTCTTTTTTATACGTTAAAAAGTCAAAAGACTTGAATAATATAATAAAACAAAGAGAACTGTGGGCTGGGATTGCTTAAGAACTTGGTTGCAATGGTTAGTATTGTGATATCGTTACGTATTAAGTATGAATATTGATTTTGATTCGTTAAGTATTAAGTTTGAATATTGTGAGGGAGGACAAATGATGACTTTCCCCACATTATGATTTCGTTAGGTATTAAGTATGAATATTGATTTTGATTTCGTTAGGTATTAAGAAGTATGAACATTGAATTGGTTAGTTTGATAAGTGCCATGAATATTGAAGGAAATTGTTTTATAAGTTATAAGTATTATGAATTATGAACACTTTAATTGCCATGAAGGCCTTTGTCGTTAAGTCGTTATGTATTAGGCAATAAGGATTAGTTGATAAGGAACGCCGCGAAGGCTTGAGTTAATTAGTAAATATATAATACCCTATTAGTGTAATCATCAATAAGCAATGTCGTTTTTAAAAGGGAACGGTCGGCGGGAGCAGAGTGGCCAGATGATGCGAAAGCACTGAGCGGAGCTTTCGACCCTCAACACGCAATCCACCAAACTACAAAAGCTCGAATGGATCGGCAAAGAAGGGCCAAACGCAAGCCGCGAATATGCAGCAAGGAGAGTCGATTGTGTGCGATCGGAAGCAACAGACGTGAAAAGCCCATCTAGCGAAAGGGGTATAATTTGTGAAAAGAACAGTGAAACGAGGTACAGCCCGCACGAACAAACGACGACGAAAAGAAGTTAGAAGACCAGAGAAGATCAGAGAAGAGGTAAACGAGGAACAGAGAAATAGTGAGTAACGAGGAAGATGATTATTTCTAACTTGGTGTGGATAACAATTAACTTTTATTAATATTCATACTAGTGCGTAAGTTCGAGATCTTTGTGTAGAAATAATAAAGTTAATTATAGAAACATAAAACACAAAACTGTAGAAGATACACCCATTTTTGTTAATAATTTAAGGGGGGGTGGGGGCGGAAGAATTGGGCGTGGCATCCAAACTTTTGATGCAGTTTTTTGGGGAATGTCATCGGCTATGTTTCCCCTAAATTTGGTGACTCTAGCTGCTAAAATGTAGGATTTATTTGTGTTCTATCGATTCGCACATCGAGGTGTATCGACTTGTTATTAATTTCCCACGCCCCCTGAGGTCGTAGAGCCCTAAGTTTAACACTTTGTCTGACAAAGACATGTACCAAGATATTTGCAAAGTTGCAAGGTTCTAGCTCTAAGGGTGTCGAAAAAAGTTGCGTTCATACCGACGGACAGACGGACGGACAGACACCATGACGGACATTGCACAAGCCCAATATTCTACGATACCTTTGGTATCAAAGTATAAAAATGCGTAAATGGTTCCGTGTCGCTACAGTTGGGTAGAGGTTTGTTTGGCGGCAATGGTAGTGTCCCGTCTAAAAGTTTTGTGAAAATATCTGATAAGCGGAAAACACCTGCATCATATTCACTTCCGCAGCTTCCCACATTAGAAGCAGTGAAAGTGTATCGAGCATCGCAGGTCGCAATTAAAACTAAATGATTTTTTATAATTAATATAGATGCTGCCACTTTTCCTTGGGCACTTAATTGCGATATGCTTTCCATCCACTGCACCAACGCAATTTCGGCAAATTCCACAAAGTTTCAAAATCAGCCGCAATGTTTTTATAATGACTTACAGAACATCCCATAAAGCTTCGCAAGTTTCATTTTTTTTTTTTTTTTTTTTTTTTTGAAAAATGTTTATTTAAATTTAATTATACTGTTATTAATTATGAACAACTTACATTAAATGGATAGGATAACTGCAAGTTTCAAAAATAATCTTCCATATCGTAGTTTTGCTGAGTTTATGACTTCAAGCAATCGTTTGCAAACTTGTCCCATGAAAACGAAATAATAATGTTATTTCAAGCCGCTCTTCTGTGCTAATTCGCTGTCGCGGCTTTCAGGGTTTGTCACGCAACAAACTCAACAATAGCTGGAACAGTTTTTTAGGCATTCGGGTATGAATAAAATACTGTTCATCATCCAAATGTCTTATAGCTGAGAAAGTCTTGGTGAAGTACCCACTCGTGTGCCAGTCCCATTTTATTGGACGTATTGCCCGACGCCTCTTCTGTTTGTTCTTCTCTTCCTGCTGGTTATACAGTGCAAAGATGTTCGCTACATCCCAAACGCTCCAGCAACTTTATCCATATATAATTTTTCTTACAGTCAGAAAACGAGCGGCAAAGCAGTTCAATGCAGATTGTTATGTTTTAAATGGGCACTAGAGTGTTTTGTGCTCAACGTGCAATCGACAACTGAACAAACGATGTAAAATCCCAGTCGTTATATACCTAACAAAGTTTCTATGCGCTTAGAATCTCCAGAAAGAAAATAAGCCCTATTATCATTATTGTACTTTTAAATTCCTGCTTTTTACAGACCTGCGCACAGGCAATGGATCCGCGGTATTATTTGTAAATGCATAAAACACTATCATAAATATATAGGGATCCAGCCAGGTACATTATGTTCGTAACCTTTTTCACCCTTATACCCTTAACCCATAAAATGGGTAAATAAGGGTATAATGGTGTTGTGCAAATGTTACAGACAGAAGGAAGCATCTCTGACCCCATAAAGCAGGGGTGCTCAAAATTGCCTTACGGCAGTGCCTTTACCAACACAAGCAAAAGAATACACACGCACACATGTATCGACGCCGTTTTATTGCATCAAAATTAACACTGACAGAAAAAAAATTTTAATTAAAGAAAATAATAATTTTGGTTTCTTTATTTGGTTATTTTATATAAAAATTTATTTTTTTGCACATGTAGTTCCTCGAAATTAGTTTCAATAAATTGAAGAATTTGTTGCGCATCAAAGTCATAAATCGCATTAAAAAGTCTTTATAATTTGGAATTAAGCCTTTTACTGCATCCGCCTCATGCATAATCTTAAAATGAATTTCGCGAAAATAAGTTTTTCCAGCCAACAAAACTTTGTGGCAAATTAAACACTATATTTCACATTTAATGCGAAGTAATTACTTCGCAATGCATCACTCATTTTAACGCGCCGAAAAAAAAAATCCAATGAAATGCACGTGTCGCTGGTCCACAATTAACTAAAATCAAACTTAAATCAAATTCTATCAAAAACGCAACAAAACAAGTAAGAAGGCTCTAGTCGAGAAATCCCGACTAGGACATACCCTTAACCCGATACGTAATGCTTACAGTCATTTGTGTATATTTACCCAGTGACCAATATGACCAAAATTACCAAATTTCAAACAGCGATATCTCCGGTGTTTCTTAACTGATTTTAATCAAATTTCTTCAAATGTTCATAATTTTATCAATAGTATTGAACCTCGTTTTTACAATTTTGAAATTCAAGAATTTTTTGTTATCGATCACATGTGTTTATCGGAAACCAGAAATGTTATCGAAAATTTAAAGCAAACTTGATCTGCTCATAGCTTAAGAGAGTTTAAGTTTCAAGTTTGAAGTCTCTAGCTCTTATAGTCTCTGAGATCGGCGCGTTCATACGGACGGACAGACAGACGGACAGACAGACGGACAGACGGACAGACAGACATGGCTAGATCGACTCGGCTGTTGATGCTGATCAAGAATATATATACTTTATGGGGTCGGAGATGCTTCCTTCTGTCTGTTACATACATTTGCACAAAACCATTATACCCTTATTTACCCATTTTATGGGTTAAGGGTATAAAAAGTGTCAGTGCAGAGCCGAGAAGAAGACAACAACACTTTGCATTGTGAGTTGAGGATAAAATAAATAATGCAATGGAATTGTTGTTGGCTTGGCTCGATACGCACAGCGACACAAAGAGGAGAAAAAAAAGTTCTATGGAATTGTTGTTGGCTTGGCTCGATACGCACAGCGACACAAAGAGGAATTGGCGTGTGCCCTAGGACAGTATGGCGAGTGCCGCTCCGTATGCTAAGTGCCAAAACAAAAACAAATGTGCTCGCGTGCCATAGCATTGAGCACCCCTGCCATAAAGTATATATATTCTTGATCAGCATTGTTCATGCCTAAAAGTAGGCACTGAACAAGGAACTGCCGTCTCCCATCCTACTTCCTTAACTCACCTCGGCTTAGCAATATATTTGTATAAAGGATAAGCTCAATAGATATAAGCAACATGTAACTATTCGAAATATACATATGAAAACGACAAGACGTGCACGCGAGTGTTCTTTTTAATATAACACATAACCACAAATTGGGAAAAACTTGAAGCAACGGCTTCACCCCCCGAAGAGTTGAAGAAGTCCGATCTACCCCTAACATTTGGTCCTTCGAGCCGGATTCACCCAGAAGACCATAAGGCTCACCACCACATCATCGCCATCGTTGGATTTCCTAAACAAAAATCAGATAAGTCATATTTTTATACCCTTAACCCATAAAATGGGTAAATAAGGGTATAATGGTTTTGTGCAAATGTATGTAACAGGCAGAAGGAAGCATCTCCGACCCTATAAAGTATATATATTCTTGATCAGCATCAACAGCCGAGTCGATCTAGCCATGTCTGTCTGTCCGTCTGTCCGTCTGTCTGTCTGTCCGTCTGTCTGTATGAACGCGCCGATCTCAGAGACTATAAGAGCTAGAGACTTCAAACTTGAAACTTAAGCTCTCCTTAACCATAGGCAGATCAAGTTTCCTTCAAATTTTCGATAACACTTTTGGTTTCCGATATACACATGTGATCGATAACGAAAAATTCTTGAATTTCAAAATTGTGAAAACCGGGTTTTAAACAATTGGTAAAATAATGAACATTTTAAAAAATTTTAATAAAATCGGTTAAGAAACACCGGAGATATCGCAGTTTGAAATTTGGTCATTTTGATCATATTGGTCACTGGGTAAATACACACAAATGACTGAACGCGTTACGTATGGGGTTAAGGGTATGTCCTAGTCGGGATTTCTCGACTAGAGCCTTCTTACTTGTTTCCTTTATTAATGCACATTGCTAAGTGGCAACTCCAGTGCTAAAATATACTTATCACACTGCACTGTAGGTCAAATTGCAGCTTTTGCTGTGCTAAAGTGATAAGAATGAAAGTGCCGTTATAAATTTGTTGTTGTTGTTTTTCCATTGGAAATACTTCCAATAAAAGCCACGTGAATTTTGTTTATGCTAAAAATAAAGTTCCGTTACACAGCTGTGCGTCAAAGTCAACCAATGCAATTTGTTATACAAATGTGCTTGCAAGTTCAGTAGTGTTTGGTAAACTTCAAGCTCGTGTTTCTCCAATTGTGTTAACAATAATTGATTTTTGTAAAATGGAAAATAAAGGCACGAGTAAGTAGAAATAATTTTAATTAATAGGCTGTTTATTAGTGTCGCTAAACTTTTAAATAACTAATTACTCTACATCATACCTGTTAAATTGCGATTACAATTACTAATCAATTAAATTACTTTTGAAAAGTAGTCGTAATGACTATGATTATTAATGATTACGATTACAAAAAATCAAAAATAATCTAAAACTTTCACAAATTATCAAAATAATCAAAAATAATCAAAAATAATCAGAAATAATCAAATTGATTATTTTCGATTATTTTTATTATTTTGATTATTTTTATTATTTTTGACTATTTTTGACTATTTGTGACTTTTTTTTGACCAATTGTGACTATGTTTCACTAAAAAAATAAACAAATTATTCCAACAACATAGTTTAATACATACAAATTTAGAAATCCAGTACCGGTCACAAGAGCAACGCGGGCGCTGTCAAGTCTGAAGCCGCCTTTTTGGATTTGGGATCAAGAGCTCGACTCACACGTACGACGCAGCTTACATCGATTCGTTCAATTCTATGAATGTATTCATAATGCGTGTGATTCATAAACCACGTGTATAGGTGCCTTAAAGGATAAATTTTAGAAATCACGCTCCGATCATGTGTATTTGTTGTTGCTTATTTACGCTCACTCTCTTATTAATGCGCGCTCTGGAAGTCAATTAAAAAGCTTAATATCCCTACCTCCTTCGCACGCTCTAAATCAAAGCTACGCCTAGCTAGGAGGTTGCAGTTAAGGGAATTAAATTGCTACAATGCACACAAACACGCGTGAACCTGCATCATAAATCAGCAATTGATATTTCAAAAAAAAAAAATTTTTGTCGAGGTGGATAAAGTTTTAACAACATTTAAATTTATTTGGTGAATTTTTTTGATTTTTGGTAAAATTATATTTTATCAAAAATCAGTCTTACTTCCTTATTTATCAATGTTTTTTGACGAGTATTTTTTATAAAATGTTTGTTAAATGTTGTATTAATAAGTGAAAAAGTTTGTGATTCGTCACGAAACGTTTATGTATTAAACTAAGTTGTTAGAATACTTTGTTTATTTTTTTTAGTGAAACTAAGTCACAATTTCTGGTACCAACGAACTTTGAGATGGTTCTAAGGTGGGCTAGCTGAAGCCACCGGACGGGTCGCAGGTTGCGGATAGCGCAAGGCCTCCAGTGGAGGTTAGCTGCGAATAGCGACTTGTCGTAATAAGCAGTCCCGGACAACAGCGGGTTACCACACCGTTAGTGGGACCGACAAGGCGCTTGTTTGACCGTCTTCAAAACATTGTCTTACACACACCCAAATTCCTACACAATGACCTACCCACTTCCTACCCCCCACATCTCAAACGGGCAGTGGTGACGTCCTTAGGCAAGGGTGCCTTCTCACCCCCCTAAGCCAGGGTGTTACGTGATCCGTGCCCATTGGTTGGTTTGCAGTCAGGGGTAACCGACTGTAATAGTACGGAGCCTCACCGATACCTGGCCGCCTCGGTGAGTATACCTGGCCCCGGCGTGTTAGTGGGGGCTATGACACGCCGGTACTACTTCCCCCCACACTCGTGGGACCAATTTATGGAGTACAAAAAGTTAAATAAAGATAGGCGGGGCTTAACCGCAACTCAAGTAGCAGAGCGGATGGAAGAGGAGGCTCTGGACATTGGTGGAAACTTGACACCGCGCGGGGGCAAGGCCCCCCACTCGAAGAGTGTTGCCAAGCCAAGGGGCTCGTCCCCAAAGCAAGGCACCTCCAGTAGTGTAGAGGCTTTCAAGCCTCGAGTGGTGGTTAAGGAAGACACCAAACGAACGGACGTAGGGGGTGGGAGAGCAGTGCCCGGCACTGCCCCGGTGGCTGTCCCGCAGACAGGCAATGTCGGCAGGACAGACACTGTAACACCCTCATCTGGTCTGCAGAAGAGGAGGATGATGCCGCCCATTCCGGCACCAGGCCAACCCGGTGGGGTTGGTGACCCGCTAAGGCATGGCCTAAGCGGAACCGGCCGCAAATGGTATCTTAGATACCTGGGTCGTGGCTTGAAGCCGGAAGAAGCGCGCAAGAGAGCGCTGGAGCACCGGGCCCCGACCGTGTCTCCAGGTGAGAGAAAGGGAGAGGAAGCGGGCGTGGGGAAGAAGCGGCAATGGAACCAAACATCGCCTGCTGAGGCCCCCAACGACGCCAACAAGAGGGTGAAGCACAAAGGCATCACAGTTCCTGAAGGCCCCAGTACTTCGATGGATTCGAAGCGTCCGAAGGCAGCCTCGTATGCCAGTGTAACCAAGGGTTCAATCGTGGCTATAATGGCGTCTGAGCACCCGAAGAGGCTTCTGTCTAAAGAGGAACTGTCGGCGGTGGAGCTTGCTCTTGTCGAGGAGATGAGAAAGGGCCATACCGCCAGCCTTAACTTCAACGGAATACACTTCAGGACAGGTCTTTTACTGGTGGAGTGTATGGATGATGCTACCAGGAAGTGGCTAGAGCTGAAAGCTCCCAGCATCAGCTCTGCGGTGGTCGTGAAGCTCTGCACCTGCCTAAAAGACGAAATTCCGTTACCAAACATCTTAACGGTTTTTCTGCCACGGACGGCTGGCGAGCCGGTGGCAAAATCTTTTGGGCTGCTCACCGAGCAGAACCGTGGGCTTAGCACGGACACGTGGAAGCTCCTGAGGTGGAAGGAGGCAAAATCCTGACGCTAGGCGTGGAGGATGATGCACTAGCTCTCCTGAAGATCCGGGGCTTGATGGTCAGCTTCCGATTTGGACAGCTGAAATGCAAGCTCCATGCCAAGAAGGAGGAAGCGGCGGTGGCGGTTGCGGAGGCGAAAGCTGACATTGTGCCTGGCACTTCGACAGCCGAAGCCGAAGCGAACTGCGCGACGGAGGTTGAAGCGGAAGCGGAGGCAAAAGCTGTCGTTGTGCCTGGCACTTCGGCAGCCTCAGCCGAAGCCGAAGCGGAGAGAAAGCTGGCAGCCATAGATGCCGAGTTGGACGCGGCCTCTTTACAGGGACTAGACCTGTCGAAGCTAAATGTGCGAGGAGATGGTGATACCACCAACGAGGATGGGCCATCCGATGATGAGCGAACGCCCACCGGGGCGCAGTCAGAGACCTATCTGACGCTCTCGGAGGGTGGAGAAGAGCTCTTGGGATGGAGACCACCAGCGTGGCACAGATCAACCTGAATCACGCGCGGGCAGCTTCAGCTGTCATCGGCAGGTTGGTCACCAGGTTGGACCTGGGGCTGGTGCTCATCCAAGAGCCATGGGTCGTCAGAGGCAGGATCTGCGGCCTTAACCACGTAAGTGCAAGAGTCATTGCGGATGTTAGAGAGACATCGCCGAGAGCCTGCATCTTGGTACGGAAGAATATTAACTTTCTATGTCTTTCTAATTTTCTCACTAAAGATCTAGTAGCAGTGATGATCACTGGAGAGCGCGGGAGTATCGTGGTGGCATCGGCATACTTCCCGGGAGACGAGGCGGAGGCTCCTCCAATAGAAGTCCAGAATCTAGTGGACAATTGCAGCAGCAAGAAGCTGCCATTGCTGCTGGGGTGCGATGCAAACGCACATAGCATCACGTGGGGCAGTACTGATACCAACAGCAGAGGTGAGTGTTTACTTGATTTTCTACTAGTTAAGGATCTCACAGTTTTCAACGTAGGGGCAGAACCTACGTTTGTTACCAAAAGTAGGGCCGAGGTGTTAGATATCACCTTTGGTAATGATGGAGGCTCCAGGTTGGTCCGCAACTGGAGAGTCTCCAATGAACCTTCATTGTCGGACCATAGGATCATCCTATTCGACATATGCAGTAATCTGAGCTTTAGTAAGGACATCAGAAATCCTCGGCAAACTGACTGGCAACAATATCAGTCCTGTCTGCAGGTTAATCTGAGTAGGCTTAACTATAGCAAAAGAACTTCCTCACAGGAAGAGATAGAGCAGCTTTCTATTGACGTGGGCAAAACTATCTTGGATGCCTATCATTCAAGCTGTCCCTTAAAAAGTATAAGATCCAGCAGGGATAATCCATGGTGGACTAAAAAGCTAGGACTTCTTCGGGTGGAGGTTAGAAAGCTGTTTAACGCAGCTAAAAAGTCTAACGAAAAATGGGATTGTTATACCAGGAAGCTTACTGAGTATAACAAGGAGATACGCAATAGCAAACGTGATCATTTCAGGAAGTTTTGTTCCACTCTGGAGCAGGCCTCGCCCGCTGCAAGAGTGTTCAAAGCCATCTCGAAAGTCAAAGTGCTCTCGGAACTTTGCCTCAAGAGACAGGATGGGACATTTACGGACAATGAGGTAGAGAAGGCCGAACTTCTCTTGCAAACTCATTTCCCGCTATGTAGGACCATTTCAGATAGTGATAGAAGTTACGTACAGGCATCTGGGAGAAGACTCGACTTCAAACTAGCTGCGGAAATCGTAACTGAGCATAGGATCAGATGGACAATCGGTGCACTTAGTCCCTATAAAGCCCCGGTGGTTGATGGCATTCTTCCCATCCACTTACAGAAGGGCATCGACCCTCTCATAGTTTTCTTAATCAGAATCTTCCGAGGTAGCATTGCCCTAGGGTATATACCTATGGCGTGGAGGACGGCGAGGGTGATTTTCATCCCGAAGGTAGGAAAAAAGGACCCGTTTCTTCCTAAATCCTTCAGGCCAATCAGCCTTACCTCATTCCTGCTAAAAACTCTAGAGAAGATAGTTGACAATCACATAAGATCGGTGCACCTAGTGGCTAAGCCACTACATGCACATCAACATGCGTACAGGGCAGGAATGTCAACGGAGTCAGCTCTGCTTGACCTAGTGAACACTCTCCAGAAGTCTGTGAAAGCAAAAGAGGTTGCAAGCAGAAGTCATATGAGATTAACGGGAGCATTAGCAACCGGATCGGCGGCAGGAGCCACGGGCTCACTTTTAGAATACCCACAGGATGCGCAGATGGCGCAATTTAGCTTCAGTAAGCTCTATAAGATAGAGCTTAGCAATAAGGCAAATTGGACCAGCCTGTCTACTACCTATAATGTGAAAACACATGCTATAAGGTGGTACACAGATGGTTCACTCACAGAGGAGGGGGCTGGGATCGGAGTCTGCGGACCTCGACTCAAATACCATGAACCATTTGGTAAGTTTACTAGTATATTCCAAGCGGAAATACTCGCAATAGAGAGATGTGCCGCTTTCAACTTAGACAGAGGCTACGATCGCAGGGACATTGCCATTTTTTTCAGACAGTCAGGCGGCAATAAAAGCACTAAGTGCATATAAAATTGTCTCAAGGCTGGTTTGGTAGTGTATAGAATTACTTAACAATAGAGTCACCATCTATTGGGTCCCTGGGCACGCGGGAATTCCAGGTAATGAGGTAGCAGACCAAATGGCCAGAAAGGGGGCTAGCACTCCTTTCTACGGGCCAGAACCTTTCTGTGGGCTAGGCCCTGGGGTCATCGAGCAGAGCAGTCGCTCTGACCTCTGGTCTGCTAGTGAAAACTTCTGGCTGTGCTCGCAGGGGGCGAGACAGAGTAAAAGGCTTATAGGTAACTAAAACAAGACGAGGACTGAAGACTGTCTGAAGCTGAGCAAAGTATCTCTTCGGATTGTTACAGGCTTCTTGACAGGACACTGCAGATTGCGTAGGCATTTACAAAGGTTACGCATAGGTAACGAGAGCACTTGCAGGCTCTGTCTGGAGGGGGACGAAACTCCAGAGCATCTATTAGAAGAGTGCCCGGCTATAGGTCGGCTGAGATTATCTCAGCTAGGGCAGGTCTCACTTAATTCTGAGGAGTTGAGGGCTCTTCGTCCAAGCGACATCATCGCGTTTCTGCGATCAATCGCACTATACGAGGAGCTGTAGCTCATACACTAGGAAGAGGGCACAATAGATCCAGGTGATCGCAGTGCACGGTCTGTTCAATTCATAATAATAATAATAATAAAGTCACAATTGGTCAAAAATAGTCACAAATAGTCAAAAATAATCAAAAATAATCAAAATAATAAAAATAATCGAAAATAATCAAAAATAATCAATTTGATTATTTCTGATTATTTTTGATTATTTTTGATTATTTTTGATTATTTTGATAATTTCTGATACGTTTCAGACTATTTTTGATTTTTTGTAATCGTAATCATTATATAGTTGTGTAAAACCAAAAATAGTCGTAATGTAATGACTAGTTCAACTTTTCAACTAAAATAATTTAACTACTAATGACTATGGTATTGTTAATTTCCATTTTTTTAACAGAATTATTCTTACTCTTGAAATGCTTACAAGTTTTGATTTAAATACCCTGATTTTGTTGCCTTAATTAATTTCGCACAGAAAAAGTGGTCATTTAAACCAAAGTGCACTGGTACTTACCTGCCAGTTTACTCCGTTTTTATACTCTTAACCCATAAAATGGGTAATTAAGGGTATAATGGTGTTGTGCAAATGTATGTAACAGGCAGACGGAAGCATCTCCGACCCCATAAAGTATATATATTCTTGATCAGCATCAACAGCCGAGTCGATCTAGCCATGTCCGTCTGTCCGTCTGTCTGTCTGTCCGTCTGTATGAACGCGTAGATCTCAGAGACTATAAGAGCTAGAGACTTCAAACCTTAAATTTAAACTCTCCTATACCATGAGATCAAGTTTGCTTTAAATTTTCGATAACATTTCTGGTTTTCGATATACACATGTGATCGATAACACAAAAATCTTGAATTTTAAAATTGTGAAAATTGGGTTTGTAACTACGGATAAAATAATGAACATTTAAAAAAATTTGATCAAAATCGGTTCAAAAACACCGGAGATATCGCAGTTTGAAGTTTGGTCATATTGGTCACTGAGTTAATACACATAAGTAACTGTAAGCGTTAAGTCTCGGGTTAAGGGTATGTCCTAGTCGGGATTTCTCGACTAGAGCCTTCTTACTTGTTTTTTTTTTTGCTTTTCCAATTGTCAATGCCCAATAAGGGCAACTCGAGAAACATATAAATATACTAGTAAGTGCCCCGCTTGCTTCGCTACGCCGATAGTTTTTACAAAATTTTAGCAATACATATAAAATAAATAAATTAGTTAATGTTTAACAAAATATTAACAAAGTATTAAATATTCTCTTTTTCACGCCACCATTGAGGTTGAGAATCAGACGCGTCATTTTACTTTGATACCAAAGGTATCATATTATATTGGGCTTATGCAATGTCTGTCAAGGTATCTGTCCGTCCGCCCGTCCGTTTGAATGCAACTTTTTTCAACACCCTTAAAGCTAGAGCTTTGCAACTTTGCAAACATCTTGGTACATACCTTCGTCAGAAAAAGTGTTAAATTTGGCTCTACGACCTCAGGGGCGTGGGAAATCGATAACAAATCGATACCTCGATGTGCAAATCGATGAAAGACATATATATATATCTCACATTTTAGCAGCTAGAGTCACCAAATTTGTGGGCAAGATAGCCGATGACATTCCTGAAAAACTGCATCGAAAGTTTGGAAGCCACGCCCACCTCTTCCGCCCCCAGCCACGGATGCCACGGCCACCTATTCCGCCCCCAGCCCCTCTCCAATTGTTTAAGCCGAAAAGTATGCACCGGCACCTGTAACTCCCCATCCAAGCAGTGTTCTCTCTCTCCATAACTCTAATGTAATTATGTTAACCATAATATTGTAATTATGTTAGCAGCCTGCTGAGTAAGCTCAACAGGCTGTTACATTTAGTACAAATTCAACATTAAAACGAATTACAACCTACCAAAAAACCGCGCGTTATTCTTTTTAAACCGCTCTCTAACGCATTTTTAATACAAAGGTATTAAAATACTTGTATCGTGTGTGCATCAATTGTTTTTCACCCCTCCACGATTTTACATGGTCCTTCGAGCCGGATAATTTGATTGGAAACTATCCCTCGCCCCAGCTTGCTACGGTGGAAAATACACATCACTACATACATACCCAACACCTCTACACCACAAAAAAAGAACAGATAAGTAATATAATTTGCCCCTTTAATTCATATTACTGTCCATGTGCATTTCATCTATTAAATATTAAACGCAGTTTAATATTCTCCAATATATTTGGTATTTGCACATTGTCCGATTTTTTTGTCTGTTCTTGCGTTTTCGTTATCCGCACTCATCCGTTTTTTTTTTCTGGCGCCACTTGAACATACATATGTACGTACATATGTATGTACGTGGACCTGTGCTCACAATTTTGTCCAAATATATAAACGCGTCATATTTATGTGCGTTTTTAATTGTGTCCAACTTCCAACTTTTGCCCTTTTTGTGAATATATGCATACATACATATATGTATATACATATATTTATAACATAAAAGTGCAGAAGAAACTAACAAGTGTTCTCTCTTAATCCGCCACCACTTGTACCTCCACAAAATTAAACATATTAACATATTTATAACAAGTGATTATACATATATTTGACTTCAAAACGTTAACCTTGGTTTGACCTACTGGCTGTCAAGTCAAAGCTCTCATACATACATACATATCCAAATCAACGGTGACACTCAACGCATACTCAAAAACACATATACACGTACATTCATACATATGCTGTGGTCACTGACTCCAGCTAGCTGCAGCTGTCCAAGTGTGTTTACCGCTGCACATGTTTTGTATACCCTGCACTTTTGTTGAAACAAGTGGGGTATATGCGTTTCCGAGTCAACTTGCATAATTTCTCAGACACCCTTCCGCAAGTGGGGTATATCCGTCCGTGCAATACTTTGCTCGATAAGTGTGGCATATCCGACTGCGAGACACTTTGTTAATAAAAATATTATAAAAAAAAAAAATAAAAATAAAAAAAAATACTTAAAATTTTTATTATTTTATTACTCCACTTATTTTATTATTCCAAATAAACATTTCCACTGCAATATAACCAAAGCTGGTATATTTTGTTGTTTATTTTTCCTGGAATTTGTTTTTTTTGTTTGTTTTTTATTTACTCCAAATAAAAAACAATTATCCGTGTCCGTTTCCGACATTACCCTAAGCTGGTATTTTTTTTGTTTTTTGGTATTTTTCTCGGAATTTTCCGTTCTGATGAACAAATAAAGTCCCGTTCATACGCACCACTGTATATCTTTGGATTCCTTGTACCTTGTGTGAACGTTTTCGGCTCCGTAGAGAGCATATTATGTCTGAAGGCTCCAAGCAACAAGAGACACGTCGTCTTTCCGTCCGTCGCTCTTCCTCCTCAGGCGCTCGCAGCTCTTCAGCGCCAAGCGAAAAAGCCAGTTTAAGCTACTCCAAACTTCCGTCTGAATCAGAACAGTCCGCTGTCCAATCCAAATCACTAGCTATCACTCAATCCAAGCTTAAGGCAGAGAGTGTAGCAACTCAAGACAGCGTCCGTGTAACAAGACAAACTGCACAAAAAATAGCTGACAACTCCAAAATGGCGCTGAATGCCTTTATTGCCGTTTCGGACAGATTGAGCCAATTTGAAGCGAGATTTGCAAGCTCAGCAGGCGCATCGTTGTTCACATTACAGGTGCGTCGGGATCAAATCCGATCCTTATGGGAAAAAATAGAGCTTGCGTTCGAGCAAGGTTCCCAAACCATAACGCAAGGCGCCGGGTCCAGCGACGATCTTGACTATCTCCGAGATCTTGCGATTCTAACCAACAAGTATGAGCATTGCTATTCCATATATGAGCGGTGCGTAGCTCAGTTAAGCGAAAGCATAGACGCAGTTTCCACGCAAAATAAGCAACCCCAATCCTCTTCTCCTTCCATGTCAAGAGGATGTAGTCTTCCCCCAATTGACACAGAAGTCTTTGATGGAGACTATCTGCGTTGGCCCACTTTTCGGGATTTATTCACAGCAATCTATATAAACAATGCTAGATTGTCCCCAGTCGAGAAACTGTTTCATCTCAATGCTAAGACAAGCGGCGAGGCAAGGGGTATTGTTTCTAAATCTCCTTTAACAAATGACGGTTTTCACTCCGCGTGGCAGAATCTTTCCGAAAGATTCGAAAACAAGCGGCTGTTAGTGAACAGCCAACTTCGAATTCTTTTTAATTTACCGTCCGTTTCCCAAGAGTCTGGAACTGCACTGAAAGAGCTACAGAGCACAATCCAAGGGTGTTTGACAGCCTTCGAGCTAGCAAAGGTCAGCATCGACAATTGGGATTGTTTGCTCGTATTCCTATGCTCGTCCAGACTTCCGAAACTTACCCTATCCTTGTGGGAACAGTCTCTCCACAACAAGTCCGATATTCCGACCTGGGCAGAATTTAATGCTTATTTAACTGAGCGCCATCGCACTTTGGAAGCGATTGAGGATATGAGGCCTATGAGCGGTCCAAATCACTCCAATCCAATCCAATCCAAGAAAAAGATCAACTCCTTCGAAGCAAAGGTTAAGGTAAAGGCACAACCAGCCAAGCCCAATTCTACCTGCAAGCTCTGTTCCAAAGAGCCCCATCCAATTCGTTTATGCCCCCGGTTTCTGCAAATGACAGTACCGGATCGGGCCTCCTACATAAAGCAGCAGCAGCTTTGTCTAAACTGTTTTGCCAGAGGACATCAGCTGAAAGAGTGCCCAAGTAGCCATAACTGCTATACGTGCAAAGGTCGCCACAATACACTGTTGCATCGTGGTGACCCTCCTACCCAGTCGACCACCAGGTCGTCTTTAAGTACTGCTGCCGCTCCATACCTGCCAAATGTTCCAATACAGTCCACTCCTGAGCAAAGTTCGGCAAACATCCACAATTACTTCACGTCGAACACGCAAGGTGTTCTATTAGGCACAGCCATAATTAACATATGCCACCTTGGCACTAGTTATAAAGCTCGTGCGTTGATTGATTCTGGTTCCGAAGCAACATTCATTTCTGAACGAATGTTTAGAATCATCAACCTCCCGTTCAAACGTGTGACAGCCCAAGTTGCCGGACTTAACCAAGCAGTGTCAGCCAATCCTGAGAAGTTATGTCACTTCAATATTGGATCCCCAACAAAACCGAGAGTTCGCATTGAAGCATCGGCGTTTGTTCTTCCTAGCGTGGCAGGAACCCTCCCTTCGCATCCGATTCCCGGAAGTACCTTGCGAGGACTGCCCAATATTCCGTTAGCTGACCCTCTCTTCTACAAGAGCTCGCAGATAGATGTACTTTTAGGTGCAGATATCCTTCCATCAATCCTACTTGGCGGCTCGATTCCTAATATTTGCGGTGCGCTATTGGGTCAAGAAACCATTTTCGGTTGGATTCTTACCGGCCCAATTCCTACCTGTGCTTCATCCTCTATCTCCGCGTTTTCAACCCGTGTCACGGTCAAATTAGACCAACGGTTGGATAACCTCCTCACAAAGTTTTGGGAGGTGGAGGATCTCCCAAAGAAGCCAGTAAAAGAGTCTGATGCCATTTGCGAAGACATCTTTATGCGCACCACAACTAGAGATGAGAGTGGCAAATATATTGTCACACTCCCCTTCAAAAATCCTGATCACATCAACTTAGGACATTCAAGGTCAATCGCACTGGCTCAGTTTCTGAGAAACGAGAACCGTTTAAACAGAAACATTCCATTAAAAGAGCAGTACGACTCCGTGATCCAGGAGTATCTGGACTTAGGTCATATGAGACAAGTCCCCCCTTCTATAGATACTGGGAACTTTTACCTTCCGCACCATGCTGTCTTTAAACCAGACAGCACTACGACAAAAGTTCGCGTTGTATTCAATGCCTCCAGTCAATCCACAAACGGTAATAGCCTGAATGATGTCCTCCATGCAGGTCCCGTTTTACAATCTGATTTAACTATTCAGATCTTGAAATGGCGTTTTTTCCGTTACGGCTTCAACGCTGACATTACTAAAATGTATCGTCAGATTTTAGTAAAGCCCATCCACACGCCTTTTCAGAGGATCCTCTACCGTAATTCCAACCAAGAGCTTTGTGATTATGAGCTTAATACTGTTACGTTTGGGGTAAATTGCGCGCCATTCCTGGCAATTCGCGTGTTGCAGCAGCTCGCTAAAGACGTATTAGCTAAATTTCCGCGTGCTAGTGACATCATTTCCAACTACATGTATGTTGACGATGTACTAGCAGGAGCACACTCCAAGCAATGCGCGATTTCCAGTATCAAGGAACTCCAAGAAGCTATGGGTACAGCGGGGTTTCCACTTCGCAAGTGGACTTCTAATGAAATGGAGCTGCTTCGCGACATTCCTAAAGACCACCGGTTAAGAGAGGATTTTCTAGAACTTGATGAGGCTAGCGTTGCTAAGACATTAGGGATCCGATGGCAAGCAAACACCGACGAGTTCTTCTTTGCGCCTTCGAACATAGCGACAAAGGGTTCGTTCACAAAACGTGAAGTCTTGTCGGAGATAGCCAAGCTCTTCGATCCAGCGGGATGGCTGGCACCTGTCACCGTTCGCGCGAAGATTTTCATGCAGGAAATCTGGCTTCACGAGCTTGGCTGGGATGATCCGTTGCCGTCTGAATTGGTTCAGCGATGGGAAGAATTCCTCTCCTGTCACCCCCGTCTTGGCGATATTCGAATACCACGATGGGTCGCCTATCAGCCAAAAGCGACCATCCAAATTCATGGCTTCTGCGACGCCTCCCAAAAGGCATACGGAGCAGCGCTGTATGTTCGCGTGGAAGCGGGTCTCCAAGTGTCAGTCCACCTCTTAACGTCCAAGACCAGAGTAGCTCCAGTCAAAACAGTGTCACTGCCGCGACTCGAGCTGTGCGGAGCCGTTCTACTCGCAGAGTTGTCCTCAGCCCTCATCCCTCAAATGCCAGTTGAGAATTGCAAATTGTTTCATTGGACGGATTCAACAATTGTTCTTGCCTGGCTTCGCAAATCTCCATGTTCCTGGACAACGTTCGTCGCCAACCGCATTTCTAAAATCGGCCAAGCAACCGATTGTCAATCGTGGTCTCACGTACGGTCAGAGGACAATCCAGCTGACTTAGCCAGCCGCGGAGTTTCGCCACAGGAGCTGAAGGACAGCCATCTGTGGTGGAATGGACCTGATTGGTTAGGCTTGCCTCAAGAGCTATGGCCAGTCCCAGCTGACTCGTGTCTGGAGACTGACATAGAGCAGCGTCCCATTAAAGTCCACATTGCGGAGCTGTCTCCATCAGATCCTCTTGACCGCTTCTCCGACTTCGGCAGAGCATTACGGGTTCTCGCCTACGTTTTTAGATTCTTCAAACGGTGCCGTAATCCCTCGGTGCTGTTCCCATCTCAGCAACTTCAAAACAGTGAGCTTAAAGGAGCTCAAGAGCAACTCATTGTCTTAACGCAACGCAACTCATACTCAAGGGAGTATAAGTGCCTTCGTGACAAGCATGGCTTGCCACCTTCCAGTCCCATACTCAATTTTAACCCATTCCTTGACCCAAAAGGAATCATGCGAGCTTCCGGTCGAATCAGCAGATCGTGCAATTTAAATTACGATGAACGCCATCCTATTATCCTCCCATACTCGTGTGCGTTTAGTCGTTTACTCGTCCAATTCACGCATCGGATCTCGCTGCATGGCGGAAATCAACTAATGATGCGCCTTATTCGTTCCAAGTACTGGATTCCGAAGCTCAAGAAGCTTATTACATCCATGACCAATTCCTGTCGAGTCTGCGTGGTGTACCGAAAAAGGCTTCAAACGCAGCTCATGGGCTGTTTGCCGGAAGAGAGGTCGACTTTTTCACGCCCGTTTACGCACACTGGTATTGACTTTGCTGGGCCGTTCGACATTAAGAATTACACCGGTCGTGCCTGCCTTATCACCAAAGGCTATGTATGTGTCTTTGTGTGCTTCAGCACAAAGGCAATCCATCTTGAAGCCACATCCGACTTAACTACGGACAAATTCCAAGCAGCGTTTGCTCGTTTTATAGCAAGACGCGGCTGCCCGTCCGAAGTTTACTCCGACAATGGCAAGACGTTTGTTGGAGCCTCGAGAGCCTTTGCTCGAGATTTCCTGGAGGCTACCAAAAAGCAAGTCGAAACAAAGCACAGTCTCTCGTGGCATTTCAATCCGCCAGGTGCGCCTCACATGGGCGGCCTGTGGGAAGCCGGCGTCAAAAGCTTTAAGACGCTATTTTACAAGTCGACCTCATCTTTTAAATACACTTTTGAAGAGCTTTCCACCCTCCTCTCCAAGATTGAAGCCTGCCT
This sequence comes from Scaptomyza pallida, assembly GCA_018152965.1. NCBI lineage: Eukaryota > Metazoa > Arthropoda > Insecta > Diptera > Drosophilidae > Scaptomyza > Scaptomyza pallida. Next base: position 1,310,530 of record JAECXP010000220.1, read on the forward strand.
TAATTCGAGACCAATCTCCCCTCTGTCCGAGGACGTGACGGATTTGTTGGCTCTGACTCCAGGGCACTTCTTAGTAGGGGGCCCACTTCTTTCCGTGACGGAGCCAGAGATAGAAGGAAATGCGGCATCAATCCTCAATAGATGGCAACGACTTAAGGCTCTCAATCAACACTTCTGTTTCCGTTGGAAGAAGGAGTACTTGAAGGAGTTGCACAAAAGAAACAAATGGCAATTACCTGAGAAGAACCTGAAGCAAGGTGACATGGTAATTATCAAGGAGGATAACCTTCCATCACACGAATGGCGCTTGGGACGCGTCAAGGAAACTTACCCGGGACAAGATGACCAGGTCCGAGTGGTCGACGTGCTTACGACCCGCGGAGTTATTAAGAGGCCAGTGGCCAAACTTATCCTCCTTCCACTCCTTTCCGAGTCCAATCCAACTTCTGTGTCAAAATCGTGACTAGTCGTTCACTAACTAATATGTGTGTTTTATGTTTTTCCAGAACCTCCTCACGACGCAACATGGCACCAACCAAGGCAAAAAAGCAAACACAGAGGCCGCGTGGCACAGCATCCTTCCGTTGCCGTGTGTGCCGAGGGGTCCACGCCCTAAAAAAGTGCCAGCGCTTCATGCACTTAACTGCAGAGAAGCGTCTCCGGGCAGTGCTTATCAATAAGTACTGTCCTAATTGCCTAGCACACCAGCACTCGGGGCGTTCGTGCAGGAGCGGCGACAAATGCCGCGTTTGTGGTGGTGAACACCACACCTTGCTCCATCTAGAGGAGGAGAGCTCGCCCCGTTCCCCGTCAACAAGCAGATCGCCCCGTTCCAGATCCAGATCGCCCGTCGTCAGGAGAAGCGCATCGACCAGGAACCATTCACCCGTCCGAGTGCGTCCGTCAACGCCACCCTCAGTTGGAGGGATCACAATTTTGCCTACTGTGACGGCTATCGTTGCGGTAGGTGAAAAATCCTTTAGACTGCGAGCCTTGATTGATCCGTGCAGTCGTGTCAGCCGCATTGACGCCTCTTTTGCAAAGGCATTGGGCCTTTCCGCAACCTGGCTCAATGCGGGTGAACGAGTCATGGCTCGCATAAAATCCATCAGTGGTCCCTTCGACCGAGAGGTGCGACTGTGCATTGAGGACGACTTCAAATTCCTGACACCGGACGCGCTGATAGACGAGGCATACCGGAAAGGCGTGGCCAACATTGTCCTAGCAGACGACGGATGGTTTAAGCCATCGCCGGTCAGCTTGGTGCTAGGCGCCGATGTTTACAGCCTGATCATACAGCCAGGAGTGCTTCCAACCGACCACGGCTTAGTGATCCAGAATACCGTGTTTGGGTGGATCCTGTCCGGAGTTTACAGTCAGTAAAATCCGCTCCCCCCCCCTCCATTCATTTTTTTTCGCAATTATTTTGCAAGGGGGGCGGAATGTTTAAGCCGAAAAGTATGCACCGGCACCTGTAACTCCCCATCCAAGCAGTGTTCTCTCTCTCCATAACTCTAATGTAATTATGTTAACCATAATATTGTAATTATGTTAGCAGCCTGCTGAGTAAGCTCAACAGGCTGTTACATTTAGTACAAATTCAACATTAAAACGAATTACAACCTACCAAAAAACCGCGCGTTATTCTTTTTAAACCGCTCTCTAACGCATTTTTAATACAAAGGTATTAAAATACTTGTATCGTGTGTGCATCAATTGTTTTTCACCCCTCCACGATTTTACACCAATTATAAACAAAAATGCCTGTATCTTCTACAGTTTTGAATCTATAGCCACCAAAATTGACATGAAGGTAGATGCTGACATTTGACACAGATATGCATGAAAACTTTGGATTCCACGCCCCCAAACAACGGGACATGCCCCACCGCCCTAAAACCGGAAGGCATGTATCTTTGCCAGTTTTTAAGCTAGATTCACCAAATTCGGTATGAATATTGGTAGTGACATCCGTAACTTGTGTGCATACAAATTTTGGATGCCACGCCAACTTATACCGCCCACCGCTATATCTCTCTCAGTTTTCGAGCTAGGCTCTTCAAATTTGGTATGAACATTGTTAGCGACATCCGTAACCGATCTACATCAAAGTTTTATACGCCACGCCCACCATTTCCACCCAACTCGTAAAATCTGAAATTTCTATATCTTTCCCAGATTTTGCGCTAGAGTCACCAAACTTGGAAACATTGTAAGTGACATCCGTAACACATGTGCAATATTGGATGCCACGCCCACTTATACCGCCCACCAAAATATCTTTCTCAGTTTTTGCGCTAGACTCTCCAAACTTGATTAGGAGATAGAAGGTGCCATCCGCCACATATATGCATTACAAATTTGAATGTCACGCCTACCCCTTCTGCCTGCCTTTTTATACCCAAAACGCCCATACGTTACAAATACATACAAACTTACATATGTGCTTTGCTTAATTGTTCGAAATTGTATATCAACAATGTTTGTGTGGTACGTCGTTACGTCTGAGTTACATAAGCAGCAAGTAAGCAAATCAACCACTATACAAAGATGTTCAAGATTAATTATTTTCGCGCAAATGGCTCGTTATAAAAAACAAATAAGAAATAACAAAAAAACAAAACGTTGAAGCTCACAGCTTGTGCGACAATGAGGCGCCAGAGTGGTGGAATGAGGTAAAATGATTAACGCAGGACCTTGATTTGTATGGGAAGTACTCAAAGGAGTGGTCCAAATTAAAAATCCTTTCTTAGTGCTCACTTTCACCGAGAATGGAATATTTTGTAAAAATTTCAGCCTTCTAGCTCTTATCGTTTAGGCTGTGGGTCTCTCAACAATCAGTCAATCAGGACAAACTCTTTTATATATATAGATTACATTTCTTAAGATCCTATTTGTTAGTGTGTTGGTTTTTTTTCAATGACTACATTTGGTGAACATGTTTATTGCATTCATTTAGCTTGCTACAAATACAACAATGTATGCGTGCATTACCCAATATATGCACTTGCAATTTGTTAATACATATGTATGTAGGTACTAAATAATGAAAAATGCACGTACATACATGTGTATGTATGTACATATGTGCATTTGCAACACCAACTAAAGTTACAAATGTCAGTTTGAAAATTATATCAAAACAACAATGGCAATAGGTATTTGTGTGTTAAGTTTTGTTTGATAATTAGCAAGTATGTAGGTAAAACCACTCGCGTAACATATTCTGGTGTGCAAAACCAAATTATGTTTTAATTGATTTGTTTTAAATCAATGATACCAACAAAAAGAAGCATTGCGAGCCCAACAACAACACTTACTAACAACAACAACAACAAATGCTACTTGATTCGAAAAACAATTGTCAAAGGCACAAAGAAGAAAAGAGAATAACGGAGACACATCTACAGACGGCAGAAGTTTAATGGGTGATTTGTTTTGTTTTTGTGTATAATCGGCCGCAATAGCTTGTGCGCAGACGGCAGTAGTGGAGTGGGTCTTTTTTTATACCCTTAACCCATAAAATGGGTAAATAAGGGTATAATGGTTTTGTGCAAATGTATGTAACAGGCAGAAGGAAGCATCTCCGACCCCATAAAGTATATATATTCTTGATCAGCATCAACAGCCGAGTCGATCTAGCCATGTCCGTCTGTCCGTCTGTCCGTCTGTCTGTCTGTCCGTCTGTATGAACGCGCCGATCTCAGAGACTATAAGAGCTAGAGACTTCAAATTTGAAACTTAAGCTCTCCTTAACCATAGGCAGATCAAGTTTCCTTCAAATTTTCCATAACACTTCTGGTTTCCGATATACACATGTGATCGATAACGAAAAATTCTTGAATTTCAAAATTGTGAAAACAGGGTTTTAAACTATTGGTAAAATAATGAACATTTGAAAAAATTTGAATAAAATCGGTTTAGAAACACCGGAGATATCGCAGTTTGAAATTTGGTCATTTTGATCATATTGGTCACTGGGTAAATACACACAAATGACTGTACGCGTTACGTATGGGGTTAAGGGTATGTCCTAGTCGGGATTTCTCGACTAGAGCCTTCTTACTTGTTTTTTTTTTTTTTAACCTCGGCGGCGTCGAAACTCACAGTGCGACAATGAGGCGCCAGAGTGGTGGAATGAGGTAAAGTGATTAATGCAATAAATTGATTTGTTCAAAATTTGTTCCAAATTAAAAATCCTTTCTTAGTGCTCACTTTCAAGCTGCATGGAATATTATGTGAAAATTTCAGCCTTCTAGCTCTTATCGTTTAGGCTGTGGGCCTCTCAACAATCAGTCAGTCAGGACAAACTATTTTATATATATAGATAAATTTCGGCCGCCACAATACAAAGAGATCAATAAAAAAATAAACTTAAACAGGCGGCATAACACAAAAACACGATCACATAAAATATAACATAAACATTATTTGTCACATTTATTTTATAAAAAAAATTTTAAGCACTTGTGTTTTGTCTTTTGTTAACAATAACAACATACACGAAAAATATCGCGAAGATCGATATCGATAAGTCCAGGAAAACGGTCCTAACGTTGGACACAAAGCACGAAAATACCAGTGTTTAGTTTGTCTCCTTTTTTTGATTCCTTATCAATTTCATTTACATTTCGTTGTTTATTTAATAATTTTATTAAATAATTCGTTTATGATAAATATCTGTGCATTCCGCTCCACTGTTCCGAACTGAATTGTCGCATATCGTCCGCAATATAAATACTTATTTATTGTATTTTTTTCCCTGGCAGCTAAACTCTAAGCATGCCAACGGGCTCAGTCAAAGACAAAAAGACTCTCCTTTCTGTTCCACTCGGGCAACGCAAAAGAACTAGTTCCGATCCGAATCCATCCGTACGGCGTAGTGTCCCAGGGATTAAAGACCAGATAAAGACCAACATATCCCTCTCTGCAAAACCGCCAATTACCCGATCAGTCGCTCAAAACTTGAAAATGACCAGTCTGTTTGTTTTAACGAATTTTATAGCGGGGACTGACCGTCTCAGTCAATTTGAATCAAAATTCGCCTCCAACTCCGACGTGTCACTGCACACGTTGAAGGTCCGTCAAGATCAGGTTCGGAGCTTGTGGGACAAAGTCGAGCAAGAGTTCGAACGTTGTTCACGAGTCCTCTCCGAATCAGGTGATCAGAGCAACGAATCTGACATAGCGATTCTGCATTCCAAATATGATCATTGCTATGCGGCTTATGAACGCTGCGCATCCATGCTCAGCGAGCAAAGTGCGAGCGCTACGGCTCCAACTCCAAGCCCCAGTGGTGCCTATCAGCCACGCGGTTGCCGCTTACCGCCTGTTGACACCGAAATGGCCGACATTCAGGGACACTTTCACAGCGGTGTATATAAACAATCCGAGTTTAACCCCAGTCGAAAAGCTGTTCCATCTGAATGCGAACACAAGTGGCGATGCTAAGGCTATCGTGTCAAAGTCACCGCTTACAAATGATGGTTTTGCGACAGCATGGCAAGCACTAGTCAATAGATTTGAAAACAAACGACTGCTTGTCAACAGACAGCTTATAGCTTATAGTTGAACAATTTCCTTTTGGAGCGGTACAGAACATTGGAGGCAATCGAAGATGTAAGGCCCCATGTGTCTTCACAGGCAACAAGAAAAGAGCCTCTTTCCAAAAGAGTGAACTCCTTTGAGGCCAAGGTCACTGCCAAGATTCAAACTTGCAAACTTTGCGCCAAGGAGAATCACCCGATCCGTGTTTGTCCAAAATTTTTGAGTATGCCGGTGCAAGAGCGTTCCAACACTATTAAGCAGCACAAATTATGTTTAAACTGCTTCGCCAGGGGTCACATCCTAAAAGATTGCACGAGTGCTCATAATTGCCACACCTGCCATGGACGCCATAATACTCCTCTGCATCGTCCGATGAATTCAAGCAGGTGAAACAGCTTTGGACTCATCTCTTAACATACAGTCCACTTCGTATTCCCAGTCAACGGTCCAAAACTATTTCTCGGGTAGCACGCAGAGCAACCTTCTCGGCACGGCAATCATTCAAGAATGTTCCTTGGGAACCAAGTATCCAGCACGTGCTTTAATAGAGTCAGGGTCGGAAGCAACCTTCATATCCGAACGGCTGTTTAAATTGGTACGACCCCAGTTCCAATCGGTTGACGCTCAAGTGTCAGGGCTCAATGGAGCCATTGCAGCCCAGCCCCAACGATTATGAGATTTTCACATTGGTTCACCGGTTAAGCCAAGAGTTCAAATTGAAGCTTCGGCTTTCGTCCTTCCAAAGTTGGCAGGAAACCTGCCCTCCTACACAATTCCCCAAAGTTCTTTGGAGGGACTTCCAAATCAGCAATTGGCAGATCCAGGTTTTTTCAAAAGTTCCCAGATAGATGTCTTGCTAGGAGCAGACATCCTTCCATCTATTTTGTTAAAGGGGTCCTATGCCAATATATGTGGCACCCTTCTAGGTCAAGGAACGATTTTTGGGTGGACCATCACGGGTCCCGTTTCCAACTCCATTGCCAAAGTCGTTTCGGCCTTCTCCACACAAATTGCACCCATTCCAGAACCAAGATTAGAGCAACTTCTCACAAAGTTTTGGGAGGTGGAAGATATACCAACCAAGCTGGTAAAAGAGTCCGACACAGCCTGTGAGAAGTTGTTTCGACAGACAAACGCCAAAACAGTAAGTGGTAGATACGTTGTCTCCCTCCCATTCAAAAATCCAGAAGCTATCAACTTGGGTCATTCGAGATCTATCGCACTGGCTCAACTCCTTCGTGCTGAAAATCGTTTGAACAAAAACGCAGCACTAAAAGAGCAGTACGATAAGGTCCTTCAGGAGTATTCGGACCTTGGTCATATGCGTCCAGTCCCCGCTACAAACGGATAAGGCAACTTCTACCTGCCGCATCATGCTGTCTACAAGCCAGACAGTACCACTACAAAGCTTCGCGTTGTGTTTAACGCCTCCAGTCCGTCCTCAAACGGCAAAAGTCTTAACGACGTTCTACATCCGGGACCCGTTCTTCAATCAGATCTGACAATGCAGATCCTCAAATGGCGATTCTTTGAGTATGTGTTTAACGCAGACATTACGAAAATGTATAGGCAAATCCTGGTTGACCCCAAACACACTCCATACCAAAGAATCCTTTTCCGAACCAAGGACAATGAGGTCCGTGACTTTGAGTTGAACACAGTGACATAATACTCAATTACATGTACGTTGACGATGTGTTAGCAGGTGCTCACACTAAGAGTCGTGCAGTGCAAAGTATTTCCGAGCTCCGTAATGCACTTGAATCCGCAGGGTTTCCATTACGAAAGTGGACTTCAAACAAAAAGGACTTACTCAAAGTCATTCCGGAACAGCATCGCTTAAGTTCTGACTTCCTTGAGCTAGAGGAAGCCAGTGCAGCAAAAACTCTCGGAATCCGATGGAAAGCAGATTCCGATGGAAAGCAGATTCCGATGAGTTCTTCTTTACACCTTCTGAGGTTTCGCAAACATTGATCCAGCCGGCAAAGATGTTGATGCAAGAGACGTGGCTCAGAGAGTTAGGGTGGGATGACCCGCTGCCCGATGATCTCATTTCGAAGTGGTAAAAGTTCTTAGCCCACCTTTCCAGTCTCGGCAAGTTGCGCATCCCGCGGTGGGTAGAAACCCAGCCAACATTGCAAGTCCAAATCCAAGGTTTCTGTGATGCGTCTCAGCACGCATACGGTGCCGCTCTTTATGTTCGAACGGAAACTCGCTCTGGAATCTCTGTACACCTCCTCACAGCGAAAACTAGAGTCGCTCCCACAAAGACGGTGTCCATCCCACGACTAGAGTTGTGCGGAGCCGTATTGCTTGCCGAATTATCAGCAGCAGTAGTTCCACAGCTTCCCCTTCAGGAGTGCGAGTGCTACTACTGGACTGACTCCACAATAGTTCTAGCATGGCTAAATAAGCCTCCATGTGCGTGGTAAACATTTGTTGCAAACAGAGTAGCAAGAATTACCCAGGCCACAGATTCCAGACAGTGGCGCCACGTACGTTCCGAGTCCAATCCAGCTGACCTCGCAGGCCGTGGTGTTTCAGTAGTTGAACTACTGAGCAGTTCACTGTGATGGCACGGACCAGAATGGTTATAGCTAGCACAGCAGCAGTGGCCAGCGCCTCCTGAGGTTCATCTCGACACGGAACTGGAACAACCCCCTATCAAGGTCAACATGGCGAGCGCCAGTTTCTCCTTCAGTTTTCTCGAACGATTCTCCAAGTTCGAGCGGGCGATGCGCGTGTTCGCGTATGTCTTACGCTTCGTATCGCGCTGCAAGGGAAGCTCACATTCAGAATACAAAGATCTACACCATATAGAGCTCTCCAAAGCTCAAGAAAAACTGGTCATCCTCACTCAAAGATCAGAATACCCGGCAGAATATAAGGGACTGCTCCAAGGGAAATCCATCCTGCGCTCGAGCAGCCTTCGTAACCTTAACCCGTTCTTAGACAAGAATGGAGTCATTCGGGCCTGTGGTCGTATCCGATCCGGCGAGACTCTCAGTTATGATGAGCGTCACCCCATTATACTGCCCTACTCTTGTCCGTATTCTCGCCTTTTGGTAAGTTTCACACATCAAATCTCCTTGCATGGGGGCAATCAACTGATGATGCGCCTCATCCGAGCAAAATATTGGATCCCAAAACTTACAGTGTTGGTCAAATCCACAATCCATTCCTGCAAGATATGCGTTATCCATCGCAAACAGCTCCAGACTCAACTCATGGGAGAGCTTCCGGCACAACGTACCTCTTTTTCGCGGCCTTTTACGCACACAGGTGTTGACTTTGCCGGCGCCTTCGATGTGAAGAATAACACAGGCCGAGCATGTTTAATAACCAAAGGGTACGTGTGTGTCTTTGTGTGCTTTAGCACTAAAGCTGTCCATTTGGAAACCACTTCAGATCTCACTACTGAGAAATTCCTAGCGGCGTTTGCAAGATTCATCGCAAGACGTGGGTGTCCAGCGACAATGCACTCCGACAATGGGAAAACATTTGTCGGTGCTGCCAAGGTCCTTTCGCATGAGTTTCTAGAGGCCACAAGACGCCTTGTGCTTTCCAAGTTTAGCCATCACGAACTATCCTGGCATTTTAATCCTTCTAGTGCCCCACATATGGGTGGTTTATGGGAAGCTGGGGTAAAAAGTTTTAAAACTTTGTTTTACATATCCGCGTCTACGTTCAAGCATACCTTCGAAGAACTGTCAACTCTACTGTCCAAAGTAGAGGCATGCTTGAACTCGCGTCCAATTTCGCCAATGTCCGAAGATCCGACCGATCTGCTGGCATTAAGCCCGGGTCACTTCCTTGTTGGGGGCCCACTCCTATCCAACACCGAGCCAGAAATTGGCGCAGAGGAGCGTCTATTCTGAATCGCTGGCAGCGTCTCAAGGCAGCGGAGAAGCGGTTGAGTGCAGTAATTGTTAACAAGTATTGCCCGAAGTGCCTTGCGCACCAACATTCGGGAGCAACGTGCCGACGGAACGACCGGTGCCATGTGTGCCAGGGAGACCATCATACGCTCCTGCACATTACCGAAGAGCAGCCTTCGTGCCAGGCAACCCACAGAAGGAAGAACCAGACCCAGAAGATCTCCCATGTCAATCCTCCTCTAGTAAGGAAGAACAGCAGCCTTTCGCTCATCTCGCTCCTGGAGCGGCAACGGACAACAGTCCTTCCGACGGTGCAACTGCGATTGGACACTGGTACCAATATATACGACATCCGTGCAGTGGTCGACCCGTGCTGCCCTCTCAGTCGCATCGATACAGGACTGGCAACGGCTTTCAAGCTCTCCGTCACCCGTGTCGGCACTGAAAGGGCATGCACGGCCGTGATTAAGTCACGAACTTCCGACTTCAGCAAGGAAGTCATTTTCCAAGCCATGACGACCCGATTTACCACCCCCGCTAAACCGATCGCCGAGGATATTCCGGATGGTATGGCCAACATTACCCTGGCCGCTAAGTTTTGGTTTCGGTCGAGCACAACCAGCCTGGTGTTGGGAGCCGATCTCTACTCTGAGATCACCCTGCCGGGAGTAATTCCTAGCCAAGGAAGGCCGTTGGCTCAAAACACCGTCTTCGGATGGATGTTGTCCGGATCATGCGCCCACCAACAATAGTTGGATCCGTGGCAAATTTTCATTTATTTTCAATGTCCTTTTTTTTGCATGACGCTGCAAGGGGGGCGGTATGTTCATGCCTAAAAGTAGGCACTGAACAAGGAACTTCCGTCTCCCATCCTACTTCCTTAACTCACCTCGGCTTAGCAACATATTTGTATAAAGGCTAAGCTCAATAGATATAAGCAACATGTAACTATTCGAAATATACATATGAAAACGACAAGACGTGCACGCGAGTGTTCTTTTTAATATAACACATAACCACAAATTGAGAAAAACTTGAAGCAACGGCTTCACCCCCCCCGAAGAGTTGAAGAATGAACTTTAAAAAAATTTGATCAAAAGCGGTTTAGAAACACCGGAGTTATCGCCGTTTGAAGTTTGGTCGTTTTAGTCTCTGGAAGAATACACACAAATGACTGTACGCGTTACGTATGGGGTTAAGGGTAACTCCTAGTCGGGATTTCCCGACTAGAGCCTTCTTACTTGTTTTACTCTAGTCCGTATGTTTTTTTTTTTTAAATAAAACGATAGCCAATAAATCTTTAGAAAGCTATCTGTAAGCACAAGCCATTAGCTCAAGTAGAAATGCGTTTAAATAACGACTCAAAGTGTAACGGAGGGTTAACAACACTGCTTACATAATTTTTTACGCTTTTCACACTGTTTTCTTAATTTAAATTACATTTTGAGTAAACGCATACATTTAAATTAAATTAAATTAAATTTTGAGTAAACAGGCCTTTACTTTTTTACTGCAAAATGAGCTCAGTCGCAAGGCGGCAGTGAACGGAGCAGATTTATGTCGCTTTGCGACGCATTTTTATTTTACGTAAATTTGATACACGTTGAGAAATATAATGATTTACTTATGCTTTCTTGCATAATTATACGTCAAATTAAGGTCACTTGTTATTTGCGCAGTGTAACGGACATTAATGCACTGAAAAATGACAAATTCTCTCAGCTTGGACAGCTGTTTTTAAGCATACCTTGTAGTGTTTGGTTGTTCAGGAATGAGTGACCAAAAAGAGTTGTTCATCGATCTGGAGAAGTGAGCAATGTTCCGTACTTTTTTTTTTTTTTTTGCTCACTTGCTCTTTTGTTTTTGTTCTTGTTCCTACTGCTCATTTGCTCACAGATCACTTTCTCCCTTTAGCTCATTTGTTCTATCAGCGCACAGTTTATTTAGCTCATTTGTCCACAGAGGTTCTTTTTCACCGTTCATATGAAGATTTTAGTTCATTTCCAGCTTTTATGTCTTAGCGCCAAACAAATTATTTTCATGCAAATTATTAAATAGTATTTAAAATGTCATTGAAACGCAAGCATTGTGATATATGGATGGATTCACTTTAATGATTTGGGCAACGCGCAAGCAAAATGCAAGTACTGCAACTCGACTTTACGCTATAAGTCGCAAAGCAACTTGTCTCGGCCCCTGCGAAGTAAGCACCTGTCAGCAATGGAGGCCGTTGTTCGACAAAGTCTGGAGAACGTTGTTGTAGTTAACACACAGCCTAAAATTATAACTTTTGCCTATAGGCCTGTGTCGGAAAACAAGATAATAATTGACAAGGGAAATCATGCACTGACGTTGGTCGAAGAGCCAGATTTTAAAAAACTTCTAGAAGATGTCTCGCACTGCCCAGGCTATAAGCTCCCTACCCGCAAAACTTTGACAAACGTAATGCTTCCCAAACTACGCGCAGAGCAGGCGGTGCAAAATTTAGGAAGAAATCGGTGCTGCAACTGCTTTGTGCCTAACCACAGACGGCAGAAAGTCTCTCACTAATGAAAATAACCTAGCCGTAACGGCTCATTTCATAGAGCCTGTAGCCACCGAGCTAAAATCGTATACCATAATGTGAACCGTTTGAAGATGCACCCACCTTTCAAAACAAGTGTGCATTTTTTAAAAAAAATTGTCAATCAATGGAAGATTGAAAATAAAATGTCGGCGATTGCATCGGATAATGCTTACAATATTGTTGGTGCAATAAAGATGGGAGGGTGCGCCACATTCCGTGCTTTGCACATACCCTCAATATAATTGTCCAAAAGGCGATGCTCGAAATTGACGAAATACGTTCAAAGGCCAAGATAAGAGTTTTTTAATCGAAGCTCATCTGGCTTAAAAAAATTAAGGGATGCATAGGCTCAGTTAAAATAACAAGCTTAAAACTTTCACATGATGGAATTCAACATATAAAAGATTTCAACGGCTCTCTGTCCTAAAAGAAGCAGTTTTGGTAGCCGTTTCAATTTTACGTAAAGACTTAATTTTAACAACAGCAGATTGAAAAGTCATTGAAGACGTGCTACCAGTGCTGCTACCTTCTTGTCAAATAACGAACGAGATATCTGGGGAAAAAAACGTTACCCTTTCCAAAGATATAGTCTTGGTTGCCATTTTAGAAAAAAAGGTGGCTAGCATGCATGCAAGAAATGTCACAATTAAAAGAGTTATAAATGTGCTTGAGTGCGAACTGAATACCCGGTTCAAAGATGTTGAGCATAATGTGTTATTTGCGGAAAGCACATTTTTGGATCCCAGATTCAAAAGGCGTGTTTTCAAATCAGAAGATGCATTCAAAAAATCTGTTGCCAACCTAAAAAAAACCATTATGTTCACTCGGGTAGCCAACGCATTGCCTGATACTGCTCTCAATGAGGCTACACAAGAGTCGTCAATAAAAATTACGAACAAGGATGATATTTGGAACGATTATGATGACGGCTTTTAATAAGGTCAGCAAACCCAGCAATAGTACAGCCGCTGCAATTCGTGAAGTCAATAAATACCTTTCAGAGGAGTATCTGCATTGAAAAGATGACCCTTTAAAATGGTGGGACCAGCGAAAATGCCAATACCCGCATTTACATATTTAGATGATAAAGCGCCATTGTGTTGTAGCCACATCCGTGCCATGCGAGCGAATATTTTCAACTGCTGGTGAAACAATTCGCAATAGGCGCACGTTGTTAAAGCCGAAAAATGTTGAAAATCTTATAGTTTTGCACAACAACTTATAAATACTTGTATGTGTTATTTAAATTTTTTTTTTTTCGAAGCGCTAACAATATTTTTATTATATTTTTATACCCTTAAGTCATAAAATGGGTAAATAAGGGTATAATGGTTTTGTGCAAATGTATACAACAGACAGAAGGAAGCATCTCCGACCCCATAACGTATATATATTCTTGATCAGCATCAACAGCCGAGTCGATCTAGCCATGTCCGTCTATCCGTCTGTCTGTCTGTCCGTCCGTATGAACGTGTAGATCTCAGAGACTATAAGAGCTAGTGACTTCAAACTTTAAACTTAAACTCTCCTATACCATGAGAAGATCAGGTTTGCTTCAAATTTTTGATAACATTTCTGGTTTCCGATATACACATGTGATCGATAACAAAAAAATCTTGAATTTCCAAATTGTGATAATGAGGTTTGAAACTACGGAAATAACGAACATTTAAAAAAATTTGATCAAAATCGGTTTAGAAACACCGGAGATATCGCAGTTTGAAGTTTGGTCATATTGGTCACTGAGTAAATACACATAAGTAACTGTAAGCGTTAAGTATCGGGTTAAGGGTATGTCCTAGTCGGGATTTCTCGACTAGAGTCTTCTTACTTGTTTTGAAATACATTCTTGCCCTAAAAATTTTTTTTTAGTTTATTGTTTTGTTATTAGCAAGCCGGCATTATTAAAATTCATAAAAATATTGCTACATAAACACACAGCATCCATTAAATGTTTTGTTGGGTTGGGTCCTTGTACTCTTCCTCATCATTAGATGGCTCCGAAATCTCTTCGTAATATACGTTTACTGACCTGATTATAGAACCTAGAAAATTTATAAGAAACGGTTTTACTTAAATTTTTATTTAAAATAATAATAATACCTGTTAGAAATAGCCTCTTGATCGGGTATATCACCAACTTCCACATTGGCATTTTCACCCAACATGCTTTTGTTACGCTCCATAATATAGGAGCGAAGACGGTATTTGAATTCCAATTGACTTGGATGATAAAACAGGCCACCTTTCGATGTAATAATCCCAACAAAAATTTTCCAGAACATCCTGATTGAGGCGGTATGTCAATATAAATTTAACATTAAAAAGCCGGTTCACTTCAGAATAAAGCACTGCTTTATTTGTTTGGAGAATGCCTACATAGAGTTATTAAATTAAGAATCAGAGAATTGTAGAATTAAGTTCATTTTATACCTTGCTGCCATTGTAAGTGTTTTTTTTTCCCACAACAATATCATCTTGGACATCTGAATAAAAATATAATTTGGGCATCCAAAAGCCAAATGCGTGGCATCGTTTCCTGTTGTCGCATGTTGGCACTCTGACGTTCAACACGTCAAACCAATCATTCGTCTAAATTAAAATGCATCAATCAAGTCAATTGCCCACAGTTTTAAATAATTGGTATCACTCCTACCAGTTGTTTTCTGTAAGTATCCCAAACTAGCCGCTTTTGTAGTTGCCTGCGAAATTGTATGGGAAAACAATTTTGTTGCTAATTTTACTTTTTGCCTTGCAAGACCAACGACTCTCAAATCAGAGGCTGATATTTTGTGCGTCACTTTTAAATCATCATTCGACGTCATTCTCAAAAGCTCAAGAATTAAACTTTTATTGAACACTTTGCCCTGAATTAAAAGTCCGCTGTCAATATAATGGTTCCTTAACAGCTTAATTAAATTCGGCGAAAACGAATATTCTTCTACCATCGTAGGTAAACCTAAACAAGTAAAAACGTTGCAGTCGGACGCAACCGATTGCGATATACTTTGATACCAGTTAACATAGCTGTGCACAGTGGTTCCGCCAGAGGCCAAAAATCAAAAAAAGTGAACAATGAATAGAAAAAAATTTGCAAGACAATTGTCTCTAAAATGTTCAAACTTCTTGATGGCAAACCGGTTTTGTCTGGAAATCTAACGGGACTTTCTAAAAATAGAATGCAAAGCGTGATCATGTGTACATTTTTGCAGCGCAGCTGTACTTAGCAAGAGTTATTACAAAACAAAATTGCGCTTCAAAGTGGTCAAACGTTTGATATAGTGATCCGATTTTCATTATTCAAAATGCATTTTGAAGTTGAAGGTATTTACTTTAAATGTATATATTAAGAATTAAATAAATCCACCAAATTTTTTAGTGAAATTAACAAAACCGATTTAATATTTTTTGTGTATTTTGTGAACGTCTTTTTTATGTTTACCTAAAGTTTTAGTTGTGTTCCCCCCCGATTCCCCCATAGATATTATGTTCATTGTATTAATCAGAGTTTTTACTTAATAAAAGTGTTTAAGTCAGCTACAGAAACTTGCAGATGTGTGTGAAACAATCAATAATCTAACGCATCTTTTATTTCTTCAAGGTCAAACTTGTCCAGCAGAGCCCCTGTGTTTGTTTTGTGTGTTTGTCTTCGTCTTTACTTGTGGTTTACATTGTGTATAAAAACTTCGTAATATTTAAAAAAATTTTGTTTTTAACTTTTAATATCATAGGCAACATAAGTCAGTGTGTGTTCGCACGCCTACATACTTTTAATATATGGTGCTCCAAAAAAGGCGCACACGCTGAAAATTACGACAAGTAATTGCTGATGTCCAACAAAATTTGATAAACAACGGCTTTAGAGATGAACTGAATGCGTGTATTCAACCAATTGAGTACATTTGCAAAAAATTTTTTGATTTTTGGATGCGTTATAAACGTAAGAAATCTTCTATTTCAATATGAGTCTGATTGGCTGACTATAACGGAGTCAATTTTATTGAAAAATACAAAAAATGTACCCCAAGAAAATGCGAAAAGTGCTCCACGCGGCCGTAAAAAACTAAATTTTATGAAGTCTTCAACGAGGACTAAGCGTCGGCGTATAGCCCAGCTGGTCGAAATTGAAGAGACCGCTGTCTCTGCATTACGCAACGAAAACCAAACCCAAAATGTATTGCCAGCGGATCCCACAGAAGTCATTTCTCTTTTACTGTCCGACCCATATATTACTGGGCAGAGAAATATTAAAATAAAGGAATATTTAAAATTATTTCCCTCAGTTAATAGCTTGCTTGAGGAGACATCCTAAAATTTTTTGAATAATTTTGGAGTTACAACCATTGTAAATTTTGTTAAGTACTTAAAGGGCTCATAAATTGTTATTGTTTAATTATTTGTTAAATTTTATTGTTTGGGGTTCATTGGTTGGCGGATTTTTTCAACTACAAACACTATTTACGAAGCTTGGTAAAACTTTCAGCCCTCTAATGCCATTAAAAGCATTTTTGGCCGCACTTCCATACAAGCGGAACCACTGTGCTGTGTTAATGATTCTGAGGTCAAATACTAATATATGAGGGTTTTGGGTATAAAAATCAGGCAGAAAGGGTAGGCATGACAAAGATATAGAGGTGGGCGCTATAAGTGGGCGTGGCATAAAAATTTGTATGCACACCTGTTACGGATGTCACAACCAATGTTCATGCCAAATTTGGTGACTCTAGTCCAAAAACTAAGAAAGATATAGAGGTGGACGGTAAAAGTGGGCGTGGCATTTAAAACATTGATGCAAATCTGTTACGGATGTCACAAACAATGTTCATACCAAATTTGAAGAGCCTAGCTCGAAAACTGAGAGAGATATAACGGTGGGCGTTATAAGTGGGCGTGGCATCCAAAATTTGTATGCACACCAGTTACGGATGTCACTACCAATATTCAGACCAACTCTAGCTTAAAAACTGGCAAAGATACATGCCTTCCGGCTTTTTTTAGGACGGTGGGCTATGTCCCGTTGTTTGGGGGCGTGGCATCCAATGTTTTGATGCATAACTTTGTCAGATGTCAAATTGATATTGACATAGCTCTAGTACAAAAGTTGGGAAAATAAGGACTTAGGTGCTTAGGAGGTACTCGAAGGAGTTGTCCAAAATAAAATTCCTTTCTTAGTGCTCACTTTTAACCTGATTGGAATATTTGGTGAAAACTTCAACCCTTTAGCTCTTTTCGTTTAGGCTGTGGGCCTCTCAACAATCAGTCAGTCAGTCAGGGCCATAGCTCGCAAATAACTGTTGACCGTTTTTTTTCTTGCGCTCTCGTTGCGAGCACAACCGAAAAAGATCATACTCTCTCGATTGACCGAAAAACTCAACGCAAACGGTCTTTACATTTATGTGCGTTGTTGTGAAAATGAAATAATATAATTTGATTAACAGAATAATTTAAATTTAATTTCAAATATTTTTATTAATAAGTTCCATTTCGATTTCATATTCCATATAACAAAATAATATTCAAAAGCAAACAAAAAGTTTCAGAAAATGTTGTTTTTTGTAACATTTTAAATTTAAGCTGCAAGTCATTAAAAATTCCAATATGTTTGAATTTAATGGCAAGCGACCAAAAGCAATGTCGAAGTTTTCGATGTCAGCATAAATTTTGACATGCTTTCCAGAAACCGGATCTTTTTCGCTTTCTGAAACTGTCTGAAAATCGTCCAAAAATGCCGAAAACAGTGACTTCTCTTCAGATGAGGATGCGTTTAAAAGAATTGACGAGAATGAGGAGTCAAACATCTCTTCACGTACAGAAGTTTCGAGCGCTGGAACATTTCGTGTTTGTGCCTTTAATAATAAAGCGATAAAAAGTACGAAATGTTTTTTGGATTTTATTTAAGTACAAGTATTAGTTTTTGACGAAGACAATTTTAATTATTAACATAGTTTTTCAAAATTACAACATAAACAAAACAGGGCACAAATTTCAAACACTCAACGACATACAGCTTACTTGTTTCAACTCAAATAAACGAAAAGCTATTTTTTTTAAATTAGCCTTTGCTAACGATTTCTGATAGTTCGTCAACATACAATTTACCTGAGGATCCATGTAAATCGCTGCCAACAATGCTTCATTTTCTAACAATTTGATTTCTCTTATTTTTATCTGTGCCGATAGTTTTTTTTTAAATCAAATTGTGGCTTTTCTCGCATTTCAATTTTAGTTCCATCCATACTACGAAGAACTCACTATAAACTAAATTTTTTTCTTGTAGCTTTAGGGTTGACTGGTATGTATCACCGAAACCAATGTACGTCTCGATCCAATCCCAATCGGCATCTACACAAATATAAGACTGCGTAGCCAGAAAATCCTTTAAGTCGAATAGTTTTTTTTAGCATTAAATAGGTAGAATTCCACCTTGTAGCAACGTCGAGGGATGGTATGTTTCTTTGGTTCTCAATTAAGATAAGTACGTTAAGATTTTATAAATATAATAACTTATCATTACTTACCTATTTGTTTCTGTGCGCAGCGATTTGCATAATGTGCGACAGGAACTTATTTTTTCGGCGATCTCCTTTGTCTTGTTTACATCGAATACTCACAGTTGCAAAGCGTGTGCTGCACATCTCACAAGGTGTATATTAGCAAGTTCAATAGTATCTAGTTCATTCAGAAGTTTCTCACTTTCTGTGTCGTCTTCAAAAAGGGATTCCTCAGTGGCATCATTTAACACTTGGACGGCTTTTATCATGTTTCGCCCATTATCAGACGTAATGCTGTGTGCATAAATATGAAAATTCTTAAAAATTACATATTTTAAAAATTGTATGCAGTTCAATTTTTACCTGTAGATTTGATCTAGTGATATTCCATAATCGTCTAAGATTTCTAGAATATTGCTCTTCATGTATATTCCAGTGTGAGATTCTCCGAGCACTATCATGCCTAAAGTCTATACAATAATCTCGGTTTAAGCCAGGCTTGCTTGGACCATTTGCAAATTTATTCCTAGAATGGCTTTATCCATTCTGGTGGCAACATCAATTTTCAGCGACACCAGCTTTCCCTTCACAAGAGCCCTTATATTGTCTTTGACTAACTGCTCTTTGACTGACACAAAATTCATAATATTTCGAGACGTCACAGGGTTCATGCCAAGTGCATTATATATCGGATCCATTATTTCTTTGAGCCCTTCACTTTCTAGAAATATAAATGGTTTTCCGTCCGTGGTTACTATTTTAACCAAAGAAGAAACAATTGCTTCTTCGCTCGTTTGATACGATATTCTTCGTTTTTCTCCACATTGGGTTAATTTTGAATTTCCAGAAGTGTTCCACTCATTGAAAATGTCCATATGTTTCGTTGTTAAATGCCGTCTTAAGTTAGTTGAATGATTGCCTTACAATTCAATACCGCAAACACTACAAATTGACTTGTTCTCTTCTAAATTAAATTCAAAGAATTGGTGCACATTTTTATTTAAGTCTCTTCCCATTTTAAACAACAAATATTTTACAACTTCACACACTCAATTCACGATCGCAATTAATATACATACTATTTTGTCCGCAAAACAGACGCTTAACGATTTGCTTGCCTTTGCGTGTGAATGTATACCAAAACATACACAAAAGACCTTTTGCTTCACTGAACACGACAAAATGTTCTTGGAACAACCAGAACAAAACGGAATTAAAAAAACCGGTTTCGCTCTGAGCGCGAGCGAGCTCATTCAAGAACACATAAATCGGTTGCTCTCTGAGTCTTTTCGTAAAGAGTCTGAAAAAGACACATATTTGCAGACAACGAGAAACGGTCGACAGTTATTTGTGAGCTCTGGTTTTATTTCAATAATTCTTCTATTTTTAAAGTACTCACAAATCCCGTTTCAATGCTTTAATTTTAAGAATTTCGCCGCTATTACATAGCACTTGGCTCTTTTCACAATTTTCCAAAAGTATCGGTGCATTAAGTTGGAGAACACTTTCTTGGGGTGAAGTCTGTTTCTGTGTTGGCACTGCGTCTGCATTTAGTTTGGGCACATTATTTTCAGTTAATCCTATGCAAAAACAATTTATATTAAGGCATTTGTTAAAAACTTAAAGCTTGTAGCTGGAATATAACTTACACAGTTCAAATTTAAAATTTTTTTCATAATCTTCATGTTTAAAATGTTGTGAACAGACACGGTCGTAACTTTTGATTGGCGTGAGAATGTTACTAAAGTCGCACCAGCAAACTGATTTTTTTTTCAGGGTTGTCGAATTTCACGAATATCACACGTTTTGTATGTCACTTGTATGGCCTTTAATTATATAAAAAAAAAAAAACGTAATATGGTGGCAACTCTTCGAAAAGCACCAATGACGTATTATAACGGGGGCTTAACCCAGTGTTTAAAAAACTGCAAACAGTTTCATTTATGTTGCTGCTGCTCCTGCTTATGCTTCTGAGAAAAACGAAAGTCGCAGTCGAAGCAACAGCAGAAAGCGATCTTTGACGAAAAGCAAAGTAACAGCAGCAGTCGCCGTTTGAGAATTTTTGATTTTGCTATGCTTCTGCTTTCGATCAGCAACGCAAGTTGAAGCAGCAGCAACTGTTCGACTTCTGCAAGTCGCCGCAAGTCGCAGTCGCAACTTCTGTCTCGACTGACTTTTTCTGCATATGCTGTACGCTGCTTATTTGTTTGTTGCCCTTGTGGCGATCAGTGTACAGCTGTTGTGGGCGTAATCGATATAAAGAGTGTATAACAAAACTATTGTCTACTAACACTCGATAGGCGGGGCTTAACCGCAACTCAGGTAGCAGAGCGGATGGAAGAGGAGGCTCTGGACATGGGTGGAAGCTTGACACCGCGCGGGGGCAAGGCCCCCCACTCGAAGAGTGTTGCCAAGCCAAGGGGCTCGTCCCCAAAGCAAGGCACCTCCGGTAGTGTAGAGGCTTTCAAGCCTCGAGTGGTGGGCAAGAAAGACACCATACGAACGGACGTAGGGGTGGGAGAGCAGTGCCCGGCACTGCCCCGGTGGCTGTCCCGCAGACAGGCAATGTCGGCAGGACAGACACTGCAACACCCTCATCTGGTCAGAAGAGGAGAATGATGCCGCCCATTCCGGCACCAGGCCAACCCGGTGGGGCAGGTGACCCGCTAAGGCATGGCCTAAGCGGAGCCGGCCGCAAATGGTATCTCAGATACCTGGGTCGTGGCTTGAAGCCGGAGGAAGCGCGCAAGAGAGCGCTGGAGCACCGGGCCCCGACCGTGTCTCCGGGTGAGAGGAAAGGAGAGGAAGCGGGCGTGGGGAAGAAGCGGCAATGGATTCAAACATCGCCTGCTGAGGCCCCCAACGACGCCAACAAGAGGGTGAAGCATAAAGGCATCACAGTTCCGGAAGGCCCAAGTACTTCAAAGGATTCGAAGCGTCCGAAGGCAGCCTCGTATGCCAGTGTAGCCAAGGGTACAATCTTGGCTATAATGGCGTCTGAGCACCCGAAGAGGCTTCTGTCCAAAGAGGAACTGTCGGCGGTAGAGCTTGCTCTTGTCGAGGAGATGAGGAAGGGCCATACCGCCAGCCTAAACTTCAACGGGATACACTTCCGGACAGGTCTTCTACTGGTGGAGTGCATGGACGATGCTACCAGGAAGTGGCTAGAGTTGAAAGCTCCTAGCATCAGCTCTGCGGTGGGCGTGCAGCTCTGCACCTGCCCAAAAGATGAAATCCCGTTACCAAACATACTAACGGTTTTTCTGCCACGGACGGCTGGCGAGCCGGTGGCAAAATCTTTTGGGCTGCTCACCGAGCAGAACCGTGGGCTTAGCACGGATACGTGGAAGCTCCTGAGGTGGAAGGAGGCAGAAGGAGGCAAAATCTTAACGCTAGGCGTGGAAGATGATGCTCTAGCTCTGCTGAAGACCCGGGGCTTGATGGTCAGCTTCCGTTTTGGACAGCTGAAATGCAAGCTCCATGCCAAGAAGGAGGAAGCGGCGGCGGCGGTTGCGGAGGCGAAAGCTGACATTGTGCCTGGCACTTCGTCAGCCTCAGCCGAAGCGAACTGCGCTACGGAGGGTGGAGCGGAAGCGGAGGCTAAAGCTGTCGTTGTGCCTGGCACTTCGGCAGCCTCAGCCGAAGCCGAAGCGGAGAGGAAGCTGGCAGCCATAGATGCCGAGTTGGACTCGGCCTCTCTGCAGGGTCTTGACCTGTCAAGGCTAAATGTCGAAGGAGATGGTGATACCACCAACGAGGATGGGCCATCCGATGATGAGCGAACGCCCACCGGGGCGCAGTCAGAGACCTATCTGACGCTCTCGGAGGGTGAAGAAGAGCTCTAGGGATGGAGACCACCAGCGTGGCACAGATCAACCTGCATCACGCGAGGGCAGCTTCAGCTGTCATCGGCAGGTTGGTCACCAGGTTGGACCTGGGGCTGGTGCTCATCCAAGAGCCATGGGTCGTCAGAGGCAGGATCTGCGGCCTTAACCACGTAAGTGCAAGAGTTATTGCGGATGTTAGAGAGACATCGCCGAGAGCCTGCATCTTGGTACGGAAGAATATTAACTTTCTATGTCTTTCTAATTTTCTCACTAAAGATCTAGTAGCAGTGATGATCACTGGAGAGCGCGGGAGTATCGTGGTGGCATCGGCATACTTCCCGGGAGACGAGGCGGAGACTCCTCCAATAGAAGTCCAGAACCTAGTGGACTACTGCATCAGCAAGAAGCTGCCATTGCTGCTGGGGTGCGATGCAAACGCACATAGCATCACGTGGGGCAGTACTGATACCAACAGCAGAGGTGAGTGTTTACTTGATTTTCTACTAGTTAAGGATCTCACAGTTTTCAACGTAGGGGCAGAACCTACGTTTGTTACCAAAAGTAGGGCCGAGGTGTTAGATATCACCTTCGGTAATGATGGAGGCTCCAGGTTGGCCCGCAACTGGAGAGTCTCCAATGAACCTTCATTGTCGGACCATAGGATCATCCTATTCGACATATGTAGCAATCTGAGCTTTAGTAAGGACATCAGAAATCCTCGGCAGACTGACTGGCAACAATATCAGTCCTGTCTGGAGGCTAATCTGAGTAGGCTTAACTATAGCAAAAGAACTTCCTCACAGGAAGAGATAGAGCAGCTTTCTATTGACGTGGGCAAAACTATCTTGGATGCTTATCATTCAAGCTGTCCCTTAAAAAGTATAAGATCCAGCAGGGATAATCCATGGTGGACTAATAAGCTAGGACGTCTTCGGGTGGAGGTTAGAAAGCTGTTTAACGCAGCTAAAAAGTCTAACGATAAATGGGATTGTTATACCAGGAAGCTTACTGAGTATAACAAGGAGATACGCAATAGCAAACGTGATCATTTCAGGAAGTTTTGTTCCACTCTGGAGCAGGCCTCGCCCGCTGCTAGAGTGTTCAAAGCCATCTCGAAAGGCAAAGTGCTCTCGGAACTTTGCCTCAAGAGACAGGATGGGACATTTACGGACAATGAGGTAGAGAAGGCCGAACTTCTCTTGCAAACTCATTTCCCGCTATGTAGGACCATTTCAGATAGTGATAGTAGTTACGTACAGGCATCTGGGAGAAGACCCGACTTCAAACTAGCTGCGGAAATCGTAACTGAGCATAGGATCAGATGGGCAATCGGTGCACTTAGTCCCTATAAAGCCCCGGGGGTTGATGGCATTCTTCCATCCACTTACAGAAGGGCATCGACCCTCTCATAGTTTTCTTAATCAGAATCTTCCGAGGTAGCATTGCCCTAGGGTACATACCTATGGCGTGGAGGACGGCGAGGGTGATTTTTATCCCGAAGGTAGGAAAAAGGACCCGTTTCTTCCTAAATCCTTCAGGCCAATCAGCCTTACCTCATTCCTGCTAAAAACTCTAGAGAAGATAGTTGATAACCACATAAGATCGGTGCACCTAGTGGCTAAGCCACTACATGCACATCAACATGCGTACAGGGCAGGAATGTCAACGGAGTCAGCTCTGCTTGACCTAGTGAACACTCTCCAGAAGTCTGTGAAAGCAAAAGAGGTTGCACTCTGCGCCTTTATGGACATAGAGGGTGCTTTTGACAACACGGCGCATGACGTGGTCGTTAGAGCTCTTGAGAGAAAAGGAGTGGAATCAGGACTCACGTTCTGGTTAGGCAAACTCCTGGACTCTCGCATAGCAGAAGTCACTGTTAGTAATTCGACGATCAGAGCTCAAACCACCAGAGGCTGTCCTCAGGGGGTGTCCTATCACCTCTTCTCTGGAGCCTGGTGGTGGATGATCTCTTAGTTAAGCTTACGGATAATGGATTTCGGTGTCTTGGCTACGCTGATGACATTACCATTATCTGCAGAGGGAATTTTGAGAACACACTTTGTGATAGAGTCACCTTGGGTCTACAACTTAGCTTGGACTGGTGTAGGGACGTGGGGCTGAGCATCAACCCAGCAAAGACCACAATCGTTGCCTTCACAAATCGGTACAAGCTCAAATCGATTAGACCTATTATCATTGGGGTACAATCATACCTTTGTCCACGGAGGTCAAATATCTGGGGGTCATACTAGATAAAAGACTTCTCTGGAAACAGCATGTGGATCATGCTGTTCAGAAGGGAACCTTAGCCCTGATGAGCTGCAGAACTCTTGCGGGAAAAACTGGGGGCTTTCACCTAAGATTCTGATGTGGATGTATACTGCTATGGTGAGGCCCATGGTATGCTACGGAGCAGTGGTCTGGGCTGGTCGCATGGACCGGGAAGGTGCGAGGAAGCAACTGGGCAAACTCCAGAGGCTTGCCTGCTCGTGCATCTCGGGAGCTATGCGCACCTGCCCAGCCACGGCTCTTGACGTACTACTTGGGCTCCCACCGTTGCACCTATACATAAAACACAACGCAAGCAGAAGTCATATGAGATTAACGGGGCATTAGCAACCGGATCGGAGGCAGGAGCCACGGGCTCACTTTTAGAATACCCACAGGATGCGCAGATGGCGCAATTTAGTTTCAGTAAGCTCTATAAGATAGAGCTTAGCAATAAGGCAATTGGACCAGCCTGTCCACTACCTATAATGTGAAAACACATGCTATAAGGTGGTACACAGATGGTTCACTCACAGAGGAGGGGGCTGGGATCGAGTCTGTGGACCTCGACTCAAATACCATGAACCTCTTGGTAAGTTCACTAGTATATTCCAAGCGGAAATACTGCATGAGAGATGTGCCTCTTTCAACTTAGACAGAGGCTACGATCAGGGACATTGCCATCTTTTCAGACAGTCAGGCGGCAATAAAGCACTAAGTGCATACAAAATTGTCTCAAGGCTGGTTTGGCAGTGTATAGAATTACTTAACAGGTTAGGGGCCAATAATAGAGTCACCATCTATTGGGTCCCTGGGCATGGAATTCCAGGCAATGAGGTAGCAGACCAAATGGCCAGAAAGGGGCTAGCACTCCTTTCTACGGGCCAGAACCTTTCTGTGGGCTAGGCCCTGGGGTCATCGAGCAGAGCAGTCGCTCTGACCTCTGGTCTGCTAGTGAAAACTTCTGGCTGTGCTCGCAGGGGGCGAGACAGAGTAAAAGGCTCATAGGTAACTACAACAAGACGAGGACTGAAGACTGTCTGAAGCTGAGCAAAGTATCTCTTCGGATTGTTACAGGCTTCTTGACGGGACACGCAGATTGCGTAGGCATTTACAAAGGTTACGCATAGGAAACGAGGCACTTGCAGGCTCTGTCTGGAGGGGATGAAACTCCAGAGCATCTATTAGAAGAGTGCCCGGCCATAGGTCGGCTGAGATTATCTCAGCTAGGGCGGGTCTCACTTAATTCTGAGGAGATGAGGGCTCTTCGTCCAAGCGACATCATCGCGTTTCTGCGATCAATCGCACTATACGAGGAGCTGTAGCTCATACACTAGGAAGAGGGCACAATAGATCCAGGCGGTCGCAGTGCACAGACCTCCATTTCATAATAATAATAACACTCGATATTAGAGCTTGATTATCGGTAACATTACATTGTAAGCGTCAGTAAAGCACATCGACATAGAACAATCTTAATCAATATAATTGTTAGTTATAATTATGGACTCAATAAATTTAGATATAAATAAAAACCTTAAAGTTTGTCCATAAATTGGTGACCCGCGACTTACACGCATATTCAAAACACAGCAATTGTCAGAAATGATCACACGATCATCTCACACATACATCTACAAATTAAAGCGCCACAACTCATAATTTCGCAACACACCGCTTCAGTTTCAATGTTCAAACTTACAATTAATAACCAATTCGAGTCAAATCAATTAACCACTGAGTTCAGTACCACATACAAACTTGTGCAAAAAACTCTCTCCAGCTGGGGCTCCTGTGAACCACACATACACATATTCAACTTTAATTTCACCACATTGCGTCGCATAAACATAACCTCAAAATGTCCGATAACGAAAATTTTGTAGATGCACCAATAAATGTGGCAAACACCAACAACATGGAAGAAGCAAACAATGTAAATTCGGTTTTCTCAAAAATGCCGTTTCCTCAACTGAATGCAATAACTAGCATCGAGATGTTATTTACCAAGCTAGAAAGTTGGTTTTCGTTACAAGGACTAGGCTCAAGGAAGGAACATGAAAAATACGCCGCTGTTATAGCTTATTCGGATGCAAAATATCTCGAGCAGGTTCATGATCTCATTCAAAATGAACCCCAAAGAGATCCATACACCACACTTAAGAAAGCCATCCTTGCTAAGTTCTCAGAATCTGAGAAGGTACGTCTAGATAAGCTTGCAACCGGCATTAAACTTGGTGACGGTCGTCCCAGTCATTTGCTCACCCAATTACAACAGACAAACGCAACCAGTGACGAGCCGGTCGTACGCCGTTATTGGATCAAACATATCAATTTCCCAGCTTGCCACTGCTGCAGATTCCGTAATAGACTCTCTCAACTACATTAATAATAATATCTCAGCATTATCACACACAAATACTGGTTCATCATCATCAAACAACGATCGCATCGCCAAAATAGAACAACGTTTGGATAATAATGACAAAGTTCTCCAACAAATCAACAGCAAGCTTAGCCAGCTACTCAGCAACAATCGACAATCACGTAGCCGCAATCGCTTGCAAAGCAACGAAAATCGTATCACTTCATCATCAACTCAGCAAGCAAACCAACTCTGCTGGTATCACGCTAAATTTGGTACTCAACGCTGTCAAATTCCATACACCTTCAACCAAGCGGCCAGCACAAGAAACTAAATGCAGCCGTCGAAGATTTACAAGGCAATTTCGGCGGACAATCCATCACGGCCTTACAACACAATTTCAATCTGTACATCTTCAATATCTCTAATACTAACCGTTTGTTTATTACAGATAAGAAATCTGGAATAAAGTATCTTATCGACACTGGGGCAGACGTTTCCGCCATACCAGTCTCATCAATCAATCAACGCATCTCTCACTGCAATACCAACTCGCTATTTGCAGCAAATGGCACGCAGATCAAAGCTTACGGTACAACTCGTATCACCCTTGATCTCGGTTAACGACGTCCATACACTTGGAGTTTCATCATCACAGATATCACCATTCCAATTATCGGATCTGATTTTTTGTACCACTACAACTCGCTCGTCGATGTTAGGCAAAACAGATTAGTCGACGCTCAAACACTTTTATCTAGTCCCGGTACCTGCTGTCTACAATCAATTGGTCAACTGAAAGCCTTCAACACATCTTGTGAATTCGGTCGACTATTGGAGGAACTCAAGGATATCACGCAACTAAGAGCGAGTTTGATTTTCTGCTCAAGATTGGTGTGTGTCGTCCATCGAAAAGCTCATATGCATCACCTTTGCACATGGTACGCAAACAAACCGGCGAATGGCGTCCATGTGGAGACTATCGCGCACTCAATGCTCAAACAGTTCCTGATCGGTACCCATTACCGCATATTTAAGACTGCACACATATTTTCTACGGAAAGAAAATATTTTCAAAAATTGATCTCAACCGTGCATACCATCAAACTCCAATCAAACCTAGTGATGTTCCCAAAACAGCTATAACTACGCCATTTGAATTATTTGAATTCACACACATGACATTCGGTCTGTGCAATGCCGCACAGACATTTCAGCGATATACATATGCACACCGCCTTCAGGGATTTGGATTTCACTTTTGTCTACATAGACGATATCGCAATAGCATCTGACAACATTGATCAGCACAAAATCCATCTCCGTCAGGTATTTGAACGACTCCGTCAATATCATCTCACCATTAATCCAAGCAAATGCTGCTTTGGTCAAACATCTATTGAGTTTCTAGGACATCTAGTTGACTCCAATGGCATCACACCCTTGCCATCCAAAGTTAAAACAATCGTGGACATTCCATTGCCCAAAGTTGTAAAGGAACTCCGACGATTCTTGGCAATTATCAACTTCTACAGGAGATTCCTACCCAATGCAATTTAACACCAAGCTCCACTGGTCCAGCTCATTCCTGGCAACAAAAAAAACGACTCATCGCCAATCAACTGGACAGAGGACACAATACAACATTTCAACGAATGTTAGTCGACTCAACGCTCTTAGTTCACCCTGCTCAAATCGCTCATCTTTCACTCAGTACAGACGCCAGCGACATCGCAGTGGGCGCAGTACTACATCAAGTCATCAACAACGAGTTTCAGCCAATGGGATTCTTCAGTGTTAAACTCACCGACACGCAACGCAAATAAAGCACGTACGATCGTGAACTATTAGCCGTTTACCTCAGCATCCAACATTTCCATTGCATGTTGGAAGGACGAATTTTCGACATTCGCACGGATCACAAACCATTGGTATATGCATTCAGCCAGAAGCCTGGAAAAGCATCGCCACGTCAACTCCGCCAATTGGATTTCATCAGTCAATTTACAACAACAATTCAACATGTGTCGAGCATCGAAAATACAACTGCAGACACATTATCACTCATAACAGCAATGGAATCCAACAACATCGACTACAACCAAATCGCAAACGCACAGTCCAACTGCCCAGAACTTAAGAAGTTACTTGAGGATTGCGCTACATCTTTGCAGCTCAAAACAATCGACATACCAAATACATCAGCTTCACTCGTCTGCGACTTTTCAACTCCAACGGTTCGACCATTCATACCGCAACCGATAAGGAAGCAGATTATCAGCAAATTTCACAACATCGCTCATAGTGGAATTGGAACTACGACAAAACTAATCAAACAGCGTTTCGTTTGGCCATTTATGCATAAGGATATATCACATTTCGTCAAACATTGCATTCCATGTCAAAAATCAAAAGTAACGCGCCATGTTCATTCACCATTTCAACAATACACGCCTCCGACACAAAGATTCGAACACATCAACTTCGATCTCATCAGACCACTGCCTCAATCTGGACCATTTCGATATTGCCTCACCATCATCGATCGATACACTAGATGGCCAGAATCTATCGCCATTGAAGACATCCAAGCTGAAACAGTAGCTTTAGCACTAATCAACACATGGTATTCCCGTTTTGGAGTGCCAGCACGTATAACAACAGACCAAGGCAGACAGTTCGAATCCCGATTATTTGCCGAGCTATCACGGCTCCTAGGTATTGACCATTTACGCACAACTGCTTATCACCCCCAAGCAAATGGACTTATCGAACGTTGGCATAGAACACTAAAGGCAGCCATTATGTGTCATCATCGGATTGCTTGGCCACGAAAATTACCAATGATCTTACTTGGATTACGTTCAGCATACAAACCCGACATTCAAACAACCGCCGCTCAATTAGTATATGGGACAACGCTTCGTCTTCCTGGAGATTATTTCCACACTACGAGCAAATTCCAACCGCAAACTGATCTAGCAGAGACCATGCGCGAAATTCAACCAACGCAAACAGCTCACCACGACATCACCAAGCCATTCGTCTTGTCACTGTCAGCCGTTCGGCTTCCCTTCCACCAGTCGTCAGTGTGAGCCGTCTCCGGACGTGCTCGAGCTGATGGCGTTGCCACTGCTTGAGGTCGGTAAAGGGGACTCGGGCAAAGGAACGGGCAGCGAGGAATCCACCGAAGAGTGGGCCAGGAGCAGCGGCTCAGACTGGAAGTCGAGCTCAAGCTGTGGATCCAGCCACGGCTCCAACGATGGACGACGACGGGAGGCACACGATGATAGACTGGAGGAGTACCTGCGGCTACGGAGGGAAGCACAGGAGGAGATGGCGTGCTTTTCGGCATTCGAAGACTGCGAGATCTTGCGGCCAGTGTCGCCGCACCACGCCCCTCCGACACCACCGCAGCCAGCTCGGCCACCCTCGCCCTGACCTAGAAGCGAGATCGACGACGACGTGATCGTAATTTCGTCGGATGAGGAAGATACGACGGGCGAATGGCTATACAACCCCACGGCAAGTGGATACGACCATACGATGAAGAAACGGCGACAAGGCAAGGCGAAGCGGCGGAGAAGAGGGAAGTGCCCGAGGAGGCAGAGCCGGGACCGACGGTAACAACCACGCGGCGAGAGCGGTTCGATGGCGAGAGATGGCATCACACCATTACAGTGGTGTGCGAATGGAGCGAGGGGGTAGAGCCGCACCGACCGGCCATCAAACGTGGCGATAGCTGGAGCCTGACCAGAGACCCCCGGAAGTTGCGACAGCTGTTGGAGGAGGGGCGACGCGACGAACCGGTTTGGGTGCATGGCGTGCGTTACCGCGTGCGCACCTCAACCCAAGGCACCAGGGTGTTTGTGTGCGAGCGGTAACACAGAGAGGGGAAAAATCACGCACAATAACAAAACAAACAAACACAATAAAAAAAAAATTATAAAAGAAAAACAAAAACAAGTAAAAACGTTGCAGTCGGACGCAACCGACTGCGATATACTTTGATACCAGTTCACATAGCTGTGTTAAGGATTCTGAGTGCAAATAGTAATATATTAGGGTTTTGGGTATAAAATTGGAGACTCTAGCTCAAAAACTGACAAAGATATAGAGGTGGGCGGTATAAGTGGGCGTGGCATCCAAAACATTGATGTTGATCTGTTACGGATGCCACTAACAATGTTCATACCAAATTTGGTGACTAGCTTAAAAACTGGCGAAGATACATGCCTTCCGGTTTTTTTTAGGGCGGTGGGGCATATCCCGTTGTTTGGGGGCGTGGCATCCAATGTTTTGATGCATAACTTTGTCAGATGTCAGTATCTACCTTCATGTCAATTTTGGTGGCTATAGCTTCAAAACTGTAGAAGATACAGGCATTTTTGTTTATAATTTGAGGGGGGCTGGGGGCGAAATAGGTGGGCATGCCATCCAAACTTTTAATGCAGTTTTTTGAGGAATGTTACCAGCTATCTTGCCATTAAATTTGGTGACTCTAGCTGCTAAAATGTGGGATATATTTGTGTCTTATCGATTTGCACATCGAGGTGTATCGACTTGTTATCGATTTCTCGGGCCCCCTGAGGTCGTAGAGCCCTACATTTAACACTTTGTCTGACGAAGACATGTACCAAGATATTTGCAAAGTTGCAAGGCTCTAGCTTTAAGGGTGTCGAAAAAAGTTGCGTTCATACGGACGGACGGACGGACAGACGGACAGACGGACGGACGGACAGACACCATGACGGACATTGCACAAACCCAATATACTATGATACCTTTGGTATCAAAGTATAAAAAGAAGAGATATGCGTATATTTTTCTGCATGTAGGTATGCTTAGACACATCATAGCCTGTAAAGAAAAAAAAGAAGAAGATAAAACAAATGCATGTGTCAATAAATGCATTTGGACACAGACTTACCTGCAGTCACGAGGGGGGGGATGGGGGGGACGTCATAACCAACAAACTGGGGCGGAAGCCTTAAAGAGGAGGAAGAGGTTTTAAATGGCGAAAGGCCATGCAAAAAATATACTTACCATAATTATTTTATTTTTATGCAGCATTATGGCAAAAATACACTGATCGAAAGATGATTTGGCAGCACCGACAATGTGGCGCTGCGTGTTAAAAGCTGACTGACACGCTCCACAGCTCCACACAGCAGCGCCAACCAGTGAGCTGCGTGTCAAAGCTGACGTGCGCGCACCATAGCGACAGCAGCGCCAAATTAAAAAGGGCGAAACGGCCACACCGTGGGCGCCAAATTTGAATTTAAAAAAAAATCGAAACGGAACTACAAAGCAAGTGGAAGCTTTCCACTTCCAAAGAAAGGAGGGAGTGTGAGGAGCTGTGAGTGCGCCTCGCAAAAATGGATTATATATGTATATGCGAGCACATATGTATTGTAACGAACCTTCGGTTGTCCCGAATAAAAGCTGCGCTAGCTCTCGCGGTATTGAGGGTACGTGCCAACAAATTTGTATTCGTGGCAATGCGACAAATAATAACGCACAGTGATTTCGAGTTTATAACACTTTTTAATTGTACATGTTTTCTGGTCGCTCGATACAAGTGGTGTCTTAACCGAGTTTTGTCACGCACTGCTCTAGGATCCACGCTACGTGTCCTTGTCTTTGGAGTACTGGTGATATGCTCGCTTGCTAACCATGGTCGAAGCTAGACTCGCCTACTCGACTAGGTTTATTGCTCACTACACCAGCTATTCGCCAGGATACGCTATTGGCGTTCTTGTCTCCGCAAGAAGCTACCAAAAGTACTCCTACTCGCTAATGTAAGTGTGCCTAACCTGTTCTGCGCCAGGCTCACTAGTTCAGCACAAGGAAGCAAGGATCTGCCTCACTCAGAAAGTCCTCTGTACAAGTGTAAATAGCGCTCACTTCGAACAGGTTGTGACAGCACTTAGAGTTTTTCTCAAAATGTTTCACTCATATTAGTAGTGTTCACAAAGTGTAGTATCATAGCACAAGACCAAAAGTGCAAGCATTTCCAACAACTATTTGTACTGAGTGTAGCTGGCACTTTGTGCTAGACCCTAACCCTTGACTACAAAAATCGTGGCAAGTATTGCATAGAAATGAGTGCAAAACAATAGTAAAAACTTGAAAGGTGTTGCAAAAGTCGCCAAGAACACAGACGATGTTAGGAATTTTTTGGCATAATTAAGTGCTTTAGGTGCTAAATAAAATCAATCAGCTGTCAATTGTAATCCCGCCAACAAATTGACTTTGGTACATTAACAATGTCATCTCTGCGGCTCATATGAATGGAAATTACATCATGGACAAAATCATCCCAAAATTCGACCTTTTGAATGTTTATTTATATCTGCAATAATAAATAACTAACGTACTTAAATTACCACAAAATGCATTTTAACCTATATTCCTTTAATTGCAAGAATTTCCTCAAGTGCTTCGGATGCTTTCCATTCTAAAATAGCTGATTATATGCTTTTAAAAGGAATTTTTCAATTTATTTCTTACTAGAAAACCCGGCGAATTCTGTTACGCCACCTCGTTTTCTTAAACATTTTGTTGTGAGTTTATATTTTGAATTTAACGATAATATTTTGAGTTTAACGATATATGTAAACCGATTGGCAAGGCCCTTGCAAAAGGTTTTTTATACTTTGATACCAAAGGTATCATAGTATATTGGGTTTGTGCAATGTCCGTCATGGTGTCCGTCCGTCTGTCCGTCTGTCCGTCCGTCTGTATAAACGCAACTTTTTTCGACACCCTTAAAGCTAGAGCCTTGCAACTTTGCAAATATCTTGGTACATGTCTTCGTCAGACAAAGTGTTAAATGTAGGGCTCTACGACCTCAGGGGGCCCGAGAAATCGATAACAAGTCGATACACCTCGATGTGCAAATCGATAAGACTCAAATATATCCCACATTTTAGCAGCTAGAGTCCCCAAATTTAATGGCAAGATAGCTGGTAACATTCCTCAAAAACTGCATTAAAAGTTTGGATGCCACGCCCACCTATTTCGCCCCCAGCCCCCTCCAATTATAAACAAAAATGCCTGTATCTTCTACAGTTTTGAAGCTATAGCCACCAAAATTGACATGAAGGTAGATACTGACATCTGACAAAGTTATGCATCAAAACATTGGATGCCACGCCCCCAAACAACGGGATATGCCCCACCGCCCTAAAAAAAACCGGAAGGCATGTATCTTCGCCAGTTTTTAAGCTAGAGTCACCAAATTTGGTATGAACATTGGTAGTGACATCCGTAGCAGGTGTACATCAATGTTTTGGATGCCACGCCCACTTATTCCGCCCACCGCTATATTCTCTCAGTTTTTGAGCTAGGCTCTTCAAATTTGGTATGAACATTGTTAGTGGCATCCGTAACAGATCTGCATCAATGTTTTGGATCCCACGCCCACTTATACCGCCCACCTCTATATCTTTGTCAGTTTTGAGCTAGAGTCTCCAATTTTATACCAAAACCCTCATATATAACTATTTGCACTCAGAATCCTTAACACAGCTATGTGAACTGGTTTCAAAGTATATCGCAGTCGGTTGCGTCCGACTGCAACGTTTTTACTTGTTTTAAGTTTATCTTTTGTAAAAATATATGGTTACACTTTTTATGAGCGACGCTCAGTGTGTGTATGTAACTTGCAAAAAGAAGAAGTGATACAAAATAATATAAAAGAAAAACTATTCATTTAAGTGATTTAAAATAAGTCTTGTATTGAAAATAAAGAAGTATATTTTAAAATTTGAATTCGGTAAAGGCCTTAAACATTGTGAGGGTGCAGCCAGCATTCCGGAAACACAAAACAGGTAGATCGAGCCGGATCCTAAGAAAATATATATTAACAGGTATAGTAACATTAATGGTCCTTTGAGCGCCTTTTGAACGGCACATTGGATATACTTTCCTAATTCATCACAAGACAACAGCCTGACGTGGCTACACAAACATACAATCGCCTGACTCGGCTATACACGAAGATAACGGAATCAAGCGGTGACACCCAGACGAGACAACACATACACATCTACTTGCAAATTCTGTGCAGCGACAATTTCTTAGAAGACGTGGCCCGACACGACATAATTTGCAAAGCAACAACTTGTGTACGATACAGTTAAACAAAGTTCCGTTAGGCCCTTGGCGACGCAAATTCATATGCATACGACTATGCATGTAAATTCAACGCTGTAGAAAAATTTTGTATAC
Source organism: Scaptomyza pallida (assembly GCA_018152965.1). Classification (NCBI taxonomy): domain Eukaryota; kingdom Metazoa; phylum Arthropoda; class Insecta; order Diptera; family Drosophilidae; genus Scaptomyza; species Scaptomyza pallida. Next base: position 1,345,707 of record JAECXP010000220.1, read on the forward strand.
CAAAAATCAACATGAGTCAACTACGCAGTGGTAAAATTATTGCACCGACACCAAACATAGATGAAATTGTTAATGCGGATGACGATACCGACTACGATGATCTAGCCAGTGGACAAAACCATAGTGCAAGCATCAACGCCATATCCAATTGGAAAAAATCACCTATTACCTAAAGATGGGAAGATTCCATCAGTATCAGGATCCCAATTGTCAAGAAAATCAACAAAAACGCAGATGCTTCAAGTAGAGATGCATTATTTAAAAACTTAACAGCAAATTCAAAGTCACCGTGCTGCTTTAGACTTTAAGGAAAAGGAGCTCTTCAGAGACAACTTCAAATGGTCCAACTGGAAGAAGACGAAGAAGAGCAGGAACAGAACGAAAACAGGGAAAATGGTGATAACAAAGTGACGGATGAGGGATTCGACGAAGCGCAACATCGAACACGTGAGTGGGTTGGCGGTCAGCCACAAAGGTTAGAATTCAGGGATGATCAATACAATCACAATTATAATGAAAATATTATGAAAACATTTATGGCCCGACAAACAATTACTCAAGATCTTCCTACTTTTTCTGGAGATCCACTTGAGTGGCCAATATTTTATTCCGAGTTTATTAACAGCTCAAATATATGTAACTATTCCGACTATGAAAACATAGGTAGACTAAGAAAAGCTATTACTGGCAGCTATACAGAGCAAAAGAGTGTGTCCAATCACTTTTATTGTTATCTCAAAATGTTAATGCCATTATCAATTCATTAAAAGACAAATTCGGAGACTCTGTGCATATAATCAGACATTTAATAGACAATATCCATCATCCACCTGTTAAAGGTGATAATATTGAAAAACTTATTAGTTTGTACGACATACTAACTAATTTAATTGGGATACTTAAAAGTTTTGAAGAACAAGACCATATTCGTAATCCAATTCTGTTTGACGTAGTATTGGAAAAATTGCCATTAGGACAACGACTAGCCTTTATGCAATTTTTTCATGAGACAAAACAAAATGATCCAAAGTTGATTGCACTACATAAATGGTTAGGTAAAAGAACAAAAGCTGCTCAAACACTTGGATTTGGTCAAACTAAATCAAAGGAAACAACATTGATCGTTGCACAACGAACTTTTGCATAAGGATAGGAAAGTTAATGTTGTCAAACAAAACACTAAATTTAATGAGAAATCTGAGGTACAGGTAGAAAAAAGCTGCAACATCAACTTAAATAATAGCAGAGTACTTCTTAAAGTTACACCCATAACTATTGTCGGTCCAAACAAGTCAATAGATACATTTGCTTTATTAGACGAAGCATCCACGGTATCACTTTTGGATCAAGATCTGGCTGATGAACTGGGTTTAGATGGTCCTACTCAACCACTGAGAATGCAGTGGACAAACAACGAGACATACGAGCAAAACGATTCAAAAGTAATTAGTGTCTGTCCTTCAAAATCATTCACTCTAAGAAAGGTAAAAACAGTTTCAGATCTAAATTTGCCAATTCAGACTATAAATGTTAACGATCTAGTCAAAACATGGACATTTTTAAAACCATTCACCGACTGTTCGTACAATAACGCGAAACTAAAATACTAATTGGCCAAGACAACTGGTCAGTTATTATAACCAGAAAATTGAAATTCAATTCATATGACGGCCCAGTAGCTAGTAAGACAGCGTTAGGTTGGGTCAGTCATGGTATGGCCAACACGAACTCTAGTCGAACAGACCATATTTATAGTATCAGTGATTGTGAAAACAATACTAATGACAAAGACGATTTAAACATACTACAGGATCTTGTAAAATCTTATTAGAATTTAGAGAATACTCTGACCAATTCAAAAGACATTCCGACTTCTGTAGACGACAGAAAATGTAATAAAATTACGAGACTACTGTTGGGAGCTGCCGAGCCTTTTCGACAACTTTGATTTGCTTAATAAAAGAAAGTAAACCGGCACAATGTCTTAGTTTTTCACAATTATTTATTAAGCAGATCGCCTGACATTTAATTACAAAAGGCGCGCGACGCGTTCTTTACATTTGTTCTTTTAGTTTATTTTATTTTAATGTGCACTGGTCAATGCCTTGCTATTTGGCATTACACGCAACCGATGTAGACGAAAGACAATCAAAGAGTAATATGCATGCGTGCTTGGCTTAGCTAGGTATGCAAGAAGCAAAGAAGAGAAGTGCAGTTATAGAATATATGACGATAGCTTAAGAGAGCAGCGCTGCTTTAAGCGCTTGCAAGTTAACAAATTAAGAGCGTACTCAGGCAGCAACAGCTGCTGCCCTAAACATCCTCCCCCCCGTTGAAAAACCCAGAGTTTTCAACAGGATCATTAACGGGAAGAATGACTAACTTGTTGACAGCTCGACGTGTTGTTCCAGTGGGCGTGCGCAGGACAGCGACGCGTACAACGCCATCATCTCCGTGGATGGTCTCTTCAACTCGAGCTAGGGGCCATTTTAGTGGGGGTAGATTTTCGTCCTTTATACAAACTAGATCGTTCACCTTGAGAGAGGTCTGAGAAGTCCTCCACTTTATACGCTGCTGAAGAAGAGAGAGGTACTCCTCCTTCCATCTTTTCCAGAAAAGTTGCTGGATGTAAGTAGCATGCTGCCAGCGATCGAGACGGCTGCAGTTCAGAGATGAAAGGTCTGGCTCAGGGAGTGCAACGAGTGGTCTACCAATAAGAAAATGGCCAGGTGTCAAAACGTCAAGGTCTGCGGGATTTTCTGAAAGCGATACAAGAGGGCGTGAATTAATTATTGCTTGAATTTGGCACACCAAGGTGCGCAATTCATCAAATCCAAGAATCGAAGACCCCATAGCGCGATATAAATTATGCTTGGCTAGCTTAACTGCGGCCTCCCATAGGCCGCCGAAGTGGGGCGATCGAGGAGGTATGAATTTCCAGTCGAATCCATTGCTCCAGCAGTAGGCATGAACTGACTCGAGATGCTTTTCATTTAAGAATAACTTCCGCAGCTCCAGTAACTCGTTTTTTCCACCAACGAAATTAGTTGCATTGTCAGACCAGACGCAGTTGGGTATGCCGCGAGTAGCAACGAATCGCTTAAGAGCGCTTAGGAAACCATCAGTAGAGAGATCCTTGACAAGTTCTAACCAAACAGCCTTGGTGGCGAAGCAAACAAAAACGCATATGTAGCACTTGTAAGGAGCCTTATTCCGAACCTCTGGCCTGTAATAAAAAGGGCCGCAATAATCAACTCCTGTGATCGTAAATGCTTGTGAGCTCTGGACTTGTTCTTTTGGTAGACTTGCCATGATGTGTTCAACAAGGCGTGGACGTGCTCTACAGCAAATGATGCACTTGCGCAGGGCTCGCGATACTGTTTTTAGACCGCTAATTGGCCAATACTGCGTTCGCATCGCAGCAAGAAGAGCTTGGGGACCAGCGTGATGGTACTTACGATGAAAGTAAGTTACGATAGATAATGTCAAGGGATGATTCTTCGGTAGCGAAATTGGATGGCGGGCGTCGAAGCCAAGTGTTGAATTCGTCAGGCGTCCGCCTACACGCATTAAACCGAAGTCATCTAAGAACGGGCAAAGCGATGATATAATACTTGACGAGCTGACAATCTTTTTCTTCTGAAGCTGAATATATTCTTCATGCAGATGAGCCCTTTGAACGACGCGAATAAGAATGTATGTCCCAAGACGAATGTTTTCTGAAGAGGTCCGCAGATTGATGAACTTGTGCACATAGCCAAAAATGCGCTGTGTGATTCCAAATGAGTTTATGTATTTCAACGATAGCGACATATCGCCATAATCAGACGTAACTAAGAGAATCTTCTTCCGAATATCCGGTAACTGGAGCTGAGGAAGGCAGTGTGCTGGCCATTGATCAAGATTTTCCTGCAAGAACGGAGTACCTCGCAGCCAAAGCGCTGAGTGCAATAGCCCCTTTGGTGATGCTCCCTTGGAAAGAATATCAGCAGGATTCATTGAAGTCGGCACATATCGCCATTCCATATCCGACGTTAGCTCCTGTATGGCAAAAATTCTATTTGCGACAAAGACATTGAATTTAGATGATTCTTCTAGCAACCAAGAGAGGACTACTGATGAGTCTGACCAGCAGTAAACCTTGCAGTTAAAAATCTTCATCTTTACTATTTCGGAGACCAATTGTGCAAGCAAGTGGGCAGCGCATAGCTCGAGCTTCGAAATCGTGATGGTTTTTAAGGGAGCGATACGAGCCTTTGAGCAGAGTAAGTGAGACTGCACCTGGCTGCGAGTTCGAGAGACAGTATAAATGCAGGCTCCATAAGCTTCCAAACTTGCGTCCCAAAATGCGTGTAACTCGAGTACCGCACTTGGAAGTAGAACGTAACGGGGAAATTTTGCGTGATGCATCTCAATAAAGTCGTCACAAAATTTCTTCCAGGCTGTAGCAAGGAGCTGGGGCAAGCTTTCGTCCCATGCTAATTTTTCTCTCCACATCCTTTGCAAAATGATTTTCGCTCTGGTCATTGTGGGCCCGATAAGCCCAAGTGGATCATAACATCTTGCTATGGTCGCTAAAATGGAGCGCTTCGTGCGACTTTTGCAGTCATCGTGAAGAGTAAACGTGAACAAGAAAGCGTCCTCGCGTGGCTCCCAAACAAGTCCGAGTGCCTTTGTGACGTCAACGTTGTCATCGAACTTAAGAAGACTTTCCCTTTCGCTATTTGGAATGTCGTTGATAACGTCTAAACTTTGGTCCTTAGCTAGCTGATGCATAGCGCGTATGGCAAGGAATGCGGCGGGCTTAGTTCCATAGGTGACAGTATTCAACTTGTAGCATTTTATATCCTCTTCGGGAGAGTCACGCCACAGTATGCATTGGAACCAGTCATCAGGAGCGGCGAGCCGGACGCACCGATACATCTTGCAAATATCAGCTGTCAGGGCGATAGGAAAGGTTCGAAAACGAATAAGTATATTAAAAAGCCTTTCTTGGATTGTAGGACCAGCCATGAGAATATGGTTTAAGGATAATCCAGACGTGGTAGCGGCAGAGCCATCGAAGACAACTCTGAGCTTTGTTGTTGTGCTATCCTCTTTCAGCACGCAATGGTGAGGTAGAAAATATTGGCATCTGTGCATATCTGCGCTCGGCACCAGCGACATATGATTGAGATCGACGTATTCCTTCATGAATGCCGAATATTGCGTCTTAAGGTGAGGAGCCCGAACTAATTTTCGCTAAAGGTTTTCAAGCCTGCGCCGGGCTTGCATGTAAGATTCACCCAGGGACTCTGGGCCATGTGTGAATGGCAGGCGAACCGAATATTCGCCTGAAGGCAATCGAACAAAATTCTGCTGAAAGTGGGCCTCGCAAGCGAGCTCTTCCTTTGTAGCCTTGGAAATTGGTTCAACTTGATAGTCGATTTCCCAAAAACGACGCACTAAACCATCCAGCCGAGTGCTGTGAGTGCTAGCGTTCGATGATCTTTGATTAACGACGAACGACGAGAGTTTTGGGGTCCGATTACCGCCACCAGATAAGATCCAACCCAGTTGTGTCTTCTGCAACAATGGTAGACCTGGCGCTAGCTGTATTTGCCCAATGCAAAGTAGCTCAAAAAATAAACCAGCTCCGATGAGAAGATCTATACGCTGAGGTATATTAAATGAAGGGTCGGCTAGTTGGATGTTGGAGGGAACGTTCCAACTGAAAGTGCTCACGGACACCCCAGGCTGATTTTCAGTAATTGTCTGGGCGATGACAGCAGTAAGGCTTGCAACAAAATCTGAAGTCCGCGACTTCAGGACGAGGTCGACTGAGTGTCCTTCTGTTTTGAAGTTGGCATCTCCTATGCCAGAAACTGCAGCCTGTGTTTTGATTTTACGAAGTTGTAATTGATTTGCGAAACGAGTAGTAACGAAGTGTAGCTGTGAGCCGGAGTCTAGGAGTGCTCGGCAAGGAACAAAAGAGCCAGAGTTGTTTTTAATAAGTACAACAGCTGTAGCTAGTAGCACGGCATCAGATGTCGAGTGAGATACGAGAGCTTGATGAGAGGTTGGAGATGCCGGTGTGGTGCTGACTGCAGGAAAGGACCCAACTGCAAGCTCGTGAGTGGTGTTGTGGGTGCCGATGGGTGAAGTTTGCATAAAGTGCAACAGAGAATGATGCTTTGCGCGGCATGTGCGGCAGCATCCAGACTTGCAGTCTCGAACTTGCTTTAAGACAATTTAGGTACAGGGAGGGCCTTTTAGCTTCCTTTTGTCGTAAGTTTGGAGATAAGTTTCCAAAGCGTGGGCACTGGTATATTTGATGGCTTGTGTTTTCGCAAAAAGAACACCGAATGGGCTCATTGGAGGCAATGAACGATTTTCTTTGATTTGTACTCACGGTTTTGCCTGACTTGCCAGTGTGATCCTTTTGCAATGCAAAATCCATATTTTCAAGTGTTCTACATCGTTTTTCCAAAAAGATTTTAAGTTTATTCCAAGATGGTAGCTCGCTGCTTGAAGAAGCTTCTTCCCACTTTGCCTGAGACGCCTTATCAAGCATATGCGTAAGTGATTGCACAATGATACAGTCGGCTATCTCCTCCTTTGACGCAAATGATTCTGAAGCACAAAGATGAGAGGTGACCTTGTCGGTGAACTCTCTTAACTTTCCTGCAGACGCATCCACCTTCTCAAGCCCAAGTATCTCTCTGATGTGTGCCTGTAAAATAATACGTTTGTTATAGAATCGATTTTTAAGAACTTCCCAAGCGATAGTATAGTTGCCCTCATTTATTTCCAACGACTGTATGGCATTCAACGCGGTACCGGTTAAGCAGGAACGCAAGTGCTGCAGCTTTTCTATAGACGAGAGCTCGGCCTCCTTGTCGATAATGCTCGTAAACAGCGAATAAAAGTTGGTCCAATCAGCATAGGAGCCATCGAAGCTAGGTAGTGTCAAATGAGGCAAACGAGATCGACTGGGAATGACGATGACTGACTGAGTGTCGGTGGGATTTGGTTTGAGTGTTGAACTGAGCGGCATGCTGCTGAGTTTGCTTAGCGCACGTTGTAAGGTAGTTCTAAGCTGCATTAATGCGGAGCAAAACTGTGCTGGCAACTCACTAGACATGGAGTCAAAGTATATCTCTTCCAAACTGGAATGAGCTGCATCAAAATTTGTCTCCAGTTTGCTTAATAAGTCCAAAAGAGCGTTCAGAGCATACTCATCAAGCGCGGATAGCTTGTTGTCATCTATATCTTGGTACAGATGCTCCAATCGGTTAAAAATTGACTGCCTCAAAATTGACACTTTATCCACATTAGCACCAGTTGAGGCATTCATGTTTGATGTAGAGCTGGAGCCAGAAGCCTCACCGTTGGAGTTTTCATCAACCATGATGCTTTTTGAGCCTTCACCAGTTTTAAGGTTAAAGCTCACCAAAATATTGCAATTAAAATGCTTTTAGTTATTGCGGGGCGTTTGTATGTATTGCTCACAAGGTATAAGACGAAAGAAAAATAAAATACAGCAAGCTCAACTGCAACTACGATAGTCTGCAGCAATAATGTGACACGATGAGTTTAATAAGGCACTATACGGGAGGCGAGTACTTTTATCTAGCACTGTACGAGAATTGTAAGTCAAAAGCGAAATCGAACAGAACTAACGGCGGGCGCGCGTACGCATGTATGTACATACTTGTGTGTGTATGTATGCACGCACGTTTTTCACCGAAGCACCGAAGCAGCGAGATTATGCCTATGAAGTACCTAACTGTTTATGAACACGTGCACGTATGTACATACATATGTATATACATTTGACTGTATAAATCAGTCACTGAGTTGATGATAATTAAACACAAGAACGAACCAAGAAACGCGTCGAGAGATATCACGTCGGGGTCACCAAAATGTTGGGAGCTGCCGAGCCTTTTCGACAACTTTGATTTGCTTAATAAAAGAAAGTAAACCGGCACAATGTCTTAGTTTTTCACAATTATTTATTAAGCAGATCGCCTGACATTTAATTACAAAAGGCGCGCGACGCGTTCTTTACATTTGTTCTTTTAGTTTATTTTATTTTAATGTGCACTGGTCAATGCCTTGCTATTTGGCATTACACGCAACCGATGTAGACGAAAGACAATCAAAGAGTAATATGCATGCGTGCTTGGCTTAGCTAGGTATGCAAGAAGCAAAGAAGAGAAGTGCAGTTATAGAATATATGACGATAGCTTAAGAGAGCAGCGCTGCTTTAAGCGCTTGCAAGTTAACAAATTAAGAGCGTACTCAGGCAGCAACAGCTGCTGCCCTAAACAACTACTTTAAAGAGAAAAGGAGATCATTTCGAATGTGGACTTTTTTGGAAAGAAGATCACATAAAACTCCCAGAAATTTACAGTAACGCATTTAATAGACTAATGCATTTAGAAAGAAAAATAGACAAATACCCATTATATGGACAAAAATACCAATCTATGATAGATTCATATGTATCCAAAGGATACTTGCGTAAACTAAATCCCAATGAGACAGCAATAGAGACCCCATTGACTTACTATCTTCCCCATTTCGGAGTAATTAATGACAACAAACCAGACAAATTAAGGATAGTATTTGACGCTGCATTAAAACACATGGATATTGTTTGAATGATTTTTTATTAACAGGTCCCGATTTATATAATCAACTTGTATCTGTTTTACTGAACTTTAGTGAGCATAAGGTAGTATTCGTAGGTGATATACGAGAAATGTTTTTACAGATCAAAATACGAGAAGAAGACAGACATGCTCAAAGAATTCTTTGGCGAGGTTCCATGTGAGATAGAAAACCAGACGTTTATGAAATCCAGGTACTTTTTTTCGGAGCAAAATGCAGTTCAAGCATAGCTCAACAGATCAGAAATAGAAATGCACTAGACTTTAAAGAACAATTTCCTAAAGCCTATAATGATATCCTAAATAATCATTACATGGATGATTACTTGGGAGGAGCACCTGACGTAGACAGTGCATTCAAACTGATTGAAGAAGTTAGGTATATACACAAACAGGCAAGCTTTGACATGTGTAACTGGATCTCAAACTCCAATGATGTTTTGACCCTTTTAAAACAAAACAAGACCGAGACAAACACAAAAGATATAAAGGGTGTTGTAGAAGAACGTGTTCTTGGACTTATGTGGGATTTCAAACAGGACACTTTTCAATTCAATTTAAAGTTTAAAAAAGCACATGCAAATATTTTGAATCTCAATACACGACCGACGAAACGCGAAGTTCTGAAGATTACAATGCCAATATTTGACCCTTTAGGTTTTCTATCAAATCTGTTAATAGGCAACAAAATCTTATTACAAGCAATTTGGGATAGTGGAGTCGGGTCGGACGATTTGATTACGGACGATAATTTTGAGATATGAAAAAACCTGTGCACAAACATAGCAAAAATCAGAGAGTTTAAAATACAACGGCAAATGACAAAATTTCCAATTAACAAATGTGACACACAATTACATATTTTCTGCGATGCGTCGAAATTAGCATATGCCGCGTGTGCATACTTACACTTCAGTTATGACAATAGGGTAGAATGTTCATTAGTAATGGCCAAATCCAAGGTCGCTCCCTTAAAGCCAATGACAATTCCCAGACTTGAATTACAAGGAGCATTACTTGGAGACAGACTTGGAAAGATGGTCAACGACATTCTTAACATAAAAGTCAATAAAACTTTTTTGTGGAGTGATTCGCGCAAAGATTAGGCGAAATTCAAGAATTAACAAACATAGAAGACTGGAGAAATGTTCCCACAAAATTAAATCCAGCAGACCAGGCAACAAAAATTACTAAAATAGATTTAGCAACTAACGACACGTGGCTGAAAGGTCCATCCTTTTTGTACCATTCACCTTCAGAATGGCCAAAAGGAAAATTCAACGTACAAAATCAGAAACTAGATCCAGAGTCAGATAAAGAATATGTACATGCTATCACAAATTTAACCAGTACAATTATACTACCCGATGTATCTAGGTTTTCCAATTGGAATCGTTTTATTCGCACCACAGCATGGCTTTTAAAATATATAAACAAACTAAAGAACTTAAAATCAGAAACTGAATTGACTATTGATGAGGTCAAAAAAGCAGAATATCTTGTGTATAAATCCATACAATCTGATTCATATAAAGATGAGATTGAATGTTTTTTGAAATTAAAACCCATAGAAAAATCAAGTTCTTTGAAATCACTTCCAGTTTTTATGACAGACGACGGACTTTTGCAACTACGCGGACGATTAAATAATATAACAGAAGTATGTTTTGATTATGATTCCAAGAATCCCATTATATTAAGTACTTTCTATGTTACTAGTAAGATTTTATCATGTAAAGAATTGTCACCTTGGAACAGAAACTGTTTTAGCTAATATTCGTCAGAAATTTTGGATAATTAAGTGTCGAAGTGTTATCAAAAAAGTAATTCGAGAATGTCAATATTATAAAAACAAGAAAGCCAAGCCTGTTTTACCAATTATAGGTCAGTTACCTACATGTAGAGCGCAACCAACTGAAAGAGCATTCTTAAAACAGGAGTAGACTACTTTGGTCCAATAGAAATTTTAGTTAATAGAAGTCACGTAAAACGCTATGGAGTCATATTTACTTGCATGGCATCTCGAGCTGTACATTTAGAAATTGCAGAAGATCTATCCTGTAATGCGTTTTTAAATGTCTATCGCCAATTTGGTAGTCGCAGAGGTTTTCCTATTGAAAAGCAAGTAATAATATAAAAGATATTATATCTAGTTGGTAATCTCGGGTGTCAATCGTACCGTGCCCAGGGGATGAATGGCACTACGTTAGTGTGTCTTATAACGGTGACCTCCGGATACCTGGCACCTCCGGTTGTATAAGTGCCCAAACCAAGGTATGGGGCTCTGCCTTGGGGGATACGTCGTTCCCCATTACTCGTGGGATCTCATATGGACCAAAATCAAATAATAAATTTACCTCTCGGGGACATCCCTGCCCTCTCATCGACTACGGTCGAACAAGTTTCTTTACAGGAAACCAACGTTGCAGCTGAGCAGATGGAGACGGATGCCCAGGCTATGGATGTCAATCCGGAAAGCCTAGCCTCCAACTCCATCTCCGAGGAGCAGGAAGAGGCTCTGTTAGCCTCACCACCACCAGCGGCAAACTCAAATTCCGCCAAACCCAAACTTGGCGGCGCAGCCAGGAGGAGACTCCGCGTACTCCTCGACAAGGGTATGCCATTCGAGGAAGCAAGGCGGCTAGCCCAAAAGCCCCTGGAGGCCTCACTTAGGCAGACTCTGAAGATGAAGGCTGCACCCACCCCGGCAACCAAACGGATGCGGTCGACACAAGCGACCCCCGAGGAAGCCACGCCGAGGAAGATCTTGGCCACTGCTAAAGGCGCGGGTTCGGTATCGGTGGTAAAACATCATGCTGCAGTTGCAGCTGATGCGAATGCTCCAACACATGCCGCAACCACAACGCCCGCTAGCAGTGCCAAACCTTCCTATAGAGAAGTAGCAGCATCTCACAAGATGGCCATACTACCACATGGCTATCCGGAGGTGCTGTTAACAACCGACCAGCTCAGCAGAGTGCAGATGGAGGTGCTGAGCACGATTGTAGCACAGAGAAAAGGGACTTTTAAGCCCCTATTCAGCGGCTGCACCTTCCGCCCGGGGTGGATGGTAATGACCTGTGGTGACGCTCCAACCGCAGAATGGCTAAAGGTAACAGTGCCTAAGCTAAATCTGTGGAAGGATGCGAAACTGCAGGTCTTACCTGAAACCGATGTTCCTCGGCCTTAGGTATTTATTGGCTATTTTCCGACCTTCGGGAAGGAAAGCAAAGCCGATACTATCCTGGGTCTGATAGAGGAACAGAACGCGGGTATGCGAGTAGGGGACTGGAGAGTGCTCCATAAGGAGCAAAAGGGTCCTATGGTCGGTCTGACCATTGCACTGGACCCCCACTCCGCAAACCAACTCCGCAGCCAGCAGGGCCAGATAAACTTCGCCTTTGGAAAGGTACACCTCAAGGCCAAGGGTAAGCAATCCCGTGCCCAGGCCGAAGATGTGGTCCCACCAACGACGCAACCAATGGAAGAGGCACCCTGTTGTTCCAAGGATGCGCAGCCGGCAGCCGCAGAGATAACGCCAATGCCAACCCCTTCCCAGGGCGAGGCAGTGGCAAATGTCACAGCGGCCAACGCAAGCGGTCCTGGGGCAGCAGCTGTGCCAACCCGACGTCCGGCAGCCAGAGGAACGCTCCCACCTCAGGCACAACACCGGCCCCCCCTTCACGGTCGCCTCCCAAAACAAACAAGGCGCAGTAAGGGCGAGCGGCTGTCGGACGAAGAGTCTGCTCTAATGAGGAGCAACAGAGGGCGTAAGGTGGCGGCAGCGGGCCGCAGGCGGGCACTCTGATGCCCCCACACACATCAACACCCATAAGCCTACGGAGACGGGCTAAATGTCTCCAGGCGAATCTTCACCATGCCAGAGCTGCCTCGGATGTGCTCAGCATGAGATTCGCAACCGAGAACATGGACGTCGCCTTTATCCAAGAGCCATGGATTGGCTCAGGACAGGTCCGTGGACTCCATTCAGTGTCTGGTAAGTTACTTTATAAACCTAACTCGCCACGTCCAAGGACAGCACTGCTTATTAATAAGCAATTAACTTTCGTTCCCCTCACACAGTTTATTACTGATGACCTGGTGGCGGTTTGGGTAAAGATGCCCACAGCGCAGGGTGCTATAGAGATAGTGCTGGCCTCTGCATATCTGCCGGGAGACACCGACAGTGCTCCAACAATGGAAGTCCGCTCCCTGGTTGAGCATTGTCGTCGAAAAAAATCTCCGATGGATCATCGCCTGCGATGCAAACGCACACCATGAGGTATGAGGAAGCACGAATACGAATAAGAGAGGTGAGTACCTTCTTGAATACATTATTAGCAACAATATAAGCATAATAAACAGGGGTAACGAACCTACATTTATAAATGCCATTAGAGGCGAAGTCCTAGACCTAACGCTCTGTAGCACCAATATGTTGTCCGCTATCTCCAACTGGCATGTATCAGGGACGGTTTCAATGTCGGATCATCAACACATAAGATTCGACATAACCAGCACCGAGATACAATACTCAGTTACCAGAAATCCTAAAAGAACCAACTGGGATATCTTTCACCTTGAACTTGAGCATCGTGTAAACCGCTCCACTCGTCCAATTTTAACACCTTTCGAGTTGGAAGCAGAAGCAAATGAGCTTCACCAACACATTGAAGATGCATTCCATAGAGGATGCCCTGAAAAAGTCCACAGAGCTAAACGTGACGTCCCATGGTGGAACGACACTCTTGAAAAGCTCAGAAGGACTGCCAGAAAACTCTTCAATAAGGCCAAAGATGGGAAAGCCACATGGCTCTCCTATAAAAGTAGCCTAACGCTCTATAATAAAGAGCTGAGAAGGTCTAAGAGAGCTACATGGAGAGATCACTGTGGGAAGATCACAAAACTTCCCGAAGCGATTCGCCTTCAAAAAGCAATCAGTAAAGACCACTCAAATGGGTTGTGCACACTTAAGAACCCGGATGGTACCTACACCAATAGCCCAGAGGAAACCAGCAAACTTCTGTTGGAAACCCACTTCCCGGGCTGTGTGTTCCTACCAGAAGTGGGGAAGGGGCCAATGGCCACAACCATGAATCCCACCAACACTTCTGGTACAGGCACTATTCCAGTGGCGGACGATGACCAGGTAGATGAGGTATCTCCAACCCCACCATCTACACTGCGCAATAAGCTCCCACATGGAATATTTCATCATAAAAGTGTACAATGGGCTATAAACAACTTTAGCCCATACAAATCCCCTGGACCGGATGGTATCCAACCATACCATCTGCAACATGGGGCGGACATGGTGGTGCCATCTTTAGTCCGGCTCTTCAGAGCTAGTCTAGCTCTTGGACATATTCCAAACAAATGGGCAACGGTTCGGGTCGTGTTCTTGCCCAAGGCAGGAAAGAAAGATTCCCAAATGCCAAAAGCATACAGACCGATCAGCCTTAGCTCTTTTTTCCTAAAGACAATGGAAAAACTCCTTGACCATCACATTCGGGTTACTAACCTCAAGGAAAAGCCCTTACATCGTTTTCAATATGCATATCAAACAGGAAAGTCTACTGAGACTGCTATACATTGTGTAACGAACCTTCGGCTATCCCGAATAAAAGCTGGGCTAGCTCTCGCGGTTTTGAGGGTACGTGCCAACAAATTTGTATTTGTGGCGCTGCGACAAATAATAACGCCGGGTGTTTCGAGTTATACTCTATTTAATTTGCACTGTTCTTGAGTTGTTTATACAGAGATATCTTATATCTAGTTCAGCCCGCGCTGTTCTAGGACCCACACTATGTATCCTTGTCTTAGGACTGCTGGTGATCCGTCAGCCTGCCAACCACGGTCGAAACTAGACTCGCCTGCTCGACTAGGTTTATTGCTCACTACACCAGTTACTCGCCAGGACACGCTATTGGCTTTCTTGACTCCGCAAGAAGCTACCAATAGTACTCCTACTCGCTGGTGTAAGTGTGCTTCACCTGTCCTACGCCAGGTTCTCCAGTTCGGCACGATGGTAGCAAGGATCTGTTTCACTCGGGCTGCCCGCTGAACAAGTCTAGATAGCGTTCACGTCGGCCAGGATGTAACCGTACTTAGAATAGTTTTACAATATGTTGATTTAGTCTTGATTGATTCTTAATAGTGCACAGGATCTTATTTATCGCCTTCTCGAATGTCCTGTTGCGTTTCTCGACCGACCGTAACGTATACTCGCGTGTTTCACTCTTGATTTTCAGACCCCAATGGTCTGCTGCTGCCTCCTTTTATACGCGCTGTCATCTCGCTGGAGCGGGGCCTGTCTTCGCCAAAGTCACTTCAAGGGCAAAGGTGGCGTGATGCTAAATTGCCCTTAGCAACAGCGGTTACTACTCGCTGTTATTCACGCCTGCCGTTAGTGTGACAGTGATCACTATACCAAGCGATCGCACCGCTCACACACTAACGGTTCTTTGCCCTGATGTTAGACACGTCTCTATACGCTGACATCCTTTGTCAGAGTGAGACAGCATCTGAATTCGCCGCGTTGTCAGGACCGGTCTCGGGTGTGTTCTGTAGCATCCTCTCCTCTCTCGATTGTACCTCTATATATATGTAGTTTGTTTGTTCTATTGTTATATATCTATGTGTATATATATTCTGCCACATAAATATGTATGCCAATATAATATATAATACAAACACTAATATATTCGGCAACAATATTTGTGAGGTGCAGCCATAGCTCCTCACACTCCCTCCTTCCTTCGGAAGTGGAAAGCTTCCACTTGTTTTTTTTTCCTTTTGAATCATAATTCAAATTTGGCGCCACCGGTGTGGCCGTTTCGCCAATTTGAATTTGGCGCCGTGGTGTTGCGCTGTGCATTGGTGTTGCGTGTCGGCCAGCTTTTTGACACGCAACATACTGACGCAGAGCTGCCAGATCGGTAGCTTTGCCCTTCTGATCAGCTGTGTGGAGCTGTGGAGCAGAGGTGTGACATTCAGCTTTTGTCACGCAGCGCCATCCGATCGGTGTTACCAGATCATGGCTCGATCGGCACTCTCCACCCCTGGTGTTAGATGACTTGCCGCATGCTGTGAAAAAATAGTAAATAAACGTGAGTGTGTCAATTTTTCCAGGCTTTTCGCCATTTTCATGCTCTTCTTCTGTTGCAGGCTTCCGCCCCAACTTGGAGGTTATGATGTTTTCCCCCCCTTCGTTGCTGTGGCTGCAGGTGAGTTTTGTTCTGACTGTTTACATTGCACATGCACTTGTGACATGTGTTGCTGTTTTTTTTTCTCTTTTTTCAGGTTATGCCTGCCCCATGTGAAATATATGTACAAACACGCATATATATGTCTTCACCTTTTTTTTTTTTTTTTTTTTTTTTTTTTTTTTTTTAAGTGCTATATAATTTGTGTTCTTCCTACTCGTTTATGAACACCTTTGCGCCTTCGCGTGACGTCCGCAGTCTATACCGCCGGCCAGCCACCCAAAATAACCTGCAAATGCGTCGGTCGGACCCTTCCACAGCCGCTGCCGCGATCTCTGGCGGCCACTCTCGCGGGGACAATTCCCTCCACTGGACCCGCCCGGTCGGCGCCGACGCTTGTCGCCGGAACAAAGGACGCGCGGTGCGTGCAGTTTGGGGGCACGACGATTGTCGCTGCAACGTCGGGCGCACTCTGATCGGCGATCGCCGTGAGTCGCCCGGCGTTACCGTCGCACGCACCGCCTCATCCTCCATCCCGGTTCCTGGCTGTCGGGGCTGTGGCCACTCCCACGGCGATCGTCGCTGGGATGGCGACTTGGGCCCAGTTTCGGAGTTGTCCTCCGTGGTGGTTGTCAATCCCCCCGTTGTCGGTGGCGTCGGTACTCTCTCCGTTGATGGTGGCGTCGGTGTCCGCGTTGTCGGTGGCGTCGGTACTCTCTCCGTTGATGGTGGCGTCGGTGTCCGCGTTGTCGGTGTCGGCGTCAATTCCCTGACCTCGCAGCCCGGTGGCTGTTCGATTTCTTCTCGCCACGCTATCACCACCGTCACCTCGTGTTGCCACGCGCCGTTGACGAACCGCGACTTTCTACTCGTTGTGGCCGTAGGCGCGTTTTGTGGTACCTCCTCGTCGTCTGCCTTACCCTCGTCGTCGGCCTTATCCTCGGCTTTATCCTCCTCGGCTTCATCCTCGTCCTCGCTGGCCATGGGGTCATACACTTCGGGCTCCGGTGCGTTACGATCTGGGAACAGCCAGTTACTGGCCACGCTCTCCTCATCGGACGAAATGACAATGATGTCTGCTGCCTCTTGCCTGGGCCACGGCGACGGTGGCCTAGCCCGCTGCCACTCGGGTGGTGGTGTCGGTGGCGCGTAATGCGGGGACACCGGCCGCAAGAATTCTTCCTCCTCGTGGTCGCTGGCCATCTCCTCTTGGGCCTCCCTCCGCAGTCGCAGGTACTCTTCTAGGCGGGCCTCGTACGCCTCCCTCCTGAACTCCTCGTCGACGCCTGCGCTCTCTAGGGAACTTGACGGCCTCTCCGAGTCGCTACTTCGCGACTCTGGACCGACGGATTCGTCGCTCTTCATCCTTATGCCCGACTCCCCGTCGTCATCCCCACGCAACGGTGACGCCATTAATACCAGCACGTCGGGCGACGGCTCACGCTGGCGACGTACCGTGCGTCTCCGTGGGTGAAAAGGGAGCCGAACGGCTGGCAACGGAACCCGCCGGCGTCGGATAACTCGTCGAGGTGCTTGTCGTGCCCGCATGTGTGCGGCACGGACCCTGGGATCCCGGCTGCTGGCGAATGCAATTTCGGCTGCAAGTGCGTGTGCGTCCATCTCGAATTTAATTTTGTTAAAGAGGCTGGGCGCATGGCTGACGTCCTCTTTTATACCCTCCGGTGAGTGTGTGTTTTACATCGTTCGTGTTTGTGTTAGTGTCCGATCAACGGTGTCCTTACCGTTATAGCCGCCATGTTTGTCAGCACTCGCTCTCTGGGTGCTGCTATCTCTTTCTGTTTGCTTTGACTTACGGCAGCGTTCTCGTTCGCACGTAAATTCGCCGCGAACAGGGCCGTTCCGACCTTTTGACCGTTGGGCGCTACTTAGTTATTTTTATTTTATTTATTTTATTTATTAATTATAATTTATTTATTTATTTTTTTTTTTTATTATTTTATTTATTTATTATAATTTATTTATTAATTATTTATTATTTTATTTATTTATTATAATTTATTTATTAATTATTTATTATTTTATTTATTTATTATAATTTATTTATTAATTATTTATTATTTTATTTATTTATTATAATTTATTTATTAATTATTTATTATTTTATTTATTTATTTTTATTTTTTTTTTTTTAATTTTAATTTTTTTTTTTGTTATTTTATTCATTATTATATATGTACTTGTACATGTATCACCCCCTTCTTTTTTTTTTAAAAAAAATAATTTGACTTTGTTTCTAACTTTTTCCTTTTGTTTTCGTTTTCCAGGTGTAAACTCAGGTGAGTATTTATGGGATACCTTGTTTGATTATATAATTAACGTTTTCCTTATTTTCTTTCAGAGTTCCAGTTTTTTTTTTTCTACCGGTTTTTTTTTTTTCCTCCTTTACGCGTGTTTTTTTTTTCCCTCTCCTACGCGTTTTTTTTTTCTCTGCGTTTTTTCTTCGTTATTTTATTGTCGTTGCTTCCGCAACTCCCTCATCTCCATGCGGCTTCAGATCGCATATGTGCGCTCTTCGCTCCTTTTTCTCTTCCCCGCCTCGCAGTCTTACTATGACTGGCGAGATGAAATCCACTATGGTGTAGGGGCCTGCATATTTCGGGGCCAGTTTCGCAGCAAATCCCTCCGCTGCATTCGAAAGGTGGTGCTCTTTTGCCCATACCCTGTCGCCTATCTTCGGCTTCCATGCCCGTCTCCTTAAGTTGTAGTGTCGGGCTTGGTCTTGAGACGCTTTCTCTAAGCTGCGTCTGACCAACTCGAACACTTCTTTGAGCCTTGAGGCTTTTTCAGTGGGTGTTTGAGTACCCCTGCCGGTACCAATCGTGGCTTCGTCAAACAATGCGTTTGGCAACCTTGGTTCGCGTCCTTGCGTGATAAACGCCGCACTATAGCCTGTAGAGGCCGATACACTTGTGTTAATGGCTAGTGTTAATTCGGGCAGTAGTTCGTCCCAGTTCCGATGGTTGTTCCTGGCATATTGTGCCACCATAGTTTTAACTGTCCGATTTGTCCGTTCTGTAGGGTTTTCTTGCGGGGTATATGGTGCCGTGAATTGGTGCCGTACTCCCAATTCCTTCAGAAAATTTTTGAACGCTTTACTTGTAAACTGCGTTCCATTGTCCGTGATCAACACTTTCGGTACTCCGAACCTTGCCAGAATTCTCTCCCTGAATCCTTTTTGAAGAGAAGCCGTAGTTGCACTTCTCAAGGGGACCAATTCAGACCACTTTGAGAAGCGGTCTACCAATACCAAGAGCATCGTATTGCCATGTTTGGATCGTGGTAAAGGTCCTACGAAATCTGCGCATACTGTGCTCCATGGCTCTTCTGGGATTTGTGTCAACATTCTCCCTGCTGCTGCTATTTGGCTGGGTTTATATTTTTGGCAGATTTCGCAGCGGTGTACGTATGTGCGTGTGTCTCTATATAATCCCGGCCAGTAATAGCGAGCTGCTATTCTTGCGATTGTTTTTCGGCTGCCCAGATGGCCAGCTTTTGCCGCGTCATGGTTTTCTTGTAATACCTGGGTTCGTTTGCCACTTGGCACACAGAGCTTCCATGAGGATACCTCCTCAATACCTGCTCGGTGTGGGATGTGTCGGTATAGGTTACCACCTTCCTCCACATAGTCCGGGTATTTCTTTGGATTTTTCGTTATATCTTCTCTCACCTTCTTAATCCACTTACACTGCGCGTTAGCGTCTCCCATATCTTCGTGCGTGGTGACGATCCGTCCACACGTTTCCTTGAGTGGCTGTCGCGAGAGTGCATCGGCCACTACATTCAGACTACCCTTACGATACTTAATCTCGAAATCGTATTGTTGGAGCTCTAGTGCCCATCTAGCTATCCTTCCGGATGGATTCTCTATCGAGTTGAGCCACTTTAGTGCCATGTGATCAGTGATCACAATGAAGTGGTATCCTTCCAGGTATGGCCTCAGCTTCCTTATTCCCCAAACTATGGCCAAACACTCCTTTTCGGTAGCCGAATAGTTTCGTTCGGCCCCATTGAGTGTTCGACTTGCATACGATATTACTCGTTCGCCTTCCTCCGAAGGTTGAGTTAGGATCGCACCCAAGCCATAGTTGCTAGCGTCTGTCTGTAAACAGAAAGTTTCCGAGAAATCTGGGCACGCCAATACGGGTGATCGCGTGAGCTTGTCCTTGATAGTTTCGAACGCCTTCTGGCGTTCTTCCGACCATTCCCATTTGGCTCCTTTTTTTAGTAAATCGTTGAGTGGGTGGACTGTTGTTGCGAAGTCTGGAACGAAGCGTCGATACCACGATGCCACTCCTAGATACTGCCTCAACTCTTTCACGTTCTCAGGCGGTTTTAGTTCTGCTATCGCAGCCACCTTTTCTGGATCGGTGCATATACCTCTGTCTGTCACCCGGTGACCCAAGTATTTCAGCTCCTTTTTGAAGAAATCGCACTTGTCCACGTTTATCCGTAGGTTTGCTGCTCGTAGCCGCCTGAACACCTCACGCAGATTCTGCATGTGTTCTTCCCTTGTCCGTCCGATGACTATTATATCGTCCAGATACGCAAACGCGTGTGGCATCATATACGGACCTATGACGCGATCCAGCGCCCTCTGAAATGTTGCCGGAGCCGAGTGTAGTCCGAATGGCATTACCTTCCACTGGTATAAACCCTTTCCGGGCACTGTGAATGCCGTGAGAGGCCGGCTCTCTTTTGCCATTGGAATTTGCCAATACCCGTCTTTTAAATCCAAACTTGTGATGTAATGTGCCTCTCTCAACTGATCCAAAATGTGGTTCACTCTTGGTATCGGGTAGGCATCTTTCACAGATCTGCTGTTTAGCTGGCGAAAGTCGACGCACAAACGCCATTTGCCCGTCTTCTTTTTCACCATGACGATCGGTGCGCTGTGTGGGCTGTTTGAAGGCTCGATACAACCCTTTGCCAATAGCTCATCTACCTGTTGGTTGATTTCCGCTTGCATTTTCGGGTTTTTGGGGAAGTATCTCTGCTTTATCGGCCTGTCATCGCTCATCACGATCTTGTGTTCAGTGATTTGGGATGGCCCTTCCAGTTTGGTAAACGCCTCGATTTCCTGTTGCAGAAATTCGGCTATTTCCGCGTCTTCGTGCTGGTTTTTGTCTGGGTTTTCTGCTCTCTCGGTACCTGTCATGGCTTGTGGCTCTGTAGCGGTCTGGACAACTGCCACCGACAGTCTCTCCTCCAGGTTGTCCGCTTTATGTCGCCGTGCTGGAATGGTGACCACCATCCCTGCGCACTTTATCACAATGCCCATACCAGTCAGAAAATCCCAGCCCAGCACTAGGTCATCAATAATGCCTGGCAACACCATTAGATTTAGTTGTAGGTTGCGGCTTCCAAACCAAATTGTGGATTCGATTTCTTCTGCTACCATGCTGTTACGACCGTCTGCTAATCGGATCCGTCTGTTTGTGGTACTTCTCCGGCATCCTTTACTGAGTCTGCAAGCTAACTCTTCACTTACAAAGCTGCTTGTAGCCCCTGTATCGATTGTCGCCTTGTACTGACAATCTCCGATCCTCACGGTGGCTGTCAGTTGCGTCTCTTCCCCTTGCAGGTTTCCGATTAATGCCGAGGGATCGTCCTTGGCGGCCTCCGTTCTTCCCTCGGTTGCGGACGCCGCTGGTCGTTTCCCGACTTACAACACGCTGCTGTTCTCGTCCCTATCCGCCCACAAATCCAACAATAATCCAACATTGGGTTTTGGCACTCTACCGCCCAGTGTCCTCCTTGTCCGCACACACGACACGCTCGTCCTGGGTTGTTAACGTGTGTTAGGTTGGTATTTTGTTGCATTCTTGGAGCTGGCCTTGGTCTCTCCATATCCTGGATCCTCTCTCTTGTGTGTTGCTGTTGCTCCTCCATTGCCATAAAACGGGGTCTGTTTCTGCTTGGCTGTGGTGCGTGGTTGTGTTGGCGTTCGTTTTGGTTGTGGGTAGGTTGGTGTTGATACCGCTCTTGTTGTGGTGGTTGTCGTTCCAGCCGTAAACGCGCCCGGTCATTCTCCAACTCCTCTGAAGCCTCTGCTAACAGCATTAGCTCCCCCAGATTTGTGAACTGGCCCGGTCTTGCGTAAGCACGTAGGTCCGGGAGGCTGTTTGCGTAGATCTTTTGTAACTCCTTCTCTGTTGATAGTCGTAGCGGTCGCATCAGCGTCTGCATCTCCACCATATATACCTTGAAGGGCTCTCCCGGCCTCTGACGCCTTCTACGCACCTCGTCTTCGAGGTTGTCATAGTAGTCTCTCGGTAAGAAGTAGTCCTGGAAACTTGCTACAAATGCTTCCCATGTTGTCCAATGCTGGTTATTTGCGATATACCACTTCAACGCCATACCTTTGAGTAGCTCAGGCATGGTTCGTGGAATCAGGTTGAGGTTCAGCCCGTATGTGTCCGCTGACCATTCCACTTGCTCCAGGAACTCCAAAGGTTTTGACGATCCGTCAAACCTGAACCCCCATTCTCTTACCTGTTTGGCCACTTTCGGGTAGTCTTGGATCATATTCGTGCTTGCACGTTCGTATCTTCTCTCGAAGATATCTTCGTTTCTTCGGTTGGGTGAGGAATCCCACGGCGATCGACGACTTTCTTGGGCATTTAGGGCTCGAGCCGCTGCGCTAGTTGACGGTATGCTTAGTCTTGCTATGTCAATCGCGCCCAGCTCCTTCATCCCCTCCTCTTCTTCTTCGATCGTCGGTTCGCACTCTGTGTTTGGCGATGCTCGACCATACCGTCTGGCCAGCTCGCTGATGCGGATTCCGTGTGCCACCGAGTTTTCGTTTAAACTCACCCACTCTCCAAGTTGTTTCCGCATCAGGTCCATATTGCCTGTCATGTCGAGGCCGAATTCCGTGCCATACTTGATTAATTGTTCTTTTTTTAAGTAATACACCCACGAACGCACCATTTTAGTTATTTTGATTATATCGCGCTATTTGTATATTAGAAGTCGCAGAATCCACGTTGGGCGCCAGTTGTAACGAACCTTCGGCTATCCCGAATAAAAGCTGGGCTAGCTCTCGCGGTTTTGAGGGTACGTGCCAACAAATTTGTATTTGTGGCGCTGCGACAAATAATAACGCCGGGTGTTTCGAGTTATACTCTATTTAATTTGCACTGTTCTTGAGTTGTTTATACAGAGATATCTTATATCTAGTTCAGCCCGCGCTGTTCTAGGACCCACACTATGTATCCTTGTCTTAGGACTGCTGGTGATCCGTCAGCCTGCCAACCACGGTCGAAACTAGACTCGCCTACTCGACTAGGTTTATTGCTCACTACACCAGTTACTCGCCAGGACACGCTATTGGCTTTCTTGACTCCGCAAGAAGCTACCAATAGTACTCCTACTCGCTGGTGTAAGTGTGCTTCACCTGTCCTACGCCAGGTTCTCCAGTTCGGCACGATGGTAGCAAGGATCTGTTTCACTCGGGCTGCCCGCTGAACAAGTCTAGATAGCGTTCACGTCGGCCAGGATGTAACCGTACTTAGAATAGTTTTACAATATGTTGATTTAGTCTTGATTGATTCTTAATAGTGCACAGGATCTTATTTATCGCCTTCTCGAATGTCCTGTTGCGTTTCTCGACCGACCGTAACGTATACTCGCGTGTTTCACTCTTGATTTTCAGACCCCAATGGTCTGCTGCTGCCTCCTTTTATACGCGCTGTCATCTCGCTGGAGCGGGGCCTGTCTTCGCCAAAGTCACTTCAAGGGCAAAGGTGGCGTGATGCTAAATTGCCCTTAGCAACAGCGGTTACTACTCGCTGTTATTCACGCCTGCCGTTAGTGTGACAGTGATCACTATACCAAGCGATCGCACCGCTCACACACTAACGGTTCTTTGCCCTGATGTTAGACACGTCTCTATACGCTGACATCCTTTGTCAGAGTGAGACAGCATCTGAATTCGCCGCGTTGTCAGGACCGGTCTCGGGTGTGTTCTGTAGCATCCTCTCCTCTCTCGATTGTACCTCTATATATATGTAGTTTGTTTGTTCTATTGTTATATATCTATGTGTATATATATTCTGCCACATAAATATGTATGCCAATATAATATATAATACAAACACTAATATATTCGGCAACAATATTTGTGAGGTGCAGCCATAGCTCCTCACAATTGCCTTACAACCAGAATTGAAAAGGTACTAAGCTCCCAGCAGATTGGCCTAGGTGCCTTTATAGACATCTCAGGGGCGTTTGATAATACTTCATATGTAGCCATAAAGACTGCTTTCAATCAGAAAGGAGTCTCTCCCATAATTATTGAATGGATTCTGGAAATGTTAAAATCCAGAATAATCTCAATTGACCTTAATGGCAAACTCACATCTATAGCAGCCACAAGGGGTTGCCCTCAAGGGGGTGTACTCTCTCCTCTACTGTGGACTCTGGTTATAGATGAACTTCTTTACATACTCAATAACGCTGGCTTCACCACCCAGGGTTACGCAGATGACCTTGTTATCTACATCGAGGGCTGGCATGCCCCAACGATCTCAGATCGCATGCAACAAGCACTCAATATAGCCAACAAGTGGTGTCAAGATAAGGGTCTATCGATAAACCCATCTAAAACAGTCCTAGTCCCTTTCACTAGACAAAGGACTCAGACACTACAAAACCCAATCCTTAACGGTACGAAAATTGAATTTTCAAGTGAAGCGAAATACCTTGGGGTGATCCTTGATTCCAAGCTCAATTGAACGCCTCACCTAAAGAGCACTGTCACTAAAGCCACCAGGGCATTCTTTGCCTGTAACAGGCTCTTTGGCAGAACATGGGGACTCAGTCCAAAAATAATCTACTGGTCCTTCGATACTGTTATACGACCCATTCTTACCTATGCTGCCCTAGCATGGTGGACCAAGGTCGAGCAAAGAACTGCAATAAAAACACTATCGAAAATACAAAGCTTAGTATGCATGGGCATCACGGGAGCGATGCGCACTTGCCCGACTGAAGCACTAGGAGTCATAACTGGCATCCCGGCGATCCCGATTCTCATTAAGAAGGAGGCTCGCCTGGGTGCCCTGAGACTTACTAACATCGGTGAACTAAAGCTCGGGGACCTAACGGGTCACTTAAAGGCTCTCACGCCTATATTCAATGACCCTATCATTCGTCTTTCGGACTATAGTTTATCGGGCCCCTTCTTTGAAAGAAACTTCCTTGTATCAATACAAAACAGAAGCACTTGGAATGTTGATCTATCCTGCATACCCAATGGAGCTCAAATCTGGTATACGGATGGCTCTAAACTAGAGAATGGCGACACCGGGGCGGGCATTACTGGACCACGGTTCAGAAAAGCCATAGCCATGGGTAAAACACCTACCATCTTTCAAGCAGAAATACACGCGATAGAGATCTGCGCCCGAGAATGCCTTCGCAGGAAGACAAATGGTGCTACGATCTATATTTTCTCTGACAGCCAGGCATCTCTAAATGCCTTGAGATCATTCCAATTCTCGTCAAGGCTAGTCGAAGAATGTTTCCATCTATTGAACTCTCTGGGAAAAAATAACACGCTAACGGTGGGATGGGTTCCTGGACATGAAGGACATGATGGTAACGAACTAGAAATTGCAGAAGATCTATCCTGTAATGCGTTTTTAAATGTCTATCGCCAATTTGGTAGTCGCAGAGGTTTTCCTATTGAAAAGCAAGTAATAATATAAAAGATATTATATCTAGTTGGTAATCTCGGGTGTCAATCGTACCGTGCCCAGGGGATGAATGGCACTACGTTAGTGTGTCTTATAACGGTGACCTCCGGATACCTGGCACCTCCGGTTGTATAAGTGCCCAAACCAAGGTATGGGGCTCTGCCTTGGGGGATACGTCGTTCCCCATTACTCGTGGGATCTCATATGGACCAAAATCAAATAATAAATTTACCTCTCGGGGACATCCCTGCCCCCTCATCGACTACGGTCGAACAAGTTTCTTTACAGGAAACCAACGTTGCAGCTGAGCAGATGGAGACGGATGCCCAGGCTATGGATGTCAATCCGGAAAGCCTAGCCTCCAACTCCATCTCCGAGGAGCAGGAAGAGGCTCTGTTAGCCTCACCACCACCAGCGGCAAACTCAAATTCCGCCAAACCCAAACTTGGCGGCGCAGCCAGGAGGAGACTCCGCGTACTCCTCGACAAGGGTATGCCATTCGAGGAAGCAAGGCGGCTAGCCCAAAAGCCCCTGGAGGCCTCACTTAGGCAGACTCTGAAGATGAAGGCTGCACCCACCCCGGCAACCAAACGGATGCGGTCGACACAAGCGACCCCCGAGGAAGCCACGCCGAGGAAGATCTTGGCCACTGCTAAAGGCGCGGGTTCGGTATCGGTGGTAAAACATCATGCTGCAGTTGCAGCTGATGCGAATGCTCCAACACATGCCGCAACCACAACGCCCGCTAGCAGTGCCAAACCTTCCTATAGAGAAGTAGCAGCATCTCACAAGATGGCCATACTACCACATGGCTATCCGGAGGTGCTGTTAACAACCGACCAGCTCAGCAGAGTGCAGATGGAGGTGCTGAGCACGATTGTAGCACAGAGAAAAGGGACTTTTAAGCCCCTATTCAGCGGCTGCACCTTCCGCCCGGGGTGGATGGTAATGACCTGTGGTGACGCTCCAACCGCAGAATGGCTAAAGGTAACAGTGCCTAAGCTAAATCTGTGGAAGGATGCGAAACTGCAGGTCTTACCTGAAACCGATGTTCCTCGGCCTTAGGTATTTATTGGCTATTTTCCGACCTTCGGGAAGGAAAGCAAAGCCGATACTATCCTGGGTCTGATAGAGGGACAGAACGCGGGTATGCGAGTAGGGGACTGGAGAGTGCTCCATAAGGAGCAAAAGGGTCCTATGGTCGGTCTGACCATTGCACTGGACCCCCACTCCGCAAACCAACTCCGCAGCCAGCAGGGCCAGATAAACTTCGCCTTTGGAAAGGTACACCTCAAGGCCAAGGGTAAGCAATCCCGTGCCCAGGCCGAAGATGTGGTCCCACCAACGACGCAACCAATGGAAGAGGCACCCTGTTGTTCCAAGGATGCGCAGCCGGCAGCCGCAGAGATAACGCCAATGCCAACCCCTTCCCAGGGCGAGGCAGTGGCAAATGTCACAGCGGCCAACGCAAGCGGTCCTGGGGCAGCAGCTGTGCCAACCCGACGTCCGGCAGCCAGAGGAACGCTCCCACCTCAGGCACAACACCGGCCCCCCTTCACGGTCGCCTCCCAAAACAAACAAGGCGCAGTAAGGGCGAGCGGCTGTCGGACGAAGAGTCTGCTCTAATGAGGAGCAACAGAGGGCGTAAGGTGGCGGCAGCGGGCCGCAGGCGGGCACTCTGATGCCCCCACACACATCAACACCCATAAGCCTACGGAGACGGGCTAAATGTCTCCAGGCGAATCTTCACCATGCCAGAGCTGCCTCGGATGTGCTCAGCATGAGGTTCGCAACCGAGAACATGGACGTCGCCTTTATCCAAGAGCCATGGATTGGCTCAGGACAGGTCCGTGGACTCCATTCAGTGTCTGGTAAGTTACTTTATAAACCTAACTCGCCACGTCCAAGGACAGCACTGCTTATTAATAAGCAATTAACTTTCGTTCCCCTCACACAGTTTATTACTGATGACCTGGTGGCGGTTTGGGTAAAGATGCCCACAGCGCAGGGTGCTATAGAGATAGTGCTGGCCTCTGCATATCTGCCGGGAGACACCGACAGTGCTCCAACAATGGAAGTCCGCTCCCTGGTTGAGCATTGTCGTCGAAAAAATCTCCGATGGATCATCGCCTGCGATGCAAACGCACACCATGAGGTATGGGGAAGCACGAATACGAATAAGAGAGGTGAGTACCTTCTTGAATACATTATTAGCAACAATATAAGCATAATAAACAGGGGTAACGAACCTACATTTATAAATGCCATTAGAGGCGAAGTCCTAGACCTAACGCTCTGTAGCACCAATATGTTGTCCGCTATCTCCAACTGGCATGTATCAGGGACGGTTTCAATGTCGGATCATCAACACATAAGATTCGACATAACCAGCACCGAGATACAATACTCAGTTACCAGAAATCCTAAAAGAACCAACTGGGATATCTTTCACCTTGAACTTGAGCATCGTGTAAACCGCTCCACTCGTCCAATTTTAACACCTTTCGAGTTGGAAGCAGAAGCAAATGAGCTTCACCAACACATTGAAGATGCATTCCATAGAGGATGCCCTGAAAAAGTCCACAGAGCTAAACGTGACGTCCCATGGTGGAACGACACTCTTGAAAAGCTCAGAAGGACTGCCAGAAAACTCTTCAATAAGGCCAAAGATGGGAAAGCCACATGGCTCTCCTATAAAAGTAGCCTAACGCTCTATAATAAAGAGCTGAGAAGGTCTAAGAGAGCTACATGGAGAGATCACTGTGGGAAGATCACAAAACTTCCCGAAGCGATTCGCCTTCAAAAAGCAATCAGTAAAGACCACTCAAATGGGTTGTGCACACTTAAGAACCCGGATGGTACCTACACCAATAGCCCAGAGGAAACCAGCAAACTTCTGTTGGAAACCCACTTCCCGGGCTGTGTGTTCCTACCAGAAGTGGGGAAGGGGCCAATGGCCACAACCATGAATCCCACCAACACTTCTGGTACAGGCACTATTCCAGTGGCGGACGATGACCAGGTAGATGAGGTATCTCCAACCCCACCATCTACACTGCGCAATAAGCTCCCACATGGAATATTTCATCATAAAAGTGTACAATGGGCTATAAACAACTTTAGCCCATACAAATCCCCTGGACCGGATGGTATCCAACCATACCATCTGCAACATGGGGCGGACATGGTGGTGCCATCTTTAGTCCGGCTCTTCAGAGCTAGTCTAGCTCTTGGACATATTCCAAACAAATGGGCAACGGTTCGGGTCGTGTTCTTGCCCAAGGCAGGAAAGAAAGATTCCCAAATGCCAAAAGCATACAGACCGATCAGCCTTAGCTCTTTTTCCTAAAGACAATGGAAAAACTCCTTGACCATCACATTCGGGTTACTAACCTCAAGGAAAAGCCCTTACATCGTTTTCAATATGCATATCAAACAGGAAAGTCTACTGAGACTGCTATACATTGCCTTACAACCAGAATTGAAAAGGTACTAAGCTCCCAGCAGATTGGCCTA
This sequence comes from Scaptomyza pallida, assembly GCA_018152965.1. Classification (NCBI taxonomy): domain Eukaryota; kingdom Metazoa; phylum Arthropoda; class Insecta; order Diptera; family Drosophilidae; genus Scaptomyza; species Scaptomyza pallida. Next base: position 1,374,804 of record JAECXP010000220.1, read on the forward strand.
GGTGCCTTTATAGACATCTCAGGGGCGTTTGATAATACTTCATATGTAGCCATAAAGACTGCTTTCAATCAGAAAGGAGTCTCTCCCATAATTATTGAATGGATTCTGGAAATGTTAAAATCCAGAATAATCTCAATTGACCTTAATGGCAAACTCACATCTATAGCAGCCACAAGGGGTTGCCCTCAAGTGTACTCTCTCCTCTACTGTGGACTCTGGTTTTAGATGAACTTCTTTACATACTCAATAACGCTGGCTTCACCACCCAGGGTTACGCAGATGACCTTGTTATCTACATCGAGGGCTGGCATGCCCCAACGATCTCAGATCGCATGCAACAAGCAATCAATATAGCCAACAAGTGGTGTCAAGATAAGGGTCTATCGATAAACCCATCTAAAACAGTCCTAGTCCCTTTCACTAGACAAAGGACTCAGACACTACAAAACCCAATCCTTAACGGTACGAAAATTGAATTTTCAAGTGAAGCGAAATACCTTGGGGTGATCCTTGATTCCAAGCTCAATTGAACGCCTCACCTAAAGAGCACTGTCACTAAAGCCACCAGGGCATTCTTTGCCTGTAACAGGCTCTTTGGCAGAACATGGGGACTCAGTCCAAAAATAATCTACTGGTCCTTCGATACTGTTATACGACCCATTCTTACCTATGCTGCCCTAGCATGGTGGACCAAGGTCGAGCAAAGAACTGCAATAAAAACACTATCGAAAATACAAAGCTTAGTATGCATGGGCATCACGGGAGCGATGCGCACTTGCCCGACTGAAGCACTAGGAGTCATAACTGGCATCCCGGCGATCCCGATTCTCATTAAGAAGGAGGCTCGCCTGGGTGCCCTGAGACTTACTAACATCGGTGAACTAAAGCTCGGGGACCTAACGGGTCACTTAAAGGCTCTCACGCCTATATTCAATGACCCTATCATTCGTCTTTCGGACTATAGTTTATCGGGCCCCTTCTTTGAAAGAAACTTCCTTGTATCAATACAAAACAGAAGCACTTGGAATGTTGATCTATCCTGCATACCCAATGGAGCTCAAATCTGGTATACGGATGGCTCTAAACTAGAGAATGGCGACACCGGGGCGGGCATTACTGGACCACGGTTCAGAAAAGCCATAGCCATGGGTAAAACACCTACCATCTTTCAAGCAGAAATACACGCGATAGAGATCTGCGCCCGAGAATGCCTTCGCAGGAAGACAAATGGTGCTACGATCTATATTTTCTCTGACAGCCAGGCATCTCTAAATGCCTTGAGATCATTCCAATTCTCGTCAAGGCTAGTCGAAGAATGTTTCCATCTATTGAACTCTCTGGGAAAAAATAACACGCTAACGGTGGGATGGGTTCCTGGACATGAAGGACATGATGGTAACGAACTGGCCGATGCTCTAGCTAAGCAAGGAGCAGGTAGGCCGCTAATAGGACCTGAGCCATTCTGTGGACTCACCAAGGGACACAGGAAAGCTATACTCAGAACATGGGAAGAAAGGGAAACAAAGAAAAGTTGGTCCGACAGCTTGGGGCTACGCCAAGCCAAAAATTTCCTAACCCCAGATAAAAATATATCCAAACGTGTTATCAACCTAAACAAAAATGACATTCGTATGCTTACGGGTTTTCTCACTGGCCATTGCTGCCTGAGATATCACCTCAAGAAATTGAACTTATGTGATACTGAGACGTCATGTCACATACTGTGCGAATGCCCAGCACTCTGCAGGAGCAGAGCACAACATCTTGGGGAGGTAATCGTGCCACCCCACAGGATATGGAGTCTCTATCCGAATAAAGAAGTAAACTTTATTCGCACACACACACACACACACACACACACACACACACACACACACACACACACACACACACACACACACACACACACACACACACGTGTGTGTACCGTACGCGGTACACACACACGGTCTAGCAAAAGTGCGGTCGCGTTTTTCAAGTCGCTCCGCCGAATTGTTGTGTTTCTCGGTGAAATACCTGCAATCAAAAATCATAACAACTTGTATTGGGTCGGTGTTAGCGCCGGACCACTCACCAACGCAGCTGTTTGCTGTTGCATCTTGCATTTTGTGCAATCCGGTCTCTATTTATTCGTGGCTTTTCCCTCCTGTGGATCATCTGCGCGCCTTTTTTTTTGGTCAGTCTCGCTAGTGTGAGTAATAAAATACATACAGCGCAACACCAAATTCCTTGTGGTGCGGCTGTTTGTGTTTTCTAGTGTGACCGCTCGGTCAGCTGATCGCACAGCATCCCAGGGCTGGCCGCCTGATCGTAACAGTGCTAACTGAGCACACAGCGTTCACCGGGTTCTCCTAGGTGGCAACAGGTGGCGCTCGAGGGCTTGGTGGGTGGCTCTGCTGCGAAAGGTGCAAGTCTAGGGCAAAAAAAAAAAGAATTTTTTGTTGCATACCCAAAAGGGCTTTTACTAACCGTAGCATAAAATAAGGCGGGTCTCTTCTTCATTGGCATCCAAGTAGGAGCTTCAAGCAAGAATTGCAAAAGGCCACGGAACCGGCTACTACCAACCCCCTCCGTCCCGGCGGCGCTCCGTGGGGCTCTGGTGACCGATTCGGGGCGGTATAACCTCCAGCGGTTTCACACCATAGGGAAACCTGTGGTCAACGTGGGAATGCTTGAGCTCTACTTGAGTCTGCTATAGAAAAGATGGACGCAATTGTGCGACGCTCGGCATTGCCGAGATCCCCCCTCCGGATGGGCGCTCAACTTCCGGTAGATGAAGCTGAGGTACATACGCAGCAAACCCCACCGGCATCGCAATTGCCGAGACCAGTTGCCTGGCCGTTTGCGAAAGCAGCGAAGCCGCCAGACACACTGCAAGGAGCGCTGGAAGAGATGGGCAAGGCTCTCTCAGGATTGTCTGAGCATTTCAGTGACAAACGCCACATCAACACACTGATGCGCGACGAATTGCTAAAGATTGTCAAGCTGCATGAGGCAGCTCTAATGCTTAGTAAGCCCATTGGCGCAGTCGGCTTCACCCAGACGACACCAACAATAACCGAGTGTCTTCGCTGCAGTGGCATGGAGATTATAGCCCACTGCCCTGCCCTGCCCGAATGCTCCAAACCAACGCCGAAGCGGCAAAGGGAGTTGCCTGATCAGCGCAACACTCCGCCTAAAAAAACTAGGCAAGGCACCACTAAAGCCCCCCAGGCGGCACCTGGTGCTCCTTCAGTGGCACCTATAACGGCACCTAAAGCGGCCCCAAATGCGCCACCAAAAGCAACACCTGACGCAGCACCACAGACGGCACCACAATCGACCTGGTCGAAGGTGTTGCCAAGACGGAATCAACACAGGCGAAATCGTGCGGACGCTATCGCCATCTCTGGGGTCGACGGCTGCAGCTATGCAGACATGCTTCGAGCAGTAAAATCCGACGCATCCTTGCGCCAATACTGCGAAGATGTCCAGGGGATCAGGCGAGCAGCCAATGGCGATCTGCTGCTGCGCCTAAACAAGAAGCCTTCGCACACCTCGGAGGAAGTCCAATCAGCCATGGCAAAAGCTCTGGGTGACAGGGCGAGGGTCAAAACGCTCGTTGACGTCCGGCGAGTCGAAATCCGTGACTTAGACGCTTGTTCTACTAAGGAGGAGATAATCGAAGCTATACAGAAGGCCATAGACGCCCCGACTCTTACGGTCGAAGCAGTCCGCTCAATTCGTGAGCTCCGTAGTGGCACAGCATCGGCTACGTTGGTGCTTCCTATAGCTTTAGCCAGCCGGTTACTGGATCTGGGTAAAATCCGCGTTGGCTGGTCTGTAGGCCACATTCGGCCCATTGTGCAGCCACTGCGGTGTTACAAATGCCTGGCGTTTGGGCACATTGCAGTGAAATGCACTAGCAACGACGACCGTAGGGGTACGTGCTACAGATGTGGCGAGGCTGGACACAACGCGGGAACATGCGGTAAGCCACCAAAGTGCTGGTTATGCTCTAAGCAGCCATCAGGTAGCGTGGATCACTCTACAGGTAGCTTTACCTGCCCGGCGTATAAAGTAGCAGTACAACGAGCAAAATGTTAAAGTTTATACAGCTTAACCTTAACCATTGCATGGCTGCGCAGTCGCTTCTGGAGCAAACGATCTTGGAGGAAAAAGTAGATGTAGCTGTCTTGAGCGAACCTTACCACCGTGCATCCTCTTGTGTCAGGTTCTGGGCTTCAGACAACACCGGCAAAGCCGCTGTATGGAGTTGTAGCGACCTGCAGTTGCCCTTCACGCATATACTAGCCGCCGACTGGTTTGTGCGCGTGAGGCTAGGAGACCTCTGGCTCTACAGCTGCTATCTACCGCCAAGTCTAACGATACGCGACTTCGAAGTGGTGCTCATGTGTATTGCGGACGACGCAAGGGGTCGCAGCAACGTAATAATTGCAGGTGACTTCAACGCATGGTCCATCGACTGGGGCAGCAGGTCTACGAACGCCAGAGGTTCCATTCTTGTGGAAGCGCTTGCGCATCTTGACTTGGTGCTTCTCAACACTGGGTCAGTAGCCACTTTTAATAATGGACGCGCAGGTTCGATTATCGACCTAACCTACGTTAGTAGTGCGCTCGCCCGCTCGGCTCACTGGAGAATAAGCGACTGCTACACTGGGAGCGACCACTTAGCCATAGTGTTCTCTGTAGGAGTAAGGCGGCGTGAGCCACCCAGGCTCAAAACAGATGTGGCATTCCGGGTTGAGACTCTTAACACGAGGAGCTTCACAGACGCCATTTCACAGATGGAAGCAGGAGGAGCTGCGCTCAACATGGTGGAGCAGATGGCACAGCAACTGGAAGCCGCGTGTGCTGCTAGCATGTCACGGAGGAAGGCATATAAACGCCACCACACCAGCACGTTTTGGTGGAATGTGGACATTGCTGACGCTAGGCGATCCTGCCTGAGGGCGAGAAGGCGTTTTCAGCGCGCTGCCAATCGAGGGCCGGATGCTACACGCTCGTTGCAGCTGGAGTTTAAGGCCGCAAGAAAGGTGCTGAGGAATGCCATCAGAGCCAGCAAAAGAGAGTGCTTTCTCAAGCTATGCGATTTGGCTGACAGGGATCCTTGGGGTAGGGCCTACAGGATGGTCTGCAAGCGTATTAGCCCAAGCAATGGCAGGGCGCCTATGGATCTAGTCCGCATGAGGGAAATAGTGGAGACGCTGTTTCCTCAGAGCGTCGAACAGTTAAAGCCAGTCGGAACGGTTCCCATGCTTGACGGATTTTTGCCAGTTTCAGCGGTAGAATTACAGATGGCGGCAAGTAAGCTATCGGCCAACAAAGCTCCTGGTCCCGACGGTGTCCCCAATCGGTGCTTGCGTCTAGCTATCATGCTTCGCCCGGAACTGTTTGTCGAAATGTATTCGAGTTGTCTGCGTGAAGGCATCTTTCCAGACAGGTGGAAAGTGCAAAAACTCGTGCTCCTGCCTAAGCCAGATAAGCCTCCGGATGACCCCTCAGCGTTCAGGCCTATCTGTCTCATAAACAATAGTGGCAAGGTCTTCGAGGCGATAATCGCAGCAAGACTGGATGACGCTGTGCAGAACGGTGGAGGACTGTCTCCATTCCAATTCGGTTTCAGAAAGGCAAGATCAACTACTGATGCTATCCGGTCGGTGGTCAGCATAGCGTCAGACGCGATCTCTGGCACCCGTTGGCGCTATGGCAGCAAGAAATACTGTCTTGTGGTAACAATCGATGTTAAGAATGCCTTCAACACAGCTAACTGGAACCACATTTTGGAAGCCTTAGGGAAATTTCGAGTTCCGGACTACCTAGTGGCGATCGTAAGGAGCTACTTTGAAAACCGTAGACTACACTATCATACTGAGGAGGGGGAGAATGAGTATGCTGTTTCTGCAGGTGTTCCTCAGGGATCTGTCCTGGGTCCGCTCTTATGGAACATTATGTATGACGGCATACTTCAACTCCAACTACCTGACGGAGCCAGCGCTGTCGGGTATGCTGATGATGTCGCCCTGGTGCTCGTGGCCAAGGATCTACGGCGAGTCACTGAGCTCTGTGACTGGTGCCTAGACGCAGTGACACGGTGGCTGTCGTCTGTAGGTCTTCGACTGGCGGCCCATAAGACAGAGGCAGTGCTCATCAGCAGTCGCAAAAAGGTGGAATACGTAGACATCACTGTGGGAGGAGTCTCATTAAGGTCCAAAGACAGCATCCGCTACCTTGGTGTTGTCATTGACCGGCGCTTATGCTTCGGTGAACATCTTGCCTTTGTGCATCGGAAGGCTGCGGAATCCGGGCGTGTCCTAGCGAGGATGATGCCTAACACGCGGGGTCCAAAACAGCAAACTAGGTTGCTACTCATGAGCGTAATGAAATCGATTATGCTGTATGCCGCTCCAATCTGGATAGGCGCAACCTCGGTGTCCAGCTACATGAGGGGCTTAGAGGCTACATATCGTCTCTCCGCATTACGTGTTTGCAGCGCTTTCCGCACTGTCTCCTCGGACGCAGCGCTGCTGATTGCGGGGATGATTCCTATCCGCAGCTTAGCTGTAGAAGCAGCAGCGGCTTTGGACGCGATCCCAACTGAGAGGCGAGCGGCTAGAGCTGCAGCCCGCGAGCGGAGCCTTGTGGCATGGCAGCAGCTTTGGGACACTTCCACAAAAGGGCGCTGGACGCATTTGTTGATTCCCGATGTGCGCAGATGGCTTGAGAGGAAGCATGGGTCTGTCAATTTCCATCTTACCCAACTTCTGACGGGCCATGGCTGCTTTAGGAGCTACTTAAAACGATTTAAGCACGACTCCAGCTCGGATTGTAGTTGGTGCGGAGATGGCTCGGAGGAGGATGTACGCCATGTTTTCTTCCATTGTGGAAGATTTGCGCAGGAACGCCAGACTGTGGAGAGCCTGGTTGGCCAGCAGCTGTCGCCAGGAAACCTGGTGAATCTTATGCTAGAGAGGGAGGCTGTATGGAATGCGGTCTGCGGTTTCGCAGCTTCCACCATGACGGAGCTAAGGCGTTTGGAACGCTTAAGGTCGAACTCTCCATAGACACTGCCATCGTTTCTGCGAAGCAATGCTTCGCGGCCGTCCCGCAGAAGCAGGCAATGTATATGTTTGTTATCAATTTTGTTTCGGTTAAGTAGGTTAATTTATTATAATGAAAAAAAAAAAAAACACACACACACACACACACACACACACACACACACACACACACACACACACACACACACACACACACACACACACACACACACACACACACACACACACACACACACACACACACACACACACACACACACACACACACACACACACACACACACACACACACACACACACACACACACACACACACACACACACACACACACACACGGCACGCTCGATAGTGAGGCAAAGTGCGGTCGCGTTTTCAAGTCGCTCCGCTAAACTGGTGTGTTTTTCGGTGATACATCTGTAAACAAAAATCAGAACACCGTGTATTGGGTCGGTGATAGTGCCGGACCACTCACCAACGCAGCTGTTTGCTGTTGTCTCTCGCATTCTGGGTAATCCAGTGGCTAGTTATCGAGGCCTTTTTCCTCCAGCGGATCGTCTGCGCGCCTTTTGTTGGTCAGTCTTGCTAGTGTGAGTAGTAAAATACACACAGTGCAACAACAAATTCTTTGTGGCGTGCTGTTTGTGTTTGTGTTTCTAGAGTGACCGCACGGTCAGCTGATCGCGCAGCATCCCAGGGCTGGTCACCGATTCGTAACAGTGCTAACTGAGCACACAGCGTTCACAGTGTACTCCTTGGTGGCAACAGGTGGCGCTAGTGGGCTTGGTGGGTGGCTCTGCTGCGAGAGGTGTAAGTCTAGGGAAAGCAAACTTCTGTTGCATACCCAAAAGGGCCTAGCCAAGTGTAGCATAATCTAAGGCGGGTCTCTTTATTGGCATCCAAGTAGGAGTCTCTAAGCAGGAATAGCAAAAGGCCACGGAACCGGCTATTACCAACCCCCTCCGTCGCGGCGGTGCTCCGTGGGGCTCTGGTGACCGACTCGGGGCGGTATAACCTCCAGCGGTTTCACACCATAGGGAAACCTGTGGTCATCGTGGGACTGCTTGGAGCTCTACTTGAGTACATACAGAAAAGATGGAAGAAATTGTGCGACGCTCGGCATTGCCGAGATCCCCCCTACGGATGGGCTCACCACTTCCGGTAGAGGAAGACGAGGTACCCACGCAGCAATCCCCACCGGTATCGCAATTGCCGAGACCAGTTGCATGGCAGTTTGCGAAAGCAGTGAAGCCGCCAGACTCACTGCAAGGAGCGCTGGAAGAGATGGGCAAGGCTCTCTCAGGTTTGGCTGAGCTTTTCAGCGGACAACGCCACATCAACACATTGATGCGCGACGAACTGTTGAAGATCGTGAAGCTGCACGAGGCAGCTCTAAAGCTTAGCAAGCCAATAGGAGCAGTCGGCGTCACCCAGACGACACCGACAATCTCTGAATGTCTTCGCTGCAGCGACATGGAGTTAATAGCTCACCGCCCTGGTGCTGTCCTAAGCGAAGGCTCCAAACCAACACCGAAGCGGCAAAGGGAGTTGCCTGATCAGCGCAACACTCCGCCTAAAAAAACTAGGCAAGGCCCCCCTAAAGCACCCCAGGCGACGCCGGGTGTTCCACCAGTGGCACCAAAAGCGGCACCTAAAGCGGCCCCAAAAGCGCCACCTAAGGCACCACCAATCGCAGCACCACAGACGGCACCACAATCGACCTGGTCGAAGGTGAAGCCAAGGCGGCAGCCACAGAGGCGAAATCGTGCGGACGCAATCGCAATCTCTGGGGTTGACGGCTGCAGCTACGCAGACATGCTTCGCGCAGTAAAAACCGACGCATCCTTGCGCCAATACTGCGAGGATGTTCAGGGGATCAGGCGAGCAGCCAATGGCGATCTGCTGCTGCGCCTAACCAAGAAGCCTTCACACAGCTCGGAGGAAGTTCAATCAGCCATGGCAAAAGCTCTGGGTGACAGGGCGAAGGTTAAAACGCTCGTTGACGTCCAACGAGTAGAAATCCGCGACTTAGACGTTTGTTCGACAAAGGAGGAGCTAACCGAAGCCATACAGAAGGCCATAGACGCCCCGAGTCTTACGGTCGAAGCAGTCCGCTCAATTCGTGAGCTCCGTAGTGGCACAGCATCGGCCACGTTGGTGCTTCCAATAGCTTTAGCCAGCCGGTTACTGGATCTGGGTAAAATCCGCGTTGGCTGGGCTGTAGGCCACATACGGCCCATTGTGCAGCCACTGCGGTGTTACAAATGCCTGGCGTTTGGGCACATTGCAGTGAAATGCACTAGCAACGACGACCGTAGGGGTACGTGCTACAGATGTGGCGAGGCTGGACACAATGCGGGAACATGCAGTAAGCCACCAAAGTGCTGGTTGTGCTCTAAACTGGCATCAGGTAGCGCGGAACACACTACGGGTAGTTTTACTTGCCCGGCGTACAAAGCAGCTGTAGAACGAGCAAGATGTTAAGGTTCCTACAGCTAAACCTTAATCATTGCATGGCTGCGCAGTCGCTTCTTGAGCAGTCGACTAAAGAGAATTGCATAGATGTATGCATACTAAGCGAGCCACATCGGGTGCCGATCGCACCATTGGGTATCTGGGCGTCGGACACCAGCAAGAAGGCTGCGTTGTGGGTATGCGGTGCAAACCAGCAGCTGACTGAAGTTCAGGAGTTCGAAGGTTTTGTGAGAGCAGGACTGGGCAGCTTTTGTTTCTACAGCTGTTACCTTCCGCCAAGTTTAACACTCGCTGCTTTCTCAGCAATTTTGGAGAAACTTGTTGACGATGCCAGGGGTCGCAGCCGAATTATCCTCGCTGGCGACTTTAATGCATGGGCACAGGAATGGGGCAGCGTTCTAACGAACGCCAGAGGCAGGGTGCTATTGGAAGCACTGGCTGTATTGGATCTTGCGCTACTCAACAGTGGAAGCGGGCACACCTTCTCCAGAGCTGGGGCTGGCTCAGTTATAGACCTCACCTTCGTAAGCCCCTCCTTATCCAACGCATCACAGTGGGCAATAAGTGATATATACACAGCAAGCGACCATAACGCCATTATATGCTCACTTGGCGTTCAGCGAGAGCGTACTGTGCATAATGGTCCATTCGCAAAGCACTACCGGCAGGACACCTTCGACGCCCTGGTGTTCTCTCGTGCAATAGCGCAGCTCTCTACGGCAGGGCTTGCAGATGATCGAGCAGCTCAAATGGCAGAGCAAATTTCCGCGGCCTGTGATGCCAGTATGGCACGGCGGCGTCCGTACATGCGCTCCCATGCCCCCACATATTGGTGGAACGCGGAAATTGAGACGGCGCGCCACGCCTGTATCAGGGCCAGAAGGCTAAGCCAACGTTCAGCCAATAGGCCAGACTGTGCAAGAAGAAGGGAGGAGTACAGACGGGCGAGAGGCGCACTCAAAAAGGCTATCAAGGCGAGCAAGAGAGAGTGCTACCTGCAATTGTGCGACTCTGCGGAGCAAGATCCGTGGGGTAGAGCCTATAAAACAGTGGTCAAGCGCATCCATGCAGGGAACCAACACCAGCCTTCGATGAGGCCCGACAGGATGACGGAAGTCGTGGAGTGCTTGTTTCCGCGTGGCAGTCTGCTGACCATGCCCGCAGCACAAATGCAGCACCAACAACACATCATACCGGATATTATCACGGCGGAGGAGGTACTCGAAGTAGCCAAAAACTTGGTGGTGTCCAAATCACCAGGTCCAGACGGTATACCAAACCGTGCACTGAAGCTGGCTTTGACGCTGAAAGCCGATCAATTTGCTGATCTCTTTAATGCCTGCCTGCATGAAAGGACCTTTCCGCTGGTCTGGAAAGTCCAAAACTTGCTGCTCTTGCCGAAGCCGGGTAAGCCACCAGGGGAGCCGTCTTCGTATCGACCGATTTGCCTAATTAATAACATTGGGAAAGCTTTTGAAAAGCTGCTGGCAGCAAGGCTAAGCCAGGCGATAGAGAGAGCCGGCGGGCTATCCCCGCACCAGTATGGGTTTCGCAAGGCGAGGTCAACCATTGACGCCCTAAGCAGGGTGGTCAATCTAGCAGCTAGTGCTATTCAGGGCACCAGGTGGGCAGGAGGCGACAAGAAGTATTGCCTTATTGTGACGCTGGACATCAAGAATGCATTCAATACTGCCAATTGGAGCGCCATCCTCAACGCACTGGATACTCTGCACGTCCCCCTATACCTTCAGGACACGGTGAGGAGTTACTTTGAAGGTCGGGTGCTGCGATATCAGACCAGCGAAGGTACCAGAGAGTACAACGTTTCTGCAGGAGTGCCCCAGGGATCTGTACTTGGGCCGCTACTGTGGAACGTTATGTACGATGGTGTTCTTAGGCTTCAGCTTCCGGAGGAGGTGCACATTGTTGGTTTTGCCGATGATGTTGCCATCATCATCGTGCGTAAAGATCTGCATAAAGCTGAGACCACATGCAATTCATGCATTGCCTGCGTGCAGGACTGGCTCACCCAGGCGGGACTGGAGCTGGCTGCGCACAAAACGGAGGCGGTCCTTGTGAGTAGTCGCAAGACGGTGGAAACGGCAAGAATAGTGGTGGGCAGCACTACTATTATGTCCAAACGGGCCATCAAATACCTCGGCGTGATGCTTGACACGAGACTGTCATTCAGAGAGCACATGCAACACAATGCAGCCAAGGCAACTGGGGCATACCGAGCACTTTCGCGCATAATGCTCAACACGCGTGGGCCAAAGCAGGAGCGTCGGCGCCTTCTAATGAGCGTAGTACGTTCCACCATTTTGTATGCAGCGCCGATCTGGTGGAGAGCCGTGCAGGTTCAGACCTACCGACGGGACATAAGCGCAACTTACCGCCTTTGCGCTATCAGGGTATGCTGTGCGTTTAGGACAGTTTCCGACGAGGCTGCTCTAGTTATTGCGGGCATGATACCCATTGAAGAGCTCGCTATTGAGTCTGGTGAGCTAGCAAGCCAAGCAGATGGTACATCGGCGCGCAGTGGTCGTCTTATGGCGAGATCAAACACGATCGAGCGATGGCAGGCACGCTGGAACACTGCTGTGAAGGGGCGATGGACATTCGCGTTGATTCCACAACTCTCAAGATGGATTAACCGTAGGCATGGCGAGGTAAATTTTTACTTAACCCAGCTCATATCTGGTCATGGGTGCTTCCGGAGTTACTTGAAGCGGTTCGGACACGTGCAATGCGACGAATGCTCATGGTGTGGCCTGGGCGTGCTGGAGGACGCACACCACGTGCTGTTTGCCTGTGGGCGGTTCGCCAATCAGCGAAGTATAGTCGAGCAAGCCATGGGTGGTCCCATCACTGTGGATAATCTTGTGGAAGGTATGCTTGAGTCGTCGACAAAGTGGGAAGCGGTCTGCAAGTTTGCAGCAGTTGCTATGAAGGAACTACGGCGAGTGGAGCGGAGCCTCACTCCAGTATAGGTTGCGACTGATTTTTTGCGAAGCAATTCTTAACGGACGTACCGCAATCTACTATCGCTCCTATATTATATTGTATATTATTTAGTTTATCTTAAGTAGCGTAATAAAGAATATAAAAAAAACACACACACACACACACACACACACACACACACACACACACACACACACACACACACACACACACACACACACACACACACACACACACACACACACACACACACACACACACACACACACACACACACACACACACACACACACACACACACACACACACACACACACACACACACACACACACACACACACACACACACACACACACACACACACACACACACACACACACACACACACACACACACACACACACACACACACACACACACACACACACACACACGGTGGTGAGTGTGTGAGCTTTTTACAAGTACGGTCGCGTTTTGCAGTCGCTCCGTCCTTGTAGCGTTTTTCGCAGTGTTAACCTACAACGAGAAAACAATTGTTCAGTACAGTCGGTGCTCATAGAGTCTGCGCCACTTACTTGGTGTTGGCTTTGCCTGGGCCAAGCGCGTTCGTTTGATAGCCGCTGTGTTTTGTGGAGTCTCCTGTTGCCTGCGCGCAAATCGTGGGCTCCTTTTGCTGGTGTGCGTGGTAATTTACACGCAAATATTACACATATTGCACTCTGGTCCGCCGTGGTGTGCAATTTGTGTTTATTTGTGTTTTGGGAAGACCACAGTGCCAGCTGATCGCGCAGCGTACCAGGGCTACTCGCTTTGCATCGCAGTGCCAGCTGAGCCAACATAGCCAACTAGCCTCTGCGGATTGCCCACAGGTGGCGCCTACACTCCATAAGGTGTCCCAGCTGTGAGTGGTTCGTGCAGCAGGTGCGAGAAATTTTTGTGTTGCATAAGCGCAAGGTGCTGCAAGGGTGCTGCATACCTTCAGGCGCACCAGTTACTGCTGCTTTACTGCTGCTTTACTCAGACGGAAACTTCTAGCAGAATCGAGCAAAGGCCACGGAACCGGCAATTACCAACCCCCTCCGTCGCGGCGGTGCTTTGTGGGGCTCTGGTGACCGAATAGAGGCGGTATACCCTCCACCGGTTAAATACCCGAGGGAAACCTTTGGTCAACGTGGGACTGCTAGAGGTTTATTTGAGGTTTATTGAGCTATTGAGTGTGGAGACAGGCGGCAGCACTGGAAGCTTTTGTGCGTCGCTCGGCTTTGCCGAGATCTCATCCCCCTGGGGCTGCGACTCCAACGGCCCAAAGTTTGGCACTCCCAAATGCACTGCCATTACCAGCGAATGCCGCCTCACCCCTTGGGAAAGAGGCTGTAGCGGCTTTGGACACGGCTAAGGATGAGTTTGAGGAGCTGGGTGACACCCTTAACGGACTAAATGCCCTGCTGAACGGGCAGAGGCATGTTAACCAACTGGTTAAGGATCTAGCAGCGAAGGCAGTTAAGCTGTACGAGGCTTCGGCTGGTAAGAGCAGGCCAGCCTACATAGTGCATAGGGCTGATGCGGCTACGCAGACGCTAGTGGTTGCAAAGCTACCAGTTAGTGCAGCTGTTCAGGAATGCCAGCGGATTAGCGGCGTCGCGAGGACGGTGGTAACGCCCAAGAGGCGGCGAGAGCGCGAGCCAGGCCAGCGCGCCACGCCATCGAAGAAGAACAAAACTGGCCCCACGGATCCAGTGGTCTCAGAGTCGCAGGCCCAAGTCAGCAACTGGCAGACGGCCCAACGTAAAAAGGCTTCTAAAGTATCCGGTAAGACGCCCGGCAAGACGATGAGAAAAAGTAGGTCTGATGCGCTTGTGATTAGTACAAGCGAACTTTCCTACAGTGAAGTGCTATCGCTGGTCACGCGCAGAAGCGACGGCAAGCTGAACGGAGTTCGAGACAAGGTCTCTAAAGCTCGTCGCACAGCGAAGGGAGACTTGTTACTAGAGCTAAATGGAGTCGGTCTTGAATGCACCAACAAGCTGAAGGAAGAGATGGAGCTGGTGCTTGGCGGAAGCGCGGTGGTTCGCTCAATAACAGAGCAAACGCACTTTGTAGTGAGAGAGCTTGACGAGCTAGCCAGCAGAGAGGAGATTGTAGCTGCGATTTCAGCTCAGGCCAAAATCCCAGCTGAGGCGTGCAACCTCAAGAGTTTGCGCCCGGGGTACGGCAACACGCAAGTGGCCCACTTCACGGTTCCGGCGAACCTTGCGGGCAGCGTCACAGCCTTGCGCTCAGTCCGCATTGGGTGGACCAGCTGCGCCGTTCGAATGCAGGAAGCGCGAACGAGGTGCTATCGATGTCTGGAGATGGGACATACCGCAGCGAACTGTCGGAACCCGGTGGACAGGTCAAATTGCTGCATCAGGTGCGGTAATGCTGGCCACAAGGCAGCGAGCTGCAAGAGCGAGGTGGCTAAGTGCTTCATCTGCAATGCGAGAGGCAGTGCATCCACCAGCCACCAGGCAGGTAGCAGCAGATGTCCATTTAGCAGTTGCGCACCAGGCCGCGCCAAATGAAGTTTATTCAACTAAACTTAAACCATTGTGCAGCGGCACAGGATCTGCTGTCGCAAGCAGTGCGAGAACGCTCTGCCGACGTGGCGTTACTGAGTGAGCCCTACCGGATGCGCGAGGGCCCTAGCTGCGCATTAAACACCTCGGGAAGAGCGGCTATTTGGTCATGCGGGAGTATCGCGACACCCCTGGTCAGAGTACAGCGCCACATTAACTTTGTGCGTGCGTTGGTGGGCGATCTGTGGACTTATTCCGTCTACATGCCTCCCAGTCTGCAGCTTTCCGAGTTCACCAGCTCCCTTGATTCCCTGGTGGCGGATGCCAGAGGTCGTTCCCCTATTGTCATCGCAGGGGACTTTAATGCGTGGGCTGAGGAGTGGGGCAGCTCTTCGACGAACGCCAAAGGCCGTGCGCTGCTGGAAGCCTTCACGCTCCTTGATGTGGCCTTACTTAACCAAGGCACACAGCACACGTTTAGTAGAGCAGGGATGGGCTCGATCGTGGACTTGACGTTCGTCAGCAGCTCGATGTTCGGCTCATGCAGGTGGAGCATCGATTCTACGTACAACGCCAGCGACCACGCTGCCATTTGGTGCACCGTGGGTGTACGCCCCGAACGTCGACTAGGCACAGGTCAACCGAGGTCACGATACCGCGCTGAGACTCTCGACACGCGCTTATTTGGCACCCAGCTGGGGTCAGCGGAGATTCCGGACACTGTTACCAGCTCCGAAGAGGCGGTTGACTGGACCATGTCGTTGTTAAGCAGCGCTTGCGATGTAAGCATGGCCAGTTGTAAAAGGTACCGTAGGCACCATGTCCCAGTTTATTGGTGGAGTGAGGACATAGCAGAGGCAAGGAGCGAGTGCAACCGCGCTCGACGCCGCTACCAGCGCTCACATGGCTCACAGGTGTTCAGAGACCGGCAAGCAGCGTTTCTCGAATGCAGGAGACGTTTGCAAAAGCTGATCAAGGAAAGCAAACGTAGGTGCTTTCTTGATCTCTGCGACTCAGCGGACAACAACCCGTGGGGCGATGCCTACAAAATCGTGGTCAAGCGGTTCAACGGCTTTTCCCGTTGCCAACCTACTGATCCAGAGGCGCTAAGGGCTATAGTTTCGCACCTATTTCCCAGCATGGCTAACGAAATCGGCGGTTTCCCGGCGGTGGCTACCACGCCTGCCGTTTTTGAGGAGGTCACATTGGAGGAGATTGGCCACGTCGCAAAGAGGACGAAGCCCAGCAAGTCGCCCGGGCCCGACGGTATCCCCAACCGAGCGCTTAAGCTTGCCCTCGCGCTGCGACCGGACTTGTTTGCGCACATGTTCAACACATGCCTTAGCAGCGGAGTGTTCCCAAGCCGGTGGAAAGTTCAGCGCCTGGTCCTACTTCCTAAACCCGGCAAGCAGCTTGAGGACCCAGCGGCCTATCGGCCTATCTGCCTTATAGATACGGTCGGCAAGGTCCTGGAGCACTTAATCTGCACACGACTGGAACGGGCCCTGGATGCAGCGGGAGGAGTTTCACCTAACCAGTTCGGCTTCCGTAAGGCAAGATCAACGATCGACGCGATCAGGAAGGTGGTGGGAATTGCCTCGGAAGCGATGGCCGGCAATAGGTGGGAAAGGGGTACTAAAAGTACTGCCTGATCGCAACTCTGGATGTGAAAAACGCTTTTAACACGGCAAGGTGGAGGTGCATATTGGAGGCACTTGAAGCGTTCAGAGTGCCGGAGTACCTTTTGAGGATAACCAGAAGCTACTTCGACAAGAGAGTGCTACTGTACGACACATGTGAGGCGACAGAGGAGTACCGCGTATCCGGAGGAGTGCCACAGGGATCAGTACTTGGCCCTTTCCTGTGGAATGCCATGTACGATGGCGTCTTTCGGCTGACGCTGCCCGAGGATGTCAGTATTGTGGGCTTTGCAGATGACGTGGCTTTGGTAGTGGTGGCAAAGGAGATTAAGACAGCCGAGGTTAGGTGCAATCAAGCCATCGAAGCGGTCATTAAATGGCTCTCTTCGGTCGGACTTCAGATTGCCCCGCAGAAAACCGAGGCTGTGCTTATAAGCAGCCGTAAGGCAGTGGAGACGGCCACTATCCAAGTAGCCAACTCTACAATCGCAACCAAGAGAGCCATTAAGTACCTGGGTGTGATGCTGGACACCAGACTGTGCTTTAAGGAACACCTGGCTTACGCTAGCGCGAAAGCAGCGTCGATAAATAGGGCATTATCGCGTATAATGCCTAACACAAGGGCCCGAAGCAGAGTAGGAGACTACTCCTATCCAGCGTGACGAGGGCGGTCATGCTGTATGCGGCGCCGATTTGGCAACCTAGCCTCCGCTATGACAGCTACTCTCGTGGATTGACTGCTACCCACCGCCTTGGGGCGATCAGAGCGTGCAGCGGCTTCCGAACTATTTCGGACGATGCGTGTCTGGTGCTAGCCGGAGTTGCCCCCATTTCTGAGCTTGCCAGGGAAATCTCCGAAGTGTTCGAGGATACACACGGCAAAGGCCTCTCAGCGGCCCTTAAGATGGCAGCGCGAAATACGGCTAAACTGCGAACGTTGGCTAACTGGCAGAGGCGATGGGATTCATCCACTAAAGGACGCTGGACACACCGCCTAATCCCGGACATATCGGTGTGGCTGAGCCGGAAGCATGGGCAGGTGAATTTTTACATCACCCAGCTCCTTAGCGGTCACGGATGCTTCCGTGGTTATCTCCACCGATTCGGTCACGAGAGCGATCCTACCTGCACCAATTGCGGAAACGGGGTCATCGAGGACGCGGAACATGTGCTGTTCTACTGCACTCGCTTCACCGAGCTTCGCACGGAGCTGGAAAGGAGTCTTGGTAGCGCCATTGAGGAGGGCAATCTAATAAAGCTGATGATAGTCAGCGATAGCAACTGGGAAGCGTTCGGCGTCTTCGCGGCGGCAGTCACAACCGATCTGCGGAAGGCCGAACGAGAGCGCAATGGTCAACATGATTAGGAGGAACAAAGGCGTTTGCGACGCATTACCTAACGGCCGTACCGCAAATGCCATGTTCCTTCTATGATAAAACTTGTCACTTTAGTTAAGCACCTTGTAAATAGCTTAAGTTAGTTAAATTAGTGCATAAAATAAATGAATTAAAAAAAAAAAAAAAAAACACACACACACACACACACACACACACACACACACACACACACACACACACACACACACACACACACACACACACACACACACACACACACACACACACACACACACACACACACACACACACACACACACACACACACACACACACACACACACACACACACACACACACACACACACACACACACACACACACACACACACACACACACACACACACACACACACACACACACACACACACACACACACACACACACACACACACACACACACACACACACACACACACACACACACACACACACACACACACACACACACACACACACACACACACACACACACACACACACACACACACACACACACACACACACACACACACACACACACACACACACACACACACACACACACACACACACACACACACACACACACACACACACACACACACACACACACACACACACACGTGAAAAAAATGTGCCCAATAGTGTCATCTGCTTCGGAACATAGCCAATGGTGCCAATAGCAGTGGCGTGAGCCACTGCTTTACGGCGTTTGAAAGTTTAAAATGCCGTAACAACTTTCAAACGCCGTAAACGCCTATTGGCACTGTTGGCTATGTTCCGGAGCAGATCACACAAACTCGCCGTTTTCAAAACCCCATAACTCATGGAGTTTATGGGAAATTTCAGCCTCCCCCCATGGAATATCATTAGCGGCAACCAATCGAAGGTGCCTATAAAAAAAAAAAAAAATTCCCCCACTTTTCGGAAAAGTAACCAAACTGCATAATTACCCAAGATTCTTTTTATTCAGATGCTATTGACAAAGATTTGAAATGTTTAAATATGTGGAAGGCATCTCAAAGAATTGCAGACTTATTCTGGCAAAAATGGAAGAAAGATTATCGACAATATTTGTTATGTAGTCGAAAATGGCATCAAGATCAAGGAAAAATAGATATAGGAGATATTGTTATAATTACGGATTCAAATCTTTCATGAAATACTTGGCCAATGGGTAAGGTTGTAAATATATACCCAGCACAAGATGGTCGGATAAGAGTTGTAGATGTTAAGACTAAAAACGGAATTTATAAAAGATCTGTTGTCAAACTTATAAAACTAGATGTAATACAGAAACAAATGTAAAAGTATTGTATTATAATAACAATACTTTGGGAGGAGAATGTTGTGAATTTATATATTGGATTTAACGATAATATGTATTTTGAATTTAACGATATATGTAAACCGATTGGCAAGGCCCTTGCAAAAGGTTTTTTTTAAGTTTATCTTTTGTAAAAATATATGGTTACACTTTTTATGAGCGACGCTCAGTGTGTGTATGTAACTCGCAAAAAGAAGAAGTGACACAAAATAATATTAAAGAAAAACTATTCATTTAAGTGATTTAAAATAAGTCTTGTATTGAAAATAAAGAAGTATATTTTAAAATTTGAATTCGGTAAAGGCCTTAAACATTGTGAGGGTGCAGCCAGCATTCCGGAAACACAAAACAGGTCGATCGAGCCAGATCCTAAGAATATATATATTGACAGGTATAGTAACACATTTCGTTTGGGGTTTAAAAGATAAAAAATGAAATTTTTGAAAAGCAATATTTTTATTTTATTAGTAACAGCAAGAAATGTGAAGCAGAGCGGGCAAACAAACGGAACGTTTAACGAACCGTTCGCGAAAGAGAAGAAACTATTCATTTGTTTTGTATCGGTTAGCTGACACCGACTCCAAAAATAACAATATTTCTTACTACTTGTACAAGAAAACCCAATTATTTTTTACTTATTCGGGCATTTTAGTTATTTTGAAGATGGTTTTCTTTTTGTTAAGACTGTTGTTTATTTTTTAATTTTTAGTGATAATAATATTTAATATTAATAATAATATTTAAAAAGTTTTCTAAATATGGGTAGACCTACTAAACGTGCTGCGCATATGAGACAGCGTCGTTTAAGTGAAACAAACAAATGAAGGCAGAAACGCTTAACTCAACAGAGGTGATGACGTCCCCCAACTTCCCAACAAATCTGGGATGATATCGTCAGCTGTCTTCCTATTAAATTTACTGACTCTAGCTCAAAGACTGGAAAATATTACTAAATTCTCGTTTTCTCTCGGCAGAGGTGGGTGTGGCATCCAAATTATTGATGCAGATCTTTCGTAGATGTCACCGTCTATCTTCCTACCAAATTTGGTGACTCCAGCTCAAGAACTGTTAAAGGTATAGCCGTTTTCGATTTAAAAAGGCAGTTGGCAATGGTGGGCGTGGCATCCAAACTTTTGCTGCAGATCTTAAGGGGACGTCATCACCTAACTTCTCAACCAATCTGGCGACTCTAGCTCAAAAATCGTGCGAGATACGTATGAATAAGTATGCAAATTTAAGAGATATGCGGTTTTCTTAATGAAGCCATTGCCAGAACTGGACCACACTGGAAGCACCAGTTTTCAAATACAAAAAGAATCATCAAAATCGGTTCACCCAGTCGCAAGTTCTGAGGTAACAACGCCAAAAAAAAACAAGTAAAAACGTTGCAGTCGGACGCAACCGACTGCGATATACTTTGATACCAGTTCCCATAGCTGTGTTAAGGATTCTGAGTGCAAATAGTAATATATGAGGGTTTTGGGTATAAAATTGGAGACTCTAGCTCAAAAACTGACAAAGATATAGAGGTGGGCGGTATAAGTGGGCGTGGCATCCAAAACATTGATGCAGATCTGTTACGGATGCCACTAACAATGTTCATACCAAATTTGAAGAGCCTAGCTCAAAAACTGAGAGAGATATAGCGGTGGGCGGAATAAGTGGGCGTGGCATCCAAAACATTGATGTACACCTGCTACGGATGTCACTACCAATGTTTATACCAAATTTGGTGACTCTAGCTTAAAAACTGGCGACGATACATGCCTTCCGGTTTTTTTTAGGGCGGTGGGGCATATCCCGTTGTTTGGGGGCGTGGCATCCAATGTTTTGATGCATAACTTTGTCAGATGTCAGTATCTACCTTCATGTCAATTTTGGTGGCAATAGCTTGAAAACTGTAGAAGATACAGGCATTTTTGTTTATAATTGGAGGGGGGCTGGGGGCGAAATAGGTGGGCGTGGCATCCAAACTTTTAATGCAGTTTTTTGAGGAATGTTACCAGCTATCTTGCCATCAAATTTGGTGACTCTAGCTGCTAAAATGTGGGATATATTTGTGTTTTATCGATTTGCACATCGAGGTGTATCGACTTGTTATCGATTTCTCGGGCCCCCTGAGGTCGTAGAGCCCTACATTTAACACTTTGTCTGACGAAGACATGTACCAAGATATTTGCAAAGTTGCAAGGCTCTAGCTTTAAGGGTGTCGAAAAAAGTTGCGTTCATACGGACAGACGGACAGACGGACAGACGGACAGACGGACAGACACCATGACGGACATTGCACAAACCCAATATACTATGATACCTTTGGTATCAAAGTATAAAAAAAAAAAAAAAAATACGGACGAATTGATAACCTACTTCTTTTTTGAAGTCGGTTAAAAATAATAAACAGTGTTCGATACGAAAAACCTTATAAAAGAAGGAGTAACAATTCAAAATATATGTTGATAAATATGCAAACTTCTTGTTTAAAGTGCAAGCTATTTCTTAATTCTAATAATAATAATAATTATAAATTAATTATATATTAATTATTATTATTAAGTATGCCAACCTTTTTTAAAGTGCAAATATGTATTTTCATAAAATTTAAAATTCAAAACGCGATCAATAAGAAATAAAAATAATAAACAGTGTTCGATACGAAGAACCTTATAAAAACTAAGTGAAAATTCAAAAACATATGAATCTAAATATGCAAACTTCGCGTTTAAAGTGCAACAGTTTGATCAGAAAATTAGAAAAGTCCCGTTAGCGGGCTGGCCGCCATTGAATCAAGGCGGTGATTAGAAACAATTTTAAAATTGTGAATAAACAGTAAAGATTGTGCTATTTAAAATGTTGCCAAGCATTCTCATCAGTGTCCTTCTGTTTTTAAAATTTTTTAAACTTAAACTGATCATACATGAAACTGTAATATGGTTCCTGTGCCAGACTTTAGTTTTATATACGATCAGTTTGAGAACAGAAGGTTACTGATGACAACAATTATTAACAAACAGGCATAGGTGAAAAATTCTTGATTTATTACTTACGGCTACGCCGCTTTTTGAATTGAATTTTCCTTTTCAGCATCGTCAGCATCATCAGCATCATCATCAGAAGATTCGGAATTATCTATTAAAACAAAATTAATTTTATTTGTTTTATTTTTAAAATTAACATAAAAACAAAACTAATTTTACCGTTATTTTTCTGCTTATTCTGTAAATTATGCAAAGAAATTTTATCGCCTGATGAATCCTCATCATCTATAAGTAAACAAACATATTATTAATATTTATTTCAACATTTTTAAATTATTTAATTAATTTAAATTTACATATGATCTACAAAATTAATAAAATGCTACTTAAGCATTTGCTGAGACGAATTTGTGTAAAGCCACTATGGTCACATAAAGTTTTTTATTTAAATATATTAAAACTTACTCGGAAGACCGGGATCATCTTCATTATCATTTAAAGCAGCAGTCAGCATTTTAGACACCTTGGTTATTTCTGTTATTGAAGCAGGCACACGGTATACGCCTTTATGAATGTTCTTATGATGGCCCATGAAATTAGCTAAACGGTCGATTTGGGAATCTTTAACGTTAAGCATTGAAGTGTATGTTGCTTAGTGCTTGCGTAGTTTAGTGCCTCTTAGTGATTCTGGACAAGAAGCACCACAGCTTTTGGCAAAATTTGCCATAACCTGGCATCCCCGAATATATCTTTTGGAGCTGTTTGGTGCACTAAACACAAACTCATTATCTCCGCGAACGCCAGCGTTTTTGCGATATTTAAGTATTGTATCAATGCATTGCCGATCAAATGGTGTTAACAAAACGGGCACAGTTCTATTTAGCTTTCCTCTTATTACAATACGTGTGAAGTGTTTTGATATTTCTCTTACACTATCAGACAACGAATTTAAAATATCTGTGCTCATATTGTCACTAACCCCATGGGCAGCACTATAATTTTCGATAGTTAGTCGCTCGAATTCTCCAACTCGCCTACGATTAAAAAGTTGCAAGCTTATAAGAGTTCATTCAACAAGCTTTAACCAAGCACTTTTCTTATATCCTGTTTTTAAATCATTTAAACAATCGTGCGATATTTTCTTTAAATAGTCATATAATTGTTCAATATCGTCTTTGCTGGGGAGAGTTGATTTTTTTAATCGTCTTATTCTGGCTTGGTCTTCCACTGCTTTTTTATTAATGTTTATGTGGACTTCACATTTCCATACAGTTAAAAAGTCTTTTACAAGTTTTTTTTTTTCGTATTCATGTTCTTTAATATAATGTGTAAGCAGAATTTCACCACATTTTCTAATTAGGGTAGTTAAATTTGTAGCTACCGCAGGAGTTTTGTAGTACATAGTGTCATCGCTCCACTTAGCAACTTCCCGTGTGCATACTTGAACTATATTGACATACGAAGGATCAAAAACATATTTAAACTCTTTTATTTTAGAATCCTTAGCCTTAATAGATATTATAAGACGACCCAGCAAACGCATATTTGCCCGTATCATATCGTGCTGGACTTGAGTGTGTTTCATGCAGCTCTTCCATTTTTATACCCTTAACCCATAAAATGGGTAAATAAGGGTATAATGGTTTTGTGCAAATGGCAGAAGGATGCATCTCCGACCCTATAAAGTATATATATTCTTGATCAGCATCAACAGCCGAGTCTATCTAGTTATGTCCGTCTGTCCGTCTGTCTGTCTGTCCGTCTGCCCGTATGAACGCGCCGATCTCAGAGACTATAAGAGCTAGAGACTTCAAACATGAAACTTAAGCTCTCCTATACCATAGGCAGATCAAGTTTGCTTCAAATTTTCGAAAACACTTCTGGTTTCCGATATACACATGTTATCGATAACAAAAAATTCTTGAATTTCCAAATTGTGAAAACAGGGTTTTAAACTATTGGTAAAATAATGAACATTTGAAAAAAATTGAATAAAATCGGTTAAGAAATACCGGAGATATCGCAGTTTGAAATTTGGTCATGTTGGTCACTGGGTAAATACACAGTGTGTAATACACACCAATGACTGTACGCGTTACGTATGGGGTTAAGGGTATGTCCTAGTCGGGATTACTCGACTAGAGCCTTCTTACTTGTTTGTGATATCACGTACGCCCTTTTTGTGTGTACTTTTAATGCAACTTGCAACATGATATCTCAAAGTATTCTTGAAATAAAAACCCTCGCAATATTTACAAATAACATAATCTTGAGGAGTATGAACGTTTTGCAATCTTTTACGACGCGTTACAATAAAAGTTCCAGTGTGAAAATCTTCAGCTGTGTTGTGAATGTGATCTCCGCGTTTTCGGATCACATCAATTGCGTTTTTACGAAGTATCGAGCCTCTTGGCATGAGCAAAAACTTTTAAACATCATTTTAAGTTTTATGTTTATTTTCCAAGTGTCGCGCAAACGTAGTTTGCAGCGTTTTGCAATACATGCAGAAGTGCTGCTTGGATTTTTTCGCTGTAGATGCAGTCGGAATATTCAAGTTTCTAACGTCATAAAGACGAGTTTGAGGAACGCTGAGATTTATGGCAGACGAAATGTCACATACAAAACTTGGATCGAGTGTTGAATTTTGTTCTGTAGAATCTTATTATAAAAACAAAAAAATTTTAAAATGATAAGTATTATGGATAATAAAAAAGTTTCCAGTTTTTCAAGTTTTAAGTGACACGAAACGATATCTTGACTTGGGTATGGTAGGGGTCGCTTACATTTGTATATTAAAAACCAAAAAAGTTATCGAAATTTTCATCGATGTAAATTATATTTTTCATAGTTTCAGTCCCCATTTACATAATTTTGCAATCCAAGTTTTTTTGTAAACGATTAAAAAACTCCAAGTTTCAGAATTGTTGATATAAATAAAGGTAAATATTTACTATCGCGGCACCAGCGATTTTCGGGCTGATTTTTTTTTATGGGTTTTTTATCACCAGTGAATGATAGAAAAAGGTTTTCATGTAGGCGCATGACGTTTTTTTTGGTAAAAAAAAAAAAAAAAAAAAAAATTTTTTTATTTATTTCGATTTTTGTGTGTTGATTTTGGGCCCATCTTGATGTTTATTTTTAAGCTGGTTTTGGATTAAAAGCCCGTTTTGGTTCTTGATAGTTTTTGTTTATTCCATCAATATTCTCCTAGGCGTTCCGGCATTATTATTTTGCCTTCTTCAGGGAGCCTGCATATGTTTATATTTAGACATTTTTATATATTATTATTATAAATAGTAAAACAATCATCAATACGAATACATACATCTTTTACACTAAAAACGTCACAACATTGTCATTATATTCAAATTAAAATTGCACTTGTTTTTAGCTACGTTAGTCGTTTTGGTCATTTTTGCTTGTTTTTTGTTAGAGTCATCTGTAATTACTGTCGAATAAATGTTGTTTGTCTGTTCTAAATCCTCTTTTTGGTTCACAGCGTTCATGCTGCTTTGTTGTATTCGTAAGCTTTCTAGCGTCAGTCTCGTTCTCTCTCTCCGCTCAATGTCCAGCAGTCTAGCGTTTTCGAAGTCAGCTGTGTGCCCTGTTGTTGTTGTGTGCTGAGCAAGTGCCGTTGTCATTTTTCCCTTTTTCGCATCACCTCTGTGTTCGTTCAGCCTCGCTCCAAACGCTCTCTTCGTCGTGCCTATGTAAACTCCGTTACATGGCTCTCTTCCCATGCAGCTGATTTGATAGATGACGTTTTGTTGTTGTTCCTTGTCGATCTTGTCTTTCGTGTTCGTAAACAATCTGCGTGTGTTTTTATGCGCTTTATATGCATATGTTATGTTTTGTGTCGTGTCAGCTGGCATAATTTTTGATAGGGTATTTCTATTCGTTAAATGTTCTATATATGGTATGCTCACATATCGGTTAGTTTTTTTCTCCAAATTATCGTTGTGTGTTTCCAAGATTTTATTATTTTTGTTTGTGATTTCCTTTATTATGCTATCCACTAAGCGTTCTGGGTAACTATTTTTTAATAAAATCGACTTTAATTTAATATATATTTCCGGTTTATGTTGTTCGTCGCTCAGTATGTATGCTTTTCTTATCATATTCTTAGCTGTATTAACTTTTTGACTCATTGGTTGGTGTGAATGAAAACTCATAATCCTGTTGGATGCAATCGTTTTTGTGTACCATTTGAATCCAATGTTTTCCCTATTTCTTGTTAGTTCCGTATCAAGATAAGCAATTTTGTTGTTTAACTCCCTTTCTATTGTAAATTGTATTCTTTTGTGTTGCTTATTGAGTGTGTCCAGTATTTTTTGTGCGTCTTTTTCTTTTAAAATACATATAATGTCATCTACGTACTTGTAAATGTGTCTAGCGTGTAAATTATTTTTGTTTAAGTCAACTATTGCATCGTCTAGTATCTTATCTAGTACAATGTTCGCTATGGTCGGGGAAATGGGCATACCAAAAATCTGATGGTAAGTTTTGTTGTTGTAGGTCAAGTAGTTATTGTCAATGATCCGTCCATCTTCCCATTACGGTTTGCATTGCCGTACTAATAGGTATATTTGTGAAAAGAGATACAACGTCGAATGATACGAGTATCTCATCCTTTTCAATTTTTTCACCTGTGAGTTTTTCTTTAAGTTGTACGGCGTTCTGTATATTGTATTGTTTGGATGTAATGTTATTTAAAATGTTGCCTATATGTTTTGCCAATTTGTAGCATGGTACGTTTTTTATTTTTTTTTTACTTTTTCACACGTCCTGCGACGTGTTATTGTTATTATTATTATTTTCATAAAAATCCATCATTGCTTTGAAAACAATGTGCGTGCGATCACTGTGAGATGGATGTGCTCGACGGAAAAGGAAATGTGAAAGTGACGCAAAATGACTATAAATAAAAAATACTCCAAAAATCGAATTAGTGTGATCTGCTCCGGAACATAGCCAACAGTGCCTTAGCAGTGGCGTGAGCCACTGCTTTTACGGCATTAGTAAGTTTAAAATGCCGTAAATGCCAGTTTTTAATTCGATTCGATTTAATTCGAAACTGGCATTTACGACCATTACCCTTATTTACCCATTTTATGGGTAAAGGGTATAAAAATACAAAACAGTTATTATTTATTATTAATTTAAATTGGTGAACATATTTATGTATGGATGATCGGGCTCGAACAAACTATGCACAATAGTACATATGCATACACTTAAATTTGTACTCTGCTAAGAAAACAGCTGAAAGACGGACACTAAAGTTATCAAATTTAACGTACGTAAAGTACGAACTTGCTTATGTTACTCAGAGTGATCAATCTTATGTACATACACACATTCACACGGAAATGTAAAAAAAAAATTTAATGACCACTGCTTTGATTTTTCCGATTCGGTATTACTATATAGTTACCACATTTAATTAGCGTATACATATCGATAATATAATTTAGAATACAAATTTCATCTGTTCACGTTCAGCTTTAGATTCACAATGAAATGTGTGTCTGGTAATTTTTTATACTCTGCGCGCCACACTTATATATTTGCATTCTTTTCCATACATGTGTTTGTAATTGTCTAGCGCAAGTGATTTCCAAACGCAAATAACGAGAGAGGAACAACTAAATTTCGTTAACGTTTCGAATGAAACTTAAATAAAATGTCTTACTGGAAAACAATATAAAGTCAATCCATGTATGTTATTATACAGTTTACATTGTATATCCATATGCGATTTATTTTAAACGTATACATATTCGATTTCGAAGCGGGACAATAAATGAAAAAACGCGCACATACACAGTTATGTATTACACAGATATACATAACCGTAGCAACATACCAATGTACAATGCTTCATACAAGATATGGACTGACAATAACTAACTTGCACATAAGTTACACACATTTGCCCATATGTACGTAAATGTACAGATTTATTTATTTTAGGATTTATTTATGTTAAGAAGAAAATTCACTGACCACTGCTTTGAATAAGCTCTGCCTCAAACTTTGATCCATTTATTTTGGCGATGCATTTATTATTTTTGCGCCCACTGATTTTCCGATTCGGTATTACTATATAGTTACCACATTTAATTAGCGTATACATATCGATAATATAATTTAGAATAAAAATTTCATCTGTTCACGTTCAGCTTTAGATTCACAATAGAGGCGGAGAAACATCGATGACAACATCGATGTCATCGATGTTTTCGAAACATCGGCATCACCGATGTTTTTCCTTCTCTAACTGCGGATTGAAGAAAGAAGACTTAGAATTTGTAAGTACATTTAAAACATTATTTTATTTTTCTTTATAAAGTATTAATATAATGTCAAACATTTAGTGATTTGTTTCTGGTGTTGGTTGAAGTCGTGGAGGAAATGGATAAGTATCTGAAAACTAAATTTTAATAATACATTTGTGTGCTTGCCTCTCCGCGAATAAAACGTAAGCGCCAAAAATCAAATTTCACAGGAGAAGTTTTTTTTTTATAGTTTACAGCTTTTGTGACGATTTCTTAACCCTTTCGGGACAACAGTTGCTTATAAGCAACTTCTAGTTTGGCGCTATCTAACGCACGTTTGAGACCCCCTGACTTACAAACGTAAGTGGCTAACAGTAAACTGATATTTTGTAAGCAAGAAGAGCAAAAAGCAGACACGAAAACGCGTTTTAATTGCGAGCTTTCCGAAGTTATTCAAAGTGAGTTCACGTGCGCGATCAAACGCCCAAATAAGTGCTGTTAAATAAATAGAATTTTTAAATATTTCCGAGCATCTTTTAAAACTAAAGTGAATAAAATGTCAAACTACGAAGGTTAGTTGTCTTATTTGCGTTTTTAGTTAGAAAAAAAGAGCAATATTTAGAGAGTTGGAGAGCTGTTGTTGCTTATAAGCAACTTTTGTTGGAGCCTCATGGGGATGACCTAGAGCTTTGAAAATTTGCATACAGCTTATTTAGGTCTAAAGAGCATAGTCACCCAAATTTTGGATTTTTAGCCCTACTGGGCTAAGAGCTGTCCCGAAAGGGTTAATAGTTGTTAGGCGGATATCTCAGTTATTATACTGAATTGAATTTTAAAATTTATTCTGTAGATGTGTTTGGTAATAGTCAACATAATTTCTTATAAAAAAAACACAGAATGTCGCTTACGTTATTTTCGCAGAAAGGGATCTATATGTGTATATGTATGTATATATGTATTGTGAGGAGCTATGGCTGCACCTCACAATTAATGGTGTTATGTATGCAGAAATATAGCAGAATATATATATATATATATATATATACTAGTAAGTGACCCGCTTGCTTCGCTGCGCCAATAGTTTTTCAAAATTTTAATATATATAAAATAAATTAGTTAATGTTTAACAACATATTAGCAAAATATTTAAAATTCTCTTTTTCACGCTACTATTGAGGTTAAGAATCAGACTCGTTATTTTACTTTGATACCAAAGGTATCATATTATATTGGGCTTATGCAATGTCCGTCAAGGTGTCTGTCCGTCCGTCCGTCCGCCCGTCCGCTTGAGCGCAACTGTTTTCAACACCCTTAAAGCTAGAGCTTTGCAACTTTGCGAACATCTTGGTCAATACCTTCGTCAAAAAAAGTGTTAAATTTGGCTCTGCGACCTCAGGGGCCTGAGAAATCGATAACAAATCGATACCCCTCGATGTGCAAATCGATCAAACATATATATGTCCCACAGTTTTAAAGCTATACTCACAAAATTTGATGGGAAGGTAGATGCTGAAGTCTAACAAAACTATGCATCAAAACGATACGCCCCCACTGATACCGTCCACCTTCTAAAATCCGAAATTTCTATACCTTTCACCAAACTTGTTCTATATATATAGATAAGCACGCTCCATAACATAAGTGTATGGGAGGTGCCCCAAGGAGTTGTCGGATCGGGTCCAAATTTTGCATCCATAATTTTTTTACACGCCTCCATGTCGTGACCAAGTTTTGTAAGAATTAATTAATTTTAAAGCATAGCTCTAGTACAAAAGTTGAGAAAAAAAGGACTTAAGTGTTAAGGAGGTACTTGAAGGAGTGGTCCAAATTCAAAATCCTTTCTTAGTGCTCACTTACAACCTGAATGGAATATTTGGTGAAAATTTCAGCCTTCTAGCTCTTTTCGTTTAGGCTGTGGGTCTCTCAACAATCAGTTAGGACAAACTATTTTATATATATAGATTAGCTTGCTACAGATACAACAATGTATGCGTGCATTAACCAATATATGCACTTGCATTTTTGTTAATACATATGTATGTAGGTACTATATAATGAAAATGCACGTACATACATGTGTATGTATGTACATATGTGCATTTGCAACACCAACTAAAGTTACAAATGTCAGTTTGAAAATAACAACAATGGCAATAGGTATTTGTGTGTTAAGTTTTGTTTGATAATTAGCAAGTATGTAGATAAGACCACTCGCGTAACATATTCTGGTGTACAAAAACAAATTATGTTTTAATTGATTTGTTTTAAATCAATGATACCAACAAAAAGAAGCAACAACAACACTTACTAACAACAACAACAACAAATGCTACTTAATTCGAAAAACAATTGTCAAAGGCACAAAGAAGAAAAGAGAATAACGGGAGAGACACATCTACAGACGGCAAAAAGTGGAAGGGGTCATTTTTTTTATTTTTTTTTGTTTGAAACCTCGGCGGCGTTGAAACTCACAGCTTGTGCGACAATGAGGCGCCAGAGTGGTGGAATGAGGTAAAGTGATTAATGCAATTAATTGAGTTGTTCAAAATTTAATCCAAATTAAAAATCCTTTCTTAGTGCTCACTTTCAAGCTGCATTGAATATTATGTGAAAATTTCAGCCTTCTAGCTCTTATCGTTTAGGCTGTGGGCCTCTCAACAATCAGGACAAACTATTTTATATATATAGATTAGCTTGATACAGATGCAACAATGTGTGCGTGCATTAACCAATATATGCACTTGCATTTTTGTTAATACATATGTATGTAGGTACTAAACAATGAAAATGCACGTACATACATGTGTATGTATGTACATATGTGCATTTGCAACACCAACTAAAGTTACAAATGTCAGTTTGAAAATAATATCAAAACAACAATGGCAATAGGTATTTGTGTGTTAAGTTTTGTTTGATAATTAGCAAGTATGTAGGTAAAACCAATCGCGTAACATATTCTGGTGAACAAAAACAAATTATGTTTTAATTGATTTGTTTTAAATCAATGATACCAACAAAAAGAAGCAACAACAACACTTACTAACAACAACAACAACAAATGCTACTTAATTCGAAAAACAATTGTCAAAGGCACAAAGAAGAAAAGAGAATAACGGAGAGAGACACATCTACAGACGGCAAAAAGTGGAAGGGGTCATTTTTTTTATTTTTTTTTGTTTGAAACCTCGGCGGCGTTGAAACTCACAGCTTGTGCGACAATGAGGCGCCAAAGTGGTGGAATGAGGCAAAGTGATTAATGCAATTAATTGAGTTGTTCAAAATTTAATCCAAATTAAAAATCCTTTCTTAGTGCTCACTTTCAAGCTGCATTGAATATTATGTGAAAATTTCAGCCTTCTAGCTCTTATCGTTTAGGCTGTGGGCCTCTCAACAATCAGGACAAACTATTTTATATATATAGATTAGCTTGATACAGATGCAACAATGTGTGCGTGCATTAACCAATATATGCACTTGCATTTTTGTTAATACATATGTATGTAGGTACTAAACAATGAAAATGCACGTACATACATGTGTATGTATGTACATATGTGCATTTGCAACACCAACTAAAGTTACAAATGTCAGTTTGAAAATAATATCAAAAAAACAATGGCAATAGGTATTTGTGTGTTAAGTTTTGTTTGATAATTAGCAAGTATGTAGGTAAAACCAATCGCGTAACATATTCTGGTGTACAAAAACAAATTATGTTTTAATTGATTTGTTTTAAATCAATGATACCAACAAAAAGAAGCAACAACAACACTTACAACAACAACAAACGCTGCTGGGGTCGTAAATCAATTGTCATGGGCACAAAGAAGAAAAGAAAAAAACTCATTTGTTTTGATTTTATCAACTCGTATATATGTATATTAGCTTGATACAGATGCAACAATGTGTGCGTGCATTAACCAATATATGCACTTGCATTTTTGTTAATACATATGTATGTAGGTACTAAACAATGAAATGCACGTACATACATGTGTATGTATGTACATATGTGCATTTGCAACACCAACTAAAGTTACAAATGTCAGTTTGAAAATAATATCAAAACAACAATGGCAATAGGTATTTGTGTGTTAAGTTTTGTTTGATAATTAGCAAGTATGTAGGTAAAACCAATCGCGTAACATATTCTGGTGTACAAAAACAAATTATGTTTTAATTGATTTGTTTTAAATCAATGATACCAACAAAAAGAAGCAACAACAACATTTACTAACAACAACAACAACAAATGCTACTTTATTCGAAAAACAATTGTCAAAGGCACAAAGAAGAAAAGAGAATAACGGAGAGAGACAAAAAGTGGAATGGGTCATTTTTTTTATTTTTTTGTTTGAAACCTCGGCGGCGTTGAAACTCACAGCTTGTGCGACAATGAGGCGCCAGAGTGTTGGAATGAGGTAAAGTGATTAATGCAATTAATTGAGTTGTTCAAAATTTAATCCAAATTAAAAATCCTTTCTTAGTGCTCACTTTCAACCTGAATGGAATATTATGTGAAAATTTCAGCCTTCTAGCTCTTTTCATTTAGGCTGTGGGTCTCTCAACAATCAGTCAGGACAAACTATTTTATATATATAGATATATAGAACAAACAGACTAAATATATATATATATAATCGTGGAAGGAGATGACTCCACAGAACGAACCCGAGACTGGTCCTGACAACACGGCGAATTCGGATGCCGTCTCACTCTGACAAAGGATGTCAGCGTATAGAGACGTGTCTAACCACAGGGCAAAGAACCGTTAGTGTGTGAGCGGTGCGATCGCTTGGTATAGTGATCACTGTCACACTAACGGCAGGCGTGAATAACAGCGAGTATTAACCGCTGTTGCTAAGGGCAATTTAGCATCACGCCACCTTTGCCCTTGAAATGACTTTGGCGACGACAGGCCCCGCTCCAGCGAGATGGCAGCGGGTATAAAAGGAGCAAGCAGCAGACCATTGAGGCTGAGAAAATCAAGAGTGAAACACGCGAGTCTACGTTACGGTCGGTCAATAAACGCATCAGGACATTCGAGAAGGCGATAAACAACGATCCTGTGCAACATTAAGAATAAGATAAGACTAAGTGAACATATTGTGAGAATATTCTAAGTGCGGTTACAACCTGTTCAAAGTAGAGATGGGCGTCGGGATCGGGATTTTCGGGAATCCCGCGGGTCCCGAAAAAACTATCGGGATCGGGCGGGATGGGAACGATTCTAAAAAATCCGGGAAAGTCGGGATAAGTGGTCGATCCCGAAATTCCCACGGGTCCCGGTAAACCTGTCGGGACCCAAAAATTAGTCGGGACCCAAACAAAATGTACTCGATGAAAGTTATGTTTTTATCGAAATTACCCACCGATTGCATTTTGTAGCGACACGAAATATCGCAAATGCAATAAATGGGAGCATTTACATGTATTTTCTTTATTACGAAATTCGGTCACTCTTTTCCAATAATTGCTGCAGCTATGGCGTGTCGAAATTTTGCAATTAACTGCCAAAAAAATAAATAGTTATATTAAGCAAATTAGATTTAAGAAAGATTGCGATATTTTGAAATTTTTGCAAGAATGAAATGATTTGCCATTGTTGTAAATGCTGTCGAGGCAAGTGCTTAATATACCAACATCCAAACCAGCGAAAGAGTTTTTTCTACCTCTAGTAGAATTTTGGAAGAAAGACGAACGAGGTTATTATGAGAAAATTTTGAAAAAATATTGTTTTTAAATAAAAATTTAAATTTAAATTTAAATTATATTTAAAAATATATATACATAACATATATATATATACACACATATTTGAAAAATAAAATTTCGGGAAAATATCGGGACCCGCGGGATAGACCCAAAATTTATCGGGACAATCGGGATGGGAAACGCGAATTTAATATCGGGACGGGATGGGATGGGAAGCAATTTCTTTCCCGATCCCATCTCTAGTTCAAAGTAAACGATATCTACACTTGTTCAGAGGACAACCTGAGTGAGACAGATCCTTGCTACCATTGTGCCGAACTAGAGAACCTGGCGTAGGACAGGTGAAGCACACTTGCACCAGCGAGTAGGAGTACTATTGGTAGCTTCTTGCGGAGTCAAGCAAGCCAATAGCGTGTCCTGGCGCCCAACTGTGGATTCTGCGACTTTTAACGCCAAACAAAGAATTATAACAAAATAACTAAAATGGTGCATTCGTGGGTGTATTATCTTAAAAAAGAACAATTAGTAAAATATGGAACGGAGTTCGGCCTCGACATGGCGGGCACAACCGATCAGATGCGGAAACAACTCGGAGAGTGGGTGAGTAAAAACGAAAACTCAGTGACACATGGCATCCGCATCAGCGACCTAGCCAGCCGGTTTGGTCGATCATCACCAAACACGGAGTTTGAGCCAATGATCGAGGAAGAGAAGGAGGAGATGAAGGAGCTTGGCGCTATTGATATAGCGCGACTAAGCATACCATCAACTAGCGCTGCGGCGCGAGCTCAGAATGCCCAGGAAAATCGGCGATCGCCGTGGGAATCCATACCCAACCAACGAAACGAAGATATCTTCGATAGGAGGTACGGGCGCGGAAGCACGAACACGGCACAAGAATACCAAAAAGTAGCCAAGCAGGTAAGGGAATGGGGATTTAGGTTTGACGAAACGTCAAAACCATTAGAATTCCTGGAACAGGTAGAATGGTCAGCAGACACGTACGGGCTGAATCTCAATCTCATTCCCCGAACCATGCCTGAGTTACTCAAAGGAATGGCGCTGAAATGGTATATCGCCAATAACCAACACTGGACAACATGGATGGGATTTGTGGCGAGTTTCCAGGACTACTTCCTGCCGAGAGACTTTTACGACAATCTTGAAGACGAAGTGCGCAGAAGGCGGCAAAGGTCTGGAGAGCCCTTCAAGATATATATGGTGGAGATGCGGACGCTAATGCGACCGCTGCGACTATCAACAGAGAAGGAGTTACGGAAGATATACGCAAATAGCCTCCCGGACCTACGCGCTTACGCAAGACCAGGCCAGTTCACAAACCTAAGTGAGCTAATGCTGCTAGCGAAAGCATCGGAGGAGTTAGAGCATGACCGTACGCGGTTGCGGCTGGAACAACAACCGCAACCACAAGAGCGATACCAACATCAACCTACCCACAACCAAGGCGAACGACAACCTAACCACGCACCACAGCCAAACAGAAACAGACCCCGTTTTATGGCAATGGAGGAGCAACAACAACACACAAGAGAGAGGATCCAGGATATGGAGAGACCAAGGCCAGCTCCAAGAATGCAACCAAATACCAACCAAACACACGTTAACAACCCAGGACGAGCGTGTCGTGTGTGCGGACAAGGAGGACACTGGGCAGTAGAGTGCCAAAACCCAATGTTGGATTATTGTTGGATTTGTGGGCGGATAGGGCCGAGAACAGCAGCGTGTTGTAAGTCGGGAAACGACCAGCGGCGTCCGCAACCGAGGGACGAACGGAGGCCGGCAAGGACGATCCCTCACCATTAATCGGAAACATGCAAGGGGAAGAGACGCAACTGACAGCCACCGTGAGGATCGGAGATTGTCAGTACAAGGCAACGATCGATGCAGGGGCTACAAGCAGCTTTGTAAGTGAAGAACTAGCTTGCAGTAAAGCAGTAAAGGATGCCGGAGAAGTACCACAAACAGGCAGATACGATTAGCAGACGGTCGTAACAGCATGGTAGCAGAAGAAATCGAAGCCACAATTTGGTTAGGAAACCGCAACCTAAAACTAAATCTAATGGTGTTGCCAGGCATTATCGATGATCTAGTGCTAGGCTGGGATTTTCTGACTGGTATGGGCATTGTGATAAAGTGCGCAGGGATGGTGGTCACCATTCCAGCACGGCGAGATAAGGCGGACAACCTGGAGAGACTGTCGGTGGCAGTTGTCCAGGCCGCAACAGAGCCACAAACCATGACAGTTAGTCAGAGATCAGAAAACCTCGACAAAAACCAGCACGAAGACGCGGAAATAGCTGAATTTCTACAACAGGAAATCGAGACGTTTGTGTGTCGACTTTCGCCAGCTGAACAGCAGATCTGTGAAAGATGCCTACCCGATACCAAGGGTGAACCACATCTTGGATCAGTTGAGAGAAGCGCACTTCATCACCAGCTTAGACTTGAAGGATGGGTATTGGCAAATACCGATGGCAAAAGAGAGCCGGCCTCTCACGGCATTCACAGTGCCCGGAAAGGGCTTATACGAGTGGAAGGTAATGCCGTTCGGACTACATTCGGCTCCGGCAACGTTTCAGAGGGCGCTGGATCGCGTCATAGGTCCAGATATGATGCCACACGCGTTTGCATATCTAGACGACATTATAGTCATCGGACGGACAAGGGAAGAACACATGCAGAATCTGCGTGAGGTGTTCAGGCGACTACGAGCAGCAAACCTACGGATAAACGTGGACAAGTGCGACTTTTTCAAAAAGGAGCTAAAATACCTGGGTCACCGGGTGACAGACAGAGGTATATGCACCGATCCAGAAAAGGTGGCTGCGATCGCAAAACTAAAACCACCAGAGAACGTGAAAGAGTTGAGGCAGTATCTAGGAGTGGCAATGGTCGGAAGAACGTCAGAAGGCGTTCGGAACAATCAAGGACAAACTGACTCGATCACCCGTATTGGCGTGCCCAGATTTCTCCGAAACTTTCTGCTTACAGACAGACGCTAGCAACTATGGCTTGGGTGCGATCCTAACTCAACCTTCGGAGGAGGGCGAACGAGTAATATCGTATGCAAGTCGAACACTCAATGGGGCCGAACGAAACTATTCGGCTACCGAAAAGGAGTGTTTGGCCATAGTTTGGGGAATAAGGAAGCTGAGGCCATACCTGGAAGGATACCACTTCATTGTGATCACTGATCACATGGCACTAAAGTGGCTCAACTCGATAGAGAATCCATCCGGAAGGATAGCTAGATGGGCACTAGAGCTCCAACAATACGATTTTGAGATCAAGTATCGTAAGGGTAGTCTGAATGTAGTGGCCGATGCGCTCTCGCGACAGCCACTCAAGGAAACGTGTGGACGGATCGTCACCACGCACGAAGACATGGGAGACGCTAACACACAGTGCAAATGGATTCAGAAGATGAGAGAAGACATAATGAAGAATCCCAAGAAATACCCAGACTATGTGGAGGAAGGTGGTAACCTATACCGACACATCCCACACCGAGCAGGTATTGAGGAGGTATCCTCATGGAAGCTGTGTGTGCCAAGTGGCAAACGAACCCAGGTACTACAAGAAAACCATGATGCGGCAACAGCTGGCCATCTTGGCAGCCGAAAAACAATCGCCAGAATAGCGGCTTGCTATTATTGGCCTGGGTTATATAGAGACACACGCACAACGCTGCGAAATCTGCCAAAAATATAAGCCCAGCCAAATAGCAGCAGCAGGGAAAATGTTAACACAGATACCAGAAGAGCCATGGAGCACAGTATGCGCAGATTTCGTCGGACCTTTACCCCGGTCCAAACATGGCAATACGATGCTCCTGGTATTGGTAGACCGCTTCTCAGCAACTACTGCTTCTCTACAAAAAGGATTCAGGGAGAGAATTCTAGCTAGGTTCGGAGTACCGAAGGTGCTGATCACGGACAATGGAACGCAGTTTACAAGTAAAGCATTCAAAAGCTTTCTGAAAGAATTGGGAGTACGGCACCAATTCACAGCACCGTACACCCCGCAAGAAAACCCTACAGAACGGAAAAATCGGACAGTTAAAACTATGGTGGCACAGTATGCCAGGAACAACCATCGGAACTGGGACGAACTATTACCCGAATTAACACTAGCCATTAACACCAGTGTGTCAGCTTCTACAGGATATAGTGCGGCGTTTACCACGCAAGGACGCGAACCAAGGTTGCCAAACGCATTGTTTGACGAAGCCACGATTGGTACCGGCAGGGGTACTCAAACACCCACAGAAAAAGCCTCAAGGCTCAAAGAAGTGTTCGAGTTGGTCAGACGAAGCTTAGAGAAAGCTTCCCAAGACCAAGCCCGACACTACAACTTAAGGAGACGGGCATGGAAGCCGAAGATCGGAGACAGGGTGTGGGCAAAAGAGCACCACCTATCGAATGCAGCGGAGGGATTTGCTGCGAAACTGGCTCCGAAATATGCAGGCCCCTACACTATAGTAGATTTCATCTCGCCAGTCATAGTAAGACTGCGAGGCGGGGAAGAGAAAAAGGAGCGAAGAGCTCACATATGCGATTTGAAGCCGCATGGAGATGAGGGAGTTGCGGAAGCAACAACAACAAAGTAAAAAAAAAAAAAAAAAAAAAAACGGGTAGAGAAAAAAAACCGGTAGAGAAAAAAAAAACTGGAACTCTAAAAGGAAAAAAAGAAAATGTTAATTAAATAGACAAACAAGATATCCCATAAATACTCACCTGAGTTTATACCCGGAAAACAAAAACAAAAGGAAAACATTAAAAACAAAGTTAAAAT
Organism: Scaptomyza pallida; assembly: GCA_018152965.1. Lineage (NCBI taxonomy): Eukaryota > Metazoa > Arthropoda > Insecta > Diptera > Drosophilidae > Scaptomyza > Scaptomyza pallida. Next base: position 1,413,991 of record JAECXP010000220.1, read on the forward strand.
TTTTTTTCTTATAAAAAAAAAGGGTGATACATGTACAAGTACATATATAATAATAAATAAAATAATAATAATTAAATACAAAATAATAACAAATAAATATAAAATAAAATAATAATAAATAAGTACAAAAATAATAACAAATAAAAATAAAATAAAATAATAATAAATAAAATAATAATAAATAAAAACAAAATAAAACAAGCACAAATAAATAGCGCCCAACGGTCAAAAGACGCGAACGGCCCTGTTCGCGGCGAATTTACGTGCGAATGAGAACGCTGCCATTAGTCAAGGCAGCCAGAAAGAGACAGCATCACCCAGAGAGCGAGTGCTGACAAACATGGCGGCTATAACGGTAAGGACACCGTTGATTTGACACTAACACAAGCACAAATGATGGCAAATAAACACTCACCGGAGGGTTTAAAAGAGGACGTCAGCCATGCGACCAGCTCTTTAAGAAAAAATCATGGAAACACGCACAACGCACAACACAATCGCTGAGGAGATTGCATCTGCGAACAGCCGCGATCCTAGGATCCGCGCGGCACACATCCGAGCATCGCATACGCGTCAACGCGTTAGTCGACGCCGGCGGGTGCCGTTGCCAGCCGTTCGGCTGCCGTTCCATCCCCGCAGACGCACGGTGCGTCGTCAGCGTGAGCCGTCGCCCGACTTGCTCGTGTTGATGGCGTCATCACTTCGGGAGGATGGCAATCGGGAGTCGGGCAAAGGAACGAAGAGCGACGAATCCGCCGGCCCACGGACAGAGAGCACCGACTCGGGAGAGGATTTAAGCTCGCTGGACAGCGCGGGCTTTGCAGACGGGTTGCGGAGGGAGGCGCATGAGGCCAGACTGGAGGAGTACAGGCGACTGCGGAGGGAGGCGCAGGAAGAAATGGCCAGCGAGCCCGAGGACAAGGAGTTCCTGCGGCCGGTATCGCCGCAGTATGCGCCGCCAACACCACCGCCCGAATGGCAACCGGCTAGGCCCCCATCGCCTTGGCCCAGACATGCAATGGAGGACGAGGTAATCGTCATATCCGACGATGAGAGCGTGGCTAGCAACTGGATGCATCCCGAACGGAATGCGGAGGAGCCAGAGGTATACGACCCCATGGCTAGCACCGACGACGAAGCAACGGAGGAACCGGGAAGCGCGCCCACGGCCACAGCATCAAGGACGTCGCGGTATGCGGAAGGCACGTGGCACCATGAGGTGACCGTGGTGTTTTCGTGGCGGGAACACGTCGAGCAGCCACCGGGCTGCGAGGTGAGGGAGATGACGCCGCCACCAGCCACCCCGAAAGTACCGACGCCACCGCCACAACAACCACCAACCACAACGGAAGGCAGTCCCGAAACTGCTCTCAACTCGCCGTCCCAGCGGATAACGCCGTGGGAGTGGCCACAGCCAGGCACCGGGATGGAGGAAGAGGCGGTGCGTGCGACGGTAACGCCGGGCGACTCACGGCGATCGCCGATAAGAGTGCGCCCGACTTTACAGCGACAATCGTCGTGCCCGCAGACTGCACGTACCGCGCGACCTCTATTCCGGCGGCAAGCGTCGGCACCGACCGGGCAAGGGCAGTGGAGGGAACTGCCTACACAGGAGTGGCCACCAGAAATCGCGGCAGCGGCAGCAGAAGGCGCGGACCGACGTGTGTGCCGCCTGTACTGGGTCGAGGGCCAACGATACAGGCTACGGATGTCGCGCGAAGGCGCGAGGGTGTTCCGGCACAAATAAGGAAAAAAAAAAACAACACGAAAAAAAAATAATAATAAAAATAAAAAGAAAAAAAAAAATATTAACGCGTGTTTTACGTATTGCGCAGGTGGGCGAGCACAACCTGAAAAGAAAAAAAGAAGAAGAGGGAGCAGATGCACCAACAATTAAATGCATTGAAACTCCAACTTACCGACAACAGGGGGGGGAAACACCATAACCTCCAAGTTGGGGCGGAAGCCTGCAACAGAGGAAGAACATGAAAATGGCGAAAAAGCCATAAAAATTGTCACACTTACGTTTGTTTTATATTTTTTCACAGCATGCGGCAAGTCATCTGGCACCAGGGGTGGAGAGTATCGATCGGGAAATGATCTGGTAACACCGAACGTGTGGCGCTGCGTGACAAAAGTTGAATGTCGCTCCACAGCTCCACACAGCTGACCAGAAGGGCAAAGCTACCGATCTGGCAGCTCAGCGCCAGCGCATTGCATGTCAAAAAGCTGACTGACACGCAACACCAATTCACTGCGCCACACCGCAGCGCGAAATTTAAATGGGCGCAACGGCCACACCGGTGGCGCCAAATTTGAATGTATAATTCAAAGGAAAAAAAACAAGTGGAAGCTTTCCACTTCCGAAGGAAGGAGGGAGTGTGAGGAGCTATGGCTGCACCTCACAATTAATGGTGTTATGTATGCAGAAATTGTAACGAACCTTCGGTTGTCCCGAATAAAAGCTGGGCTAGCTCTCGCGGTTTTGAGGGTACGTGCCAACAAATTTGTATTTGTGGCGCTGCGACAAATAATAACGCCGGGCGTTTCGAGTTATATTCTGTTTAATTAGCACTGTTCTTGCGTTGGTAGTACAGAGGTATCTTATGTCTAGTTCAGCCCGCGCTGTTCTAGGATCCACACTATGTATCCTTGTCTTAGGACTGCTGATCCGTCAGTCTGCCAACCACAATCGCCACTAGACGCACCTACTCGGCTAGTTTTATTGCTCACTACACCAATTGCTCGCCAGGACACACTATTGGCTTTCTTGACTCCGCAAGAAGCTACCAATAATTCTCCTACTCGTTGGTGTATGGGCGCTTCACCAGTCTTACGCCAGGTTCTCTAGCTTGGCACAGTGGTAGTCAGGATCTGCCTCACTCAGGTTGTCCGCCGAACAAGTCTCGATAGTGTTTACTTCGAACCGTTGTAGCCGCACTTAGGATATGTTCACAATATGTTGATTTAATTCTTAATAATACGCAGGATCTTTTCCTCGAATGTCCTGATGCGTTTGTCGACCGGCCGTAACGTATACTCGCGTGTTTCACTCTTGATTTTTCAGTCCCAATGGTCTGCTGCTGTCTCCTTTTATACACGCTGCCATCTCGCTGGAGCGGGGCCTGTCGTCGCCAAAGTCATTTCAAGGGCAAAGGTGGCGTGATGCTAAATTGCCCTTAGCAACAGCGGTTACTACTCGCTGTTATTCACGCCTGCCGTTAGTGTGACAGTGATCACTATACCAAGCGATCGCACCGCTCACACACTAACGGTTCTTTTGCCCCGATGTTAGACACGTCTCTATACGCTGACATCCTTTGTCAGAGTGAGACAGCATCTGAATTCGCCGCGTTGTCAGGACCGGTCTCGGGTGTGTTCTGTGACATCCTCTTCTCTCTCGATTGTACCTCTATATATATGTAGTTTGTTTGTTCTATTATTATATATCTATGTGTACATATATTCTGCCATATGAATATGTATGCTAATGTAATATATAATACAAACAAATAATATATTCGGCAACAGTATTTGTGAGGTGCAGCCATAGCTCCTCACACTCCCTCCTTCCTTCGGAAGTGGAAAGCTTCCACTTGTTTATTTCTTGGGATTATAATTCAAATTTGGCGCCACCGGTGTGGCCGTTTCGCCAATTTGAATTTCGCGCCGTGGTGTTGCGCTGTGCATTGGCGTTGCGTGCCGGCCAGCTTTTTGACACGCAACATACTGACGCAGAGCTGCCAGATCGGTAGCTTTGCCCTTCTGATCAGCTGTGTGGAGCGGTGGAGCAGAGGTGTGACATTCAGCTTTTGTCACGCAGCGCCATCCGATCGCCATTTTCATGCTCTTCTTCTGTTGCAGGCTTCCGCCCCAACTTGGAGGTTATGATGTTTCCCCCCCCTTTGTTGCTGCGACTTGCAGGTGAGTTTTGTTCTGACTGTTTACATTGCACATGCACTTGTGACATGCACTGCTGTTTTTTTTCTCTTTTTAGGTTATGCCTGCCCCACCTACTGCTAACAAATATATACGCGTTAATATTTTTTTTTATTTTTTTTCTGTGTGTATTTTTTTTTCTTTTTTTTTTTTTTGTGTCCGCTGCTCGCGTTACTTCTCGAACACGAATACGCGTGTTCCCTGTCCCGTCGCGCGCACGCGGTACCTCACACCGTACACCCATACCATCCTACTGGAGCGCCGCGCCATCCCTCCTCCGATTGCGGCTGCAACCTCCGGGGGCCACTGGTCGGGTTCCAGTTCTCGCCACGTCGATTGGCCGGTGGGCGCCGAGTGCTGGCGGTTTAACGTTGGGCGTGCCTTCTTTGGCTCAGGGCACGATGCTTGTCGCCCGAACGTAGGTCTCACCCGGATGGGTGACCAGCGTGGGGGCGCGGGCGGTGTTCCGGTCTTCGTTGGCGATTCCTGCGTTGCTTCCGCCTCGTCGGACACTACCATCTTAGGCTGGGGCCACTCCCATGGCCCTCTCTCCGGGTTTGAAGGGGCCGGTGGCGTTTTTCACGTGGTGGCGGTGGCGGTGGCGTTTCTTTTCGCGGTCGTGGGGTCGTCTCACGTGGTGGCGGCGGCGTTGACTCCCGCAAACTGAACCCTTCGTTTGGCGGCTTCACCTCTTCCATCCATTCGCACACCATGGTGACGGTGTGCACCCACTTCCCATTCACGAATCGCTCGCTTCGCGTCGTCGTGATAGTCGGCTCCGGGGTTGCCTCCTCGTGTTTTTGCCTCCCGTCTGGCTTCTCCTCGTCGTCCGGTTCATCTGTCGTTGCCGTCGGGTCGTATACCTCGTCGTCCGACGAGATGACGATCACCTCGTCGTCAGTGATCTCGCCCCTGGGCCAGGGTGAGGGTGGCCGGGCTGGCTGCCATTCGGGTGGTGGTGTCGGTGGCGCATAGTGAGGTGACACCGGTCGTCCGAACCTCTCTTCCTCGTCTTCCGAGTAGTGAGCCATCTCCTCCTTCGCCTCCCTCCTTAGCCGTAGGCACTCTTCCAGCCTTTCGTCCCAGTCACCGGAAGTGGCGCTTTCCCTCCGTCCGCGTCGCTACTTCTGGGGCAGGCTTCGGTTGACTCTCCGCTGCTCGTCCCTGTGCCTGACTCCCCTCCAGGCCCACGCAGTGGCGATGCCATCAGTTCGAGCACATCCGGAGATGGCTCGCGCTGGCGACGCACCGTGCGTCTGCGCGGGTGGAACGGGAGCCGGACGGCTCGCAGCGGAATACGTCGGCGCCGAATTACCCTCCTGGGCGCCTGGACCACCGGCTGGGGTGCCAACCGTGCGCGGACTCGTGGGTCCCTGCTGTTGGCGAAGGCGACTTCTGCTGCGATCTTGTATGCTTCCATCTCGACGTTTGAATTTTTTAAAGAGGCTGGGCGCATGGCTGACGTCCTCTTTTATACCCTCCGGTGAGTGTGCTTTTTACATCATTTGTGTTTGTGTTAGTGTCCGATCAACGGTGTCCTTCCCGTTATAGCCGCCATGTTTGTCAGCACTCGCTCTCTGGGTGCTGCTATCCCTTTCTGTTTGCTTTGGCTTACGGCAGCGTTCTCGTTCGCACATAAATTCGCCGCGAACAGGGCCGTTCAGACCTTTTGACCGTTGGGCGCTATTTAGTTATTTTTTATTTAATATGATTTATTTATTTCGTATTTTATTTATTTATTTTATTTTCCCTTTTATTTATTTATTATTTTTTTTTTTTTTTTTTTTTTTTTTTTTAACTTATTTTATTTGTTTTTATTTATTTTTTTTTTTTTATATTTTATTTATTTATTTTATTTTATTTTTTTATTTATTCATTATTATATATGTACTTGTACATGTACCCCCTTCTTTTTTTTTCCTTTTAAAAAAAACAATTTGACTTTGTTTCTAATTTTTCCTTTTGTTTTTGTTTTCCAGGTGTAAACTCAGGTGAGTATTTATGGGATACCTTGCTTGATTATATAATTAACTTTCCTTTTTTTTCTTTCAGAGTTCCAGTTTTTTTTTTTTCTCTATCGGTTTTTTTTCTCTATGCGTGTTTTTATTGTCGTTGCTTCCGCAACTCCCTCATCTCCATGCGGCTTCAGATCGCATATGTGAGCTCTTCTCTCCTTTTTCTCTTCCCCGCCTCGCAGTCTCACTATGACTGGCGAGATGAAATCCACTATAGTGCGGCGTTTATCACGCAAGGTCGGGAACCAAGGTTGCCAAACGCATTGTTTGACGAAGCCACGATCGGTACCGGCAGAGGTACTCAAACACCCACCGAAAAATAAAAATATATATATATGATGCCACACGCGTTTGCGTATCTGGACGATATAATAGTCATCGGACGGACAAGGGAAGAACACATGCAGAATCTGCGTGAGGTGTTCAGGCGGCTACGAGCAGCAAACCTACGGATAAACGTGGACAAGTGCGATTTCTTCAAAAAGGAGCTGAAATACTTGGGTCACCGGGTGACAGACAGAGGTATATGCACCGATCCAGAAAAGGTGGCTGCGATAGCAGAACTAAAACCGCCTACCCACAGCTGCAGCTGCCGAATCCTGACTTTTAGCTTTGCCAAACTTAAGATAGAAACCAATGACAATCAACATAAGGCAGCCAACTAAGCCTAACAGCGATGCTGTGGGATATGCCTTGGCTAGCTCAGTGACCTTGTTGACCAATGAGTCCGATTCACGATCTATGTAGCGACGCTTGATATCAAAGCTATTGGCGGCAAATTCACGTGCAACATCCACATCGTCTGTGATGATGAGATTATCAAATAAGATTTCATTCGACATGGACCACAATTCCAAACCAACGGCGCTAATTGGCGTCATCATGAAGGGCTTGAGATCTTCGAAGAAATCGGGATTTGCAATCTTGCGTGGCGTCCATTTGCCTTGGTAATTGGGATTCTCAATCATGGGTGCACGCCATTTGCCCTTGTATTCGGGATTGGTGATGAGCGGTGCCTTCCATTTGCCGCAACCGGCTGCCTTCTCACACACGGGATTGTCTACGAGTGGCGCCTCCCATTCACCATCGATTTCGGTATCCCAATCATCGGGCTTGGCCGCTGTGGGATCGGCTATCATATCGGGCTCATCCTCCAGCCAACCATCGGGCATTGTAGCACTGGCATCGGGTATCTGTGGTGGTGCATCATCGTTCCAGTCATCGGGCTTCTGGGATGTGGGATCGGGTATCTTTTCACGCTCATCCCAATCGGCGGGCTTCTGATCTGCTGGATCATCGATCTCTGCCGGTGGATTCACCGCGGGCTTAAAGTCGGTCAACAGTGAACCCTCATTGATAATCTTATGATCCAGACGCATCTCAAAGGTATTATCCGGACGCACAACCAGCTGATACAAATGCGGCAGCTTGTCCTTGAAAGGTTCCTCCAAGCGGTTCTTTGGTTTGTTACAGTGCTTCTCGGTTATGGTGCCGTTAATTGGATTTACGTGACGGAATATGAAGTGCATTTTTACATCGTTGCCGCACTTGTCCGGTCCAAACATAATCGTATAGGGTGTCTTGTCATTGAAATTGGTGAGATCTTCGGTTTCTTTGCCGGCTGACAATAGCTTCAAATAAGAACCACCGCATTCTTGTCCCTCCTGCATTGTGACCTCATATTGCACCACCAATGGTTTGTCGCCTTTGAAATCAAACTTTTTGCTTAGGCGCGCCGAGATGGCAGCATGCTTTGCCTTCGACTTCAAGACCAGACCCTTGTCCTTGTGCCAAACAATGCGCAGTGGGGATTCCCAGCTCCAGATGCCATCATATTTGGCTATCGCATCATCGATCTCATCCTTCTTGGCCTGTGATTTGACCCAGAGTTTGCGTGAGGCGTCAACATCATCAAAATGATCCGCAAAGTGGAATTTTTTTGGTTCAATAACGGGACTCTCGTAGACCAACTCTTCGCCGGCAACGTCAACTGGTTCCTCCTGAACATCTTCGACGAGTCCGTCGTCATCAAAGTCGTCGATTTCAGCATCGGCACCGGCGGCGGCAGTCGCCAATAAACAGCAGCATGCCATGAGCAGCGCCAGCGCTGCGCGGCCCCGGCTTAATTTTTGCTGCATTTCGCTAGCTTTGTGGTTTTTTTTTTTCTTCCTTTTTTTTTTTGTGTCCGCTGCTCGCGTTACTTCTCGAACACGAATACGCGTGTTCCCTGTCCCGTCGCGCGCACGCGGTACCTCACACCGTACACCCATACCATCCTACTGGAGCGCCGCGCCATCCCTCCTCCGATTGCGGCTGCAACCTCCGGGGGCCACTGGTCGGGTTCCAGTTCTCGCCACGTCGATTGGCCGGTGGGCGCCGAGTGCTGGCGGTTTAACGTTGGGCGTGCCTTCTTTGGCTCAGGGCACGATGCTTGTCGCCCGAACGTAGGTCTCACCCGGATGGGTGACCAGCGTGGGGGCGCGGGCGGTGTTCCGGTCTTCGTTGGCGATTCCTGCGTTGCTTCCGCCTCGTCGGACACTACCATCTTAGGCTGGGGCCACTCCCATGGCCCTCTCTCCGGGTTTGAAGGGGCCGGTGGCGTTTTTTCACGTGGTGGCGGTGGCGGTGGCGTTTCTTTTCGCGGTCGTGGGGTCGTCTCACGTGGTGGCGGCGGCGTTGACTCCCGCAAACTGAACCCTTCGTTTGGCGGCTTCACCTCTTCCATCCATTCGCACACCATGGTGACGGTGTGCACCCACTTCCCATTCACGAATCGCTCGCTTCGCGTCGTCGTGATAGTCGGCTCCGGGGTTGCCTCCTCGTGTTTTTGCCTCCCGTCTGGCTTCTCCTCGTCGTCCGGTTCATCTGTCGTTGCCGTCGGGTCGTATACCTCGTCGTCCGACGAGATGACGATCACCTCGTCGTCAGTGATCTCGCCCCTGGGCCAGGGTGAGGGTGGCCGGGCTGGCTGCCATTCGGGTGGTGGTGTCGGTGGCGCATAGTGAGGTGACACCGGTCGTCCGAACCTCTCTTCCTCGTCTTCCGAGTAGTGAGCCATCTCCTCCTTCGCCTCCCTCCTTAGCCGTAGGCACTCTTCCAGCCTTTCGTCCCAGTCACCGGAAGTGGCGCTTTCCCTCCGTCCGCGTCGCTACTTCTGGGGCAGGCTTCGGTTGACTCTCCGCTGCTCGTCCCTGTGCCTGACTCCCTCCAGGCCCACGCAGTGGCGATGCCATCAGTTCGAGCACATCCGGAGATGGCTCGCGCTGGCGACGCACCGTGCGTCTGCGCGGGTGGAACGGGAGCCGGACGGCTCGCAGCGGAATACGTCGGCGCCGAATTACCCTCCTGGGCGCCTGGACCACCGGCTGGGGTGCCAACCGTGCGCGGACTCGTGGGTCCCTGCTGTTGGCGAAGGCGACTTCTGCTGCGATCTTGTATGCTTCCATCTCGACGTTTGAATTTTTAAAGAGGCTGGGCGCATGGCTGACGTCCTCTTTTATACCCTCCGGTGAGTGTGCTTTTTACATCATTTGTGTTTGTGTTAGTGTCCGATCAACGGTGTCCTTCCCGTTATAGCCGCCATGTTTGTCAGCACTCGCTCTCTGGGTGCTGCTATCCCTTTCTGTTTGCTTTGGCTTACGGCAGCGTTCTCGTTCGCACATAAATTCGCCGCGAACAGGGCCGTTCAGACCTTTTGACCGTTGGGCGCTATTTAGTTATTTTTTATTTAATATGATTTATTTATTTCGTATTTTATTTATTTATTTTATTTTTCCTTTTATTTATTTATTTTTTTTTTTTTTTTTTTTTTTTAACTTATTTTATTTGTTTTTATTTATTTTTTTTTTTTTATATTTTATTTATTTATTTTATTTTATTTTTTTTATTTATTCATTATTATATATGTACTTGTACATGTACCCCTTATTTTTTTTCCTTTTAAAAAAACAATTTGACTTTGTTTCTAATTTTTTCCTTTTGTTTTTGTTTTCCAGGTGTAAACTCAGGTGAGTATTTATGGGATACCTTGCTTGATTATATAATTAACTTTCCTTTTTTTCTTTCAGAGTTCCAGTTTTTTTTTTTCTATCGGTTTTTTTCTCTATGCGTGTTTTTATTGTCGTTGCTTCCGCAACTCCCTCATCTCCATGCGGCTTCAGATCGCATATGTGAGCTCTTCTCTCCTTTTTCTCTTCCCCGCCTCGCAGTCTCACTATGACTGGCGAGATGAAATCCACTATAGTGTAGGGGCCTGCATATTTCGGAGCCAGTTTCGCAGCGAATCCCTCCGCTGCATTCGATAGGTGGTGCTCCTTTGCCCACACCCTGTCGCCTATCTTCGGCTTCCATGCCCGTCTCCTTATGTTGTAGTGTCGGGCTTGGTCTTGAGACGCTTTCTCTAAGCTGCGTCTGACCAACTCGAACACTTCTTTGAGTCTTGAGGCTTTTTCGGTGGGTGTTTGAGTACCTCTGCCGGTACCGATCGTGGCTTCGTCAAACAATGCGTTTGGCAACCTTGGTTCCCGACCTTGCGTGATAAACGCCGCACTATAGCCTGTAGAAGCCGACACACTGGTGTTAATGGCTAGTGTTAATTCGGGCAGTAGTTCGTCCCAGTTCCGATGGTTGTTCCTGGCATATTGTGCCACCATAGTTTTAACTGTCCGATTTGTCCGTTCTGTAGGGTTTTCTTGCGGGGTATACGGTGCCGTGAATTGGTGCCGTACTCCCAATTCCTTCAGAAAATTTTTGAACGCTTTACTTGTAAACTGCGTTCCATTGTCCGTGATCAACACTTTCGGTACTCCGAACCTTGCCAGAATTCTCTCCCTGAAACCTTTTTGTAGAGAGGCCGTAGTTGCACTTCTCAAGGGCACCAATTCAGACCACTTTGAGAAGCGGTCTACCAATACCAGGAGCATCGTATTGCCATGTTTGGATCGAGGTAAAGGTCCTACAAAATCTGCGCATACTGTGCTCCATGGCTCTTCTGGTATTTGTGTCAACATTTTCCCTGCTGCTGCTATTTGGCTGGGTTTGTATTTTTGGCAGATTTCGCAGCGGTGTACGTATGTGCGTGTGTCTCTATATAATCCCGGCCAGTAATAGCGAGCTGCTATTCTTGCGATTGTTTTTCGGCTGCCAAGATGGCCAGCTGTTGCCGCGTCATGGTTCTCCCGTAATACCTGCGTTCGTTTGCCACTTGGCACACAGAGCTTCCATGAGGATACCTCCTCAATACCTGCTCGGTGTGGGATGTGTCGGTATAGGTTCCCACCTTCCTCCACATAGTCTGGGTATTTCTTTGGATTTCTCAATATATCTTCTCTCACCTTCTTAATCCACTTACACTGCGCGTTAGCGTCTCCCATATCTTTGTGCGTGGTGACGATCCGTCCACACGTTTCCTTGAGTGGCTGTCGCGAGAGCGCATCGGCCACTACATTCAGACTACCCTTACGATACTTGATCTCAAAATCGTATTGTTGGAGCTCTAGTGCCCATCTAGCTATCCTTCCGGATGGATTCTCTATCGAGTTGAGCCACTTTAGTGCCATGTGATCAGTGATCACAATGAAGTGGTATCCTTCCAGGTATGGCCTCAGCTTCCTTATTCCCCAAACTATGGCCAAACACTCCTTTTCGGTAGCCGAATAGTTTCGTTCGGCCCCATTGAGTGTTCGACTTGCATACGATATTACTCGTTCCCCTCCTCCGAAGGTTGAGTTAGGATCGCACCTAAGCCATAGTTGCTAGCGTCTGTCTGTAAACAGAAAGTTTCCGAGAAATCTGGGCACGCCAATACGGGTGATCGCGTGAGTTTGTCCTTGATAGTTTCGAACGCCTTCTGGCGTTCTTCCGACCATTCCCACTTGGCTCCTTTTTTTAGTAAATCGTTGAGTGGGTGGACTGTTGTTGCGAAGTCTGGTACGAAGCGCCGATACCAAGATGCCACTCCTAGATACTGCCTCAACTCTTTCACGTTCTCAGGCGGTTTTAGTTCTGCTATCGCAGCCACCTTTTCTGGATCGGTGCATATACCTCTGTCTGTCACCCGGTGACCCAAGTATTTCAGCTCCTTTTTGAAGAAATCGCACTTGTCCACGTTTATCCGTAGGTTTGCTGCTCGTAGCCGCCTGAACACCTCACGCAGATTCTGCATGTGTTCTTCCCTTGTCCGTCCGATGACTATTATATCGTCCAGATACGCAAACGCGTGTGGCATCATATCCGGACCTATGACGCGATCCAGCGCCCTCTGAAATGTTGCCGGAGCAGAGTGTAGTCCGAATGGCATTACCTTCCACTGGTATAAACCCTTTCCGGGTACTGTGAATGCCGTGAGAGGCCGGCTCTCTTTTGCCATTGGAATTTGCCAATACCCGTCTTTTAAATCCAAACTTGTGATGAAATGTGCCTCTCTCAACTGATCCAAGATGTGGTTCACTCTTGGTATTGGATAGGCATCTTTCACAGATCTGCTGTTCAGCTGGCGAAAGTCGACGCACAGGCGCCATTTGCCTGTTTTCTTTTTCACCATGACGATCGGTGCGCTGTGAGGGCTGTTTGAAGGCTCGATACAACCCTTTGCCAATAGCTCATCTACCTGTTGGTTGATTTCCGCCTGCATTTTCGGGTTTTTGGGGAAGTATCTCTGCTTTATCGGCCTGTCGTCGCTCATCACGATCTTGTGTTCAGTGATTTGGGATGGCCCTTTCAGTTTGGTGAACGCCTCGATTTCCCGTTGCAGAAATTCGGCTATTTCCGCGTCTTCGTGCTGGTTTCTGTCTGGGTTTTCTGCTCTCCCGGTACCTGTCATGGCTTTTGGCTCTGCAACGGCCTGAACAACTGCCACCGACAGTCTCTCCTCCAGGTTGTCCGCCTTATATCGTCGTGCTGGAATGGTGACCACCATCCCTGCGCACTTTATCACAATGCCCATACCAGTCAGAAAATCCCAGCCCAGCACTAGGTCATCGATAATGCCTGGCAACACCATTAGATTTAGTTGTAGGTTGCGGCTTCCCAACCAAATTGTGGATTCGATTTCTTCTGCTACCGTGCTGTTACGACCGTCTGCTAATCGGATCCGCTTGTTTGTGGTACTTCTCCGGCATCCTTTACTGAGTCTGTAAGCTAGCTCTTCACTTACAAAGCTGCTTGTAGCCCCTGTGTCGATCGTTGCCTTGTACTGACAATCTCCGATCCTCACGGTGGCTGTCAGTTGCGTCTCTTCCCCTTGCATGTTTCCTATTAATGGTGAGGGATCGTCCTTGGCGGCCTCCGTTCGTCCCTCGGTTGCGGACGCCGCTGGTCGTTTCCCGACTTACAACACGCTGCTGTTCTCGTCCCTATCCGCCCACAAATCCAACAATAATCCAACATTGGGTTCTGGCACTCTACCGCCCCACGTTGGGCGCCAGTTGTAACGAACCTTCGGTTGTCCCGAATAAAAGCTGGGCTAGCTCTCGCGGTTTTGAGGGTACGTGCCAACAAATTTGTATTTGTGGCGCTGCGACAAATAATAACGCCGGGCGTTTCGAGTTATATTCTGTTTAATTAGCACTGTTCTTGCGTTGGTAGTACAGAGGTATCTTATGTCTAGTTCAGCCCGCGCTGTTCTAGGATCCACACTATGTATCCTTGTCTTAGGACTGCTGATCCGTCAGTCTGCCAACCACAATCGCCACTAGACGCACCTACTCGGCTAGTTTTATTGCTCACTACACCAATTGCTCGCCAGGACACACTATTGGCTTTCTTGACTCCGCAAGAAGCTACCAATAATTCTCCTACTCGTTGGTGTATGGGCGCTTCACCAGTCTTACGCCAGGTTCTCTAGCTTGGCACAGTGGTAGTCAGGATCTGCCTCACTCAGGTTGTCCGCCGAACAAGTCTCGATAGTGTTTACTTCGAACCGTTGTAGCCGCACTTAGGATATGTTCACAATATGTTGATTTAATTCTTAATAATACGCAGGATCTTTTCCTCGAATGTCCTGATGCGTTTGTCGACCGGCCGTAACGTATACTCGCGTGTTTCACTCTTGATTTTTCAGTCCCAATGGTCTGCTGCTGTCTCCTTTATACACGCTGCCATCTCGCTGGAGCGGGGCCTGTCGTCGCCAAAGTCATTTCAAGGGCAAAGGTGGCGTGATGCTAAATTGCCCTTAGCAACAGCGGTTACTACTCGCTGTTATTCACGCCTGCCGTTAGTGTGACAGTGATCACTATACCAAGCGATCGCACCGCTCACACACTAACGGTTCTTTGCCCCGATGTTAGACACGTCTCTATACGCTGACATCCTTTGTCAGAGTGAGACAGCATCTGAATTCGCCGCGTTGTCAGGACCGGTCTCGGGTGTGTTCTGTGACATCCTCTTCTCTCTCGATTGTACCTCTATATATATGTAGTTTGTTTGTTCTATTATTATATATCTATGTGTACATATATTCTGCCATATGAATATGTATGCTAATGTAATATATAATACAAACAAATAATATATTCGGCAACATTATTTGTGAGGTGCAGCCATAGCTCCTCACAAAATATAGCAGAATATATATATATATATAGAACAAACAGACTAAGTATATATATATACCCGCTTGCTTCGCTGCGCCAATAGGTTTTACAAAATTTTAGCAATATGTATAAAATAAATTAGTTAATGTTTAACAACATATAAGCAAAATATTTAATATTCTCTTTTTCACGCCACCATTGAGGTTAAGAATCAGACGCGTCATTTTACTTTGATACCAAAGGTATCATATTATATTGGGCTTATGCAATGTCCGTCAAGGTGTCTGTCCGTCCGTCCTTCCGCCCGTCCGTTTGGACGCAACTTTTTTCAACACCCTTAAAGCTAGAGCTTTGCAACTTTGCAAATATCTTGGTACATACCTTCGTCAGCCAAAGTGTGAAATTTGGCTCTACGACCTCAGGGGCCTGGGAAATCGATAAAAATCGATACACCTCGATGTGCAAATCGATAAAACATATATATATCCCACATCTTAGCATATAGTCACCAAATTTGATAGCTAGATAGCTGGTGACATTCCTCAAAAACTGCATCGAAAGTTTGGATGCCACGCCCACCGCCCTTCCGCCCCCAGCCCCCCTTTCAGTTATAATCGAAAATGACTGTATTTCCCACAGTTTTAAAGCAATACTCACGAAATTTGATGGGAAAACAGATCTTACAAAGATATGCATTAAAATTTTGGATGCCACGCCCCACATATACCGCCCACCTCCTAAAATCTGAAAACTCTTTATCTTTTTCAGTTTTTGGACTAGAGTCACCAAATTTGGTAG
The DNA here is from genome assembly GCA_018152965.1 of Scaptomyza pallida. Lineage (NCBI taxonomy): Eukaryota > Metazoa > Arthropoda > Insecta > Diptera > Drosophilidae > Scaptomyza > Scaptomyza pallida. The sequence continues at coordinate 1,429,274 of JAECXP010000220.1, forward strand.
AAACCTTGTTAGTGACATCCGTAACCGATCTACATCAAAGTTTTATATGGCACGTCCACCTTTTCCACCTACCTCGTAAAATCTGAAATTTCTATATCTTTCCCAGCTTTTACGCTAGAGTCACCAAATTTGGTAGAAAAATTGTTAGTGACATCCGTAACAAATGTGCAATATTGGATGCCACGCCCACTTATACCGCCCACCAAAATATCTTTTTCAGTTTTTGCGCTAGACTCTCCAAACTTGATTAGGAGATAGAAGGAGCCATCCGCCACAGATATGCATCACAAATTTGAATGTCACGCTTACCCCTTCTGCCTGCCTTTTTATACCCAAAACGCCCATACGTTACAAATACATACAAACTTACATATGTGCTTTGCTTAATTGTTCGAAATTGTATACCAACAATGTTTGTGTGGTACGTCGTTACGTCTGAGTTACATAAGCAGCAAGTAAGCAAATCTACCACTATACAAAGATGTTCAAGATTAATTATATTCGCGCAACACCAACTAAAGTTACAAATGCCAGTTTGAAAATTATATAAAAACAACAAAGGTAATAGGTATTTGAGTGTTAAGTTTTGTCAACTCGTATATATGTATATTACATTTCTTAAGATCCTATTTGTTAGTGTGTTTGTTTTTGCACTGTTGGTGAACATGTTTATTGCTTTCATTTAGCTTGCTACAGATACAACAATGTATGCGTGCATTAACCAATATTTGCACTTGCATTTTTGTTAATATATATGTATGTATTAATATATATGTATGTACTAAATAATGAAAAATGCACGTAAATATTTGTGTATGTATGTACATATGTGCATTTGCAACACCAACTAAAGTTACAAATGTCAGTTTGAAAATTATATCAAAACAACAATGGCAATAGGTATTTGTGTGTTAAGTTTTGTTTGATAATTAGCAAGTATGTAGATAAAACCACTCGCGTAACATATTCTGGTGTACAAAACCAAGTTATGTTGTAATTGATTTATTTTAAATCAATGATACCAACAAAAAGAAGCAACAACAACACTTACAACAACAACAAACGCTACTTGATTCGAAAAACAATTGTCAAAGGCACAAAGAAGAAAAGAGAATAACGGAGACACATCTACAGACGGCAGAAGTGGAAAGGGTGATTTGTTTTGTTTTTGTAAATTCGGCCGCAATAGCTTGTGCGCAGACGGCAGTAGTGGAATGGGTCATGTGTTTTGATTTGTACACTCGGCGGCGTTGAAACTCACAGCTTGTGCGACAATAAGGCGCCAGAATGGTGGAATGAGGTAAAGTGATTAATGCAATTAGATTTTGGGAGGTACTCGAAGGAGTGGTCCAAATTAAAAATCATTTCTTAGTGCTCACTTTCACCGAGAATGGAATATTTTGTGAAAATTTCAGCCTTCTAGCTCTTATCGTTTAGGCTGTGGGCCTCTCAACAATCAGTCAGTTAGTCAGTCAGTCAGTCAGTCAGGACAAACTATTTTATATATATAGATAATCGAGACAGGAGATGACTCCACAGAACGAACCCGAGACCGGTCCTGACAACACGGCGAATTCAGATGCCGTCTCACTCTGAAAAAGGATGTCAGCGTATAGAGACGTGTCTAACCACAGGGCAAAGAACCGTTAGTGTGTGAGCGGTGCGATCGCTTGGTATAGTGATCACTGTCACACTAACGGCAGGCGTGAATAACAGCGAGTATTAACCGCTGTTGCTAAGGGCAATTTAGCATCACGCCACCTTTGCCCTTGAAATGACTTTGGCGACGACAGGCCCCGCTCCAGCGAGATGGCAGCGGGTATAAAAGGAGCAAGAAGCAGGCCATTGGGGTCTGAAAATCAAGAGCGAAACACGTGAGTCTACGTTACGGTCGGTCAATAAACGCATCAGGACATTCGAGAAGGCGATAAATAACGATCCTGTGCATCATTTAGAATAAAATAAGACTAAGTCAACATATTGTGAAAATATTCTAAGCGCGGTTACAACCTGTTCGAAGCAAACGCCATCTATACTTGTTCAGAGGACAACCTGCGTGAGGTAGATCCTTGCTACCATTGTGCCGAACTAGAGAACCTGGCGTAGGACAGGTGAAGCACACTTACACCAGCGAGTAGGATTACTATTGGTAGCTTCTTTCGGAGTCAAGAAAGCCAATAGCGTGTCCTGGCGAACAACTGGTGTAGTGAGCAATAAACCTAGTTGAGTAGGCGAGTCTAGCTTCGACCGTGGTTGGCAGGCTAGCATATCACCAGCAGTCCAAAGACAAGGATACGTAGTGTGGATCCTAGAGCAACGCGGGCTGAACTAGATTAGGACACCTCTGTACAATCAACCCAAAGAACAGTGCAAATTAAACATATTATAATTCGAAACACTCAGCGTTACAGTATGTATTGGGACTTAATACATGAAATTTGCATTTTTACATATTATTTTTTTTTTAGGAACATCAAATTTAGGGGGGGAGACAGCACAAAAAATGAAACGGGAAGCTTCAGTTGCTTGGGACCATTTCAAAAAAAATGTTGGAAAAACACACGGAATTTGCAACTACTGCGGTAAAGCCATAAAGACGTCAGGTAATACAACAAACCTTATCGACCATCTAAAGCATGTTCATCCAGAGATGGAGAAGGCCAAAAGTCAACTGCAATGGACATTTTTGTCGGACGGTCGACGATGTATTACAGCAATGACTCTTATCGGAAACTCTCAACCGATCAAAAGGTAATGAATAAGATAGCTGTCGATGTCCGACCATTCAGTTGTGTGGAAGATGAAGGGTTTACAGAACTCATGACGCACATGGACCCACGCTACAAATTGCCAAGTAGAACACACTTGCGCGATGTAGTTCTTAAAAACCAGTACCAGTCATTGAAATCAAAACTGAGTTCAATATTGAACAATATAGATTTTCTGGCATTAACCACAGATCTGTGGACGTCGAAGGCCAATGAGGGGTATATAACGGTGACCTACCATTTTATCTCCAATTGCTTTAAGCTGGATTCTGCTATATTAGCAACAAGAGAACTGATTACATCCACCAATCACACCGCACCGAACATTGCCGAAACCGTTAAATCGGTGTTAACAGAGTGGGATGTTGCACATAAAGTTGTTTGTGTCGTAACTGATAACGACTCCACAATGAAGAAGGCATGTGAGCTGCTTCAATATAAGCACTTGCCGTGTGTAGCACATTCAATTAATTTGCTGTGTTGTAGTGGGGCTGCTGCGTCAAACGTCGCTTCTTGTTGGTGCAAATTTATAGTTTTTGAAGTCACACGCGAAGTGAAATACAAACGCACTTGTGTTCTTTCTTGTAGTATATTTTCAATTGATTTCATATGTTAGAAACTAGCTTACATAGGGCTGCTCAGCAGCTATTAACATAAAAAGGAGCTGTAACAATATAGACTTATCTTATGTTGTACGCAAAGAGAGGAGAGCAAATACCGGTTTGGGTGGGGAGTTATAGGTGCATACTTTCCGGCTTAAACATTCCGCCCCCCTTGCAATATAATTGCAAAAAAAGATGGACTGGAGGGGGGAGCGGACCTTATTGGCTGCACACTCCAGAAAGGATCCACCCAAACACCGTATTTTGAGCCACTAGACCGTGGGCACTTGAAAGGACGCCTGGCTGGATAATATGTCCGTAGATGTCGGCGCCCAACACCAAGCTAGTAATTGCTGGCCTATACCACTCGTTATCTGCCAGGATGATGTTGGACATGCCCTTGCTGATATGCCCATCAATTGGCCTTTTCGGGGTCTGGAATTTGAAGTCCGATTCGATGCACAGTCGTACCTCTCTGTCGAAGGAGCCGCTGATGGATTTGATGCGGGCACTGACCCTTTCCCCCGCATCGAGCCAAGTGGCGGAAAGGCCCAATGCCTTTGCCAGTGAGGCGTCGATACGGCTGGTCGGGCTACAAGGATCGACCAGTGCTCGCATCTTAAACGTTTTGTCGCCGACAAGAATCATCACTGTAGGCAGTACCGTCGTTTCGTCAGGAATGGGTGTGTGCGCCCTGGAGCGCGCACGTCGTTGCTCGATCGGTGTTGGACTCCTCGATGGACTTCTTGAGGGACGCAGCGATTCGGGATCATCCAGGTGGAGAAGAGTGTGGTGCTCACCACCGCAGACGCGACATCTGTCGCCACTCCGGCAGGATCGCCCAGAATGCTGGTGTGCCAGACAGTTGGGGCAGTACTTGTTGATAAGTACTGCCCGGAGACGCTTCTCAGCATTCAGGTGCATGAAGCGCTGGCACTTCTTCAGTGCGTGGACGCCCCGACACACACGACAGCGGAAGGACGCCGTACCACGCAGCTTCTGCCTCTGGATTTGGGTTCTGGTGGGAGCCATGTTGCTTCGTACAATAACTCTGAGGAGACATAAAAAACAGAAATTAGAAAAAATACTCGTTTTGTGTAAGACTAACCAGTCACGCTTTGGATTGAGGAATAAGAGGTTTATTGGTCTCGGAGTGGAGTGGAAGGAGGATAAGTTTGGCCACTGGCCTTTTTATGGTCCCACGGATCGTGAGAACGTCGACTACTCGGACCCGATCATCCTTCCCCGGGTGGGTTTTCGTGACGCGTCCCAAGCGCCATTCGTTTGATGGCAGATTATCCTCCTTGACAACTACCATATCACCCTGTTGAACGTTCCTTTTTGGTAGCTGCCACTTAGTCCTCTTGTGTAGCTCCTTCAAATACTCTTCCTTCCAACGGGAACAGAATTGTTGGTTGAGAGCCTTGAGCCGGTGCCATCTGTTGAGTATTGAAGCTGCACTTCCTTCTATCTCCGGTTCCGTAACGGCAAGAAGTGGGCTCCCTACTAGGAAGTGCCCTGGAGTAAGAGCCAGCAAATCGGTCACGTCTTCGGATAAAGGAGAGATTGGCCTCGAGTTAAGGCAGGCCTCAATCTTCGAGAGCAGAGTGGAGAGCTCCTCAAATGTGTATTTGAACGTTGAAGTCGATTTATAGAATAGTGTCTTAAAACTTTTGACACCGGCTTCCCACAGGCCACCCATGTGAGGTGCGCCTGGTGGGTTGAAGTGCCACGAGAGACAGTGGTGACTATATGTTTTCTCGACGCGCGTTTTTGTAGCCTCTAAAAAGTCTCGAGTAATGACTCTAAAAGCTCCAACAAACGTCTTCCCGTTGTCGGAGTAGACCTTGGACGGGCAGCCGCGTCTTGCTGTAAACCGAGCAAACGCTGCAAGGAATTTGTCCGAAGTCAAGTCGGATGTGGCTTCAAGGTGGATTGCCTTTGTGCTGAAGCACACAAACACACATACATAGCCTTTGGTTATGAGGCAGGCCCGACCCGTATAGTTCTTTATGTCGAACGGACCAGCAAAGTCGATGCCAGTATGTGTGAAAGGACGTGAGAAAGTCGACCTCTCTTCGGGTAAGCTGCCCATGAGCTGAGTTTGGAGCCGCTTTTTGTGTATTACACAGACCCGACAAGAATTGGTAACGGAGGTAATGAGTGTCCTAAGCTTAGGGATCCAATACTTAGAACGGATAAGGCGCATCATTAATTGATTTCCGCCATGGAGTGAAATTTTATGGGTGAATCCGATGAGGAGACGACTAAACGAGCATGAATACGGAAGGATGATAGGATGCCGTTCATCATAGGTAAGGTTGCAGGATTTGCTGATTCGACCTGAAGATCTTATGATCCCCTTTGGATCGAGGAACGGATTGAAGTTACGGATTTGGCTATTAACGGGTAAATTAAGCTTGTCACGGAGGCAATTATATTCCTTCGCATAGGATTTCTGTTGAGCCAGGGCGACGAGCCGTTCTTGAACTTCTTGAAGCTCACTATTTTGGGGTTGCTGCGAGGGAAACAGCACAGAGGATTGACGACATCGTTTAGCAAATCGAAACACGTAGGCGAGAACTCGTAACGCTCTGCCGAAATCAGAGAAACGTTCAAGTGGATCCGATGGAGTCAGTTCCGCCACGTTGACCTTAACTGGACGCTGCTCTAGGTCAATTTCCAGACATGAATCAGCTGAAACAGGCCATTGCTCCTGAGGAAGGCCTAGCCAGTCGGGTCCATTCCACCATAGATGGCTGTCCTTCAGCTCCTGTGGCGAGACTCCGCGGCTGGCTTAGTCTGCCGGATTGTCTTCTGACCGCACGTGTGACCAGGCTTGACAGTCAGTAACTTGGCCGATTTTGGAAACGCGGTTAGCGACGAACGTTGTCCAGGAGCAAGGAGATTTACGAAGCCAGGCCAATACGATAGTGGAATCCGTCCAATAATAACACTCGACCTTGTCTGTTGCTAGTTGTGGAAGGAGTGTGCTGGCCAGTTCTGCAAGAAGAACTGCACCGCACAGCTCAAGCCTCGGCAAAGAGACTGTCTTAATGGGAGCAACTCGAGTCTTTGAAGCAGCAGGATCGAAAAGTTTTGCAATCTGCGAAAGTACGTCGCGCTTTGAAAAGGCTTCCTTGACTATTAGAGCGGAAGGGGCGAAAAAAAACTCATCGGAGTCGGCTTGCCATCTGATTCCCAACGTCTTCGCCACACTGGCTTCTTCGATTTCCAGGAAATCATCTCGAAGCAAATGATCCTTTGGAATGTCCTTTAGGACGAGTTTTTCATTCGATGTCCAGTTTCGTAATGGAAACCCAGCACTCGCTAGCGCCTTACGAAGTTCTTGGATCTTGAGAATTGCGTGTTCTTTGTAGTGGGCCCCTGCTAAGACATCGTCTACATACATATGCTTGGAAATAATGTCACTAGCGAGAGGAAGTTCTTCCTTGATATCTTGTGCAAGCTGCTGCAGCACGCGAATGGCAAGGAAGGGAGCGCAATTGACACCAAAAGTAACGGTATTAAGCTCAAAGTCGCATAATTCATTACCTTTATTTCGGAGCAGAATCCGTTGATATGGAGTGTGGTCGGAATGTACCATGATCTGCCGATACATCTTGTGATATCTGCGTTAAAAACATAGCGGAAATAACGCCACTTGAGGATCTGTACGGTCAGATCGGATTGTAGGACAGGTCCTGGATATAGAATATCATTCAAACTTTTGCCATTTGTTGATACACTGGATGCGTTGAACACCACGCGAACCTTTGTAGTAGTGCTGTCTGGCTTGAAAACAGCATGATGAGGGAGATAAAAGTGGTGACAGTCGACACTCGGAGGGACTTGTCTCATGTGACCCAAGTCTATGTACTCTTGAATCACGGAGTCGTATTGCTCTTTTTGAGGAATGTTTCTATTCAAACGGCTTTCGTTCTTCAGAAACTGAGCTAACGCAATGGACCTTGAATGTCCCAATTGGATATGTTCCGGATTTCGAAAGGGTAGTGTGACTACATATCTTCCACTTTCATTTCTGGTCGTGGTGCGGACAAAATTGCTTTCACATTTCACATCTGAATCTTTAATCGGACTAAGAGGAAGATCCTCCACCTCCCAAAACTTGGTGAGAAGCTTCTCTAGTTGGAGTTCAGGATCAACGGAGACTTGGGTTGTGAAAGCGGAAATTGGAGAACTAATACTTTTAGCTATTAGGCCCGTAAGAATCCATCCAAAGATAGATTCTTGCCCCATAAGGGTTCCACAAACTTTGGATTTGGAGCCGCCTAACAAAATGGACGGGAGGATATCTGCGCCTAAAAGCACATCTATCTGCGAGCTCTTATAAAACGTGGGGTCAGCCAACTGGATATCTGGCAAGTCCTTCAGTATCGCCGGTGGTACTGGGTAGGAGGGAAGGTTACCTGCCAGATGCGGAATAACATACGCCGAGGATTCAATTTGAAGCCTCGGCTTCAACGGAGAGCCTATGAAAAAGTGACATAACTTTTGAGGCCTGGCTGCCAGGGTTTGGTTCAGACCGCTAATTTGGGCTTGGATGGGCTGGAAAGGAAGCTTTATCAGGTTAAAAATCCGACTTGTAATAAAAGTCGCTTCGGAACCTGAATCAAGGAGGGCACGTGCCTTGTACGTAGTACCTGCATAGCAGATATTTATTAAGGCGGTGCCAAGCAAGACACCCTGTGTGTTTGCTGTGAAATATGTTTGGACGATCGATGCTGTGTTTGACGAAGTGGATGGATTGGAGGCTGTCTATGTAGGAGTGTATGATGGCGACCCTTGCACGTGAAGCAACTATGTGCACTTGGGCAGTCTTTTAGAATATGGCCTCTCGCGAAGCAATTCAAACACAGCTTTTGTTGCTTAATCTGCAAAGATCTACCCTTGGGAGACATTTGCAGAAATCGCGGACATAGTCGGATAGGATGATTCTCCTTTGCGCATAAACGGCAAGTTTGAGGCTTTATCGTTACCTTATTTTCAAAGGCATTGACTCTTTTTGGAGCCGCGTCATTGCGGTTGGTTCTTGGATGAACCTGACTTGTGCTTGGCTTCACGTCTTCGATCGCTTCTAAAGTACGATAGCGTTCACTTAGGAATGAATTTAGTTCTTGCCAAGTAGGAATTGCTGACTTGTCAGATAAGGATTGCTCCCATAGTGACAAAGTGAGCTTGGACAACTTTGACGAGCACAAGAAAACAAGCAAACAATCCCAGTTTTCAGTTGAGATCTTGGAGTGTTCAAGCCCTGTTAAGCAGCCTTGAATTGTGCTTTGAATGTCCTTCAGGGCTACACCTGATTCGGTGCTAACGGTTGGCAAATTGAAAAGAATTTTTAACTGGCTATTAACCAGGAGCCGTTTATTTTGGAATCGCTCGTAGAGGGCTTCCCAGGCGGAACCGAAACCATCATTTGTAAGCGGGGATTTACTAACTATGGCTTTGGCCTCACCATCAGTTTTGGAATTAAGATGGAATAATTTTTCCACCGGTGTTAAACTTGGATTATTAATGTAGATGGCCGTAAACAAGTCTCGGAACGTTGGCCACTTCAAGTAATCTCCATAGAAAACTTCAGTGTCAACGGATGGAAGTCTACAACCTCTGGAAACTGTGGTAACTTGAGCAGCGGGTTGCGTCATTAGTGCGGATGCAAGGTCAAGTTGCTCACTCAATTGAGCCGCGCATGTCTCATACACCGAATAACAATAGTCGTATTTAGCTTGCATCACAACGGCATCGTCGTGACTCTCAAGCCGGCTAATGATTCGAGAGCACTTCTCATATTCCGCCTCGACCTTCTCCCACAAGGATCCGATTTGGTCAAGTCGAATTTTTAATGTTTGTATTGACGGAATGGTGTCGGACGGTGTTGAGACCTTTGCCTGGAAGTGGCTGACTCTGTCAGTGACAGCGATGAAATCGTTTAAGGCCATGTCGACTTTATTTATTAGGCTCACGGGCTCAGGATTTATAATTTTGATGGTCCCCTTGCTTTCAACTGAGGTCGCCCTTGTATTAGGTTTGGAGAAGGAAGCTTCCTGAGTTAGGCTTCTCGAAACGTGTTAAGAAGGACTACCAACTCGCGTCGGTACGGACAATGATTTTTCGTCACTTGAGGATTTGGTTGGTTTCATAAAACCAGCAAATTAGTCAAGTTGAACAAAAAATTAGTAATAACAAGCGGATAACAAGATACGTGGATACAAGTTGCTTGGTTTGTGTATTATTTATTGATTGACAATAAATAATCGTGATCGGACGAGGACAGTTTGGAACGTTGAATTTTTTTTTTTTTTTTTCAAAAAAATGTTCAAAAAAAAAACAGTACAACGGAATATATTATATTAGATGTTCTTGATTACAAATAGTATGGAACACGATCAGTTTTACTTAAAAGGAATATTCGTGCCTAAATATATGAGTAATGTGCGTTTCGATATATCGCACTTGGAATGTATTCGGATACACGATTAATCGGTCGTTTTTGACGAAAGCACTCGATTAATCGGTAAGAAAATAGCACATCACTGATCGCGACCAGCAGTGTAAGTATTGAACAAATTTTGTAAATAGGTTATACAAAATGCCTATATGCGAATAAATTAACATATAAATACATGCACTACTCGTGGATGAGTGCGCGTGAGTTGTGCCGTGTACAGCGTAGATTGGTTTGAACGTGTACTGCGACTTGGTCGTATATGTGTGGATATGTTGCTGTGTTAAACGCAACAAGTAAAACAAAAAACAAATAGATTTATAGATCTTGTTAATGAATGCAGTTTGTGTTGTGTATAATTAATTATGTTGTTTTATTGTAACTTTGAATATTCGTTTATGTCGAATATGTATTTATTGTTGTGTTGTATTTGTAGACTTAAATGTTGTGGCAACTGCGTGTACGTACATATGTACAGATATTGGCAGCTGTGTATATATTTCTGTTGTAGTTTGTGCCGGCATCTGTTTGTGTAGATCGTGTGTGTTTGTAGATATGTTTAATGATGAGATGTAATATTCTCCTTTTTATAGGACACAGAGACAACGCAGCTCAAGTTGCCTAATATAATTGCGGCGGCAAACACAACTTATATTAAATGTAAGTATATTTACATTTGCCCATAAGTTTAAATGTTAATTATTCTTTTTTTTTTTACAGGTGGATGGTGGATTAGTATAATATCTTATGTATATTTATTTATTTATTTATTGTCAACTAATATCAGTCGACATAAAAATTGAAATTAAATCAAATTAAAAAGTAGAGCTTAAGCTACAAAAATGTTTAAGATTAATGAACAAAATTTAAAATTAAATCAGTAAACAAACTGGAATGAAATGAAGTTTAAAAATTAAAATTAAAATATTCTGGGGAGTTAACAAAAATTTAATTTAATGATCCAACATTTGTTGCAAGGATTGGGAAAAACCCAGAAAAACCCAATCAGATCATAAGATTAGTGATTAGTGACTATGACTAGATAAGTAAAGCAGTATGGATCTTTTTAGTATGGGAATGGAGGCCTCAAAGGAAACAAGTGAAAACATCTTATTGTAGTCTGCGCACACTACTCGAAACGGTTCATGCATTAGATAGTTAGTAGAGCAACGATCAAGGTTAATAGGTACAAAGTTACGAGAAGATCTAATAGGGACAGATAAGTTTATTCGACTTAATAAAGTAGGTGAGTCGATTTCACCATTGAGCAGATTAGTAACAAATAAAACTCCATGCATAGTTCTACGGTTTAAAAGAGAAGGAAGGTTAATTAACAGAAGTCTACTTGAATACGAAGGCAAATCAACTCCGGGAACCCAGTTAAAACTTCTAAGTGCAAATAAAAGAAATTTCTTCTGAACAGATTCGATTCTATCCTGATGAATCTTGTATTGCGGAGACCACACACAAGATCCATATTCGAGGATGGGACGCACTAGGGATGTATAAAGTGTTTTAGTAGTGTAGGGATCGTAAAACTCTTTCACCCCCCCCTTAAAAAACAAAAAAACAAAAGGTTTTTTTAATAAACAAAAAAAAATAAAAAAAAACTTTAATTTTGGGTCAAGAATAATACCCAAATCCTTCATTTCTAATACGCGATCGAGTGGTGAGCCATCAAGCAAGTACTGAGCAGTATGAGGAGTATTTCTACAGAAAGACATTACTTTACATTTAGAACAATTTAAATTAAGTTGGTTAAAGTTGCACCAATCAGATAGTGCACTAAGATCAGACTGTAGTAAGTTACTAGAAGAAGGTTCATTATAGGATAAACATAATTTAACGTCATCCGCAAACATGTACACGTGCGAGTTAGATATTACTGCAGGAAGATCATTAATAAAGAGATTAAATAATAAAGGCCCAAGGTGACTACCTTGGGGGACACCTGATGATACATAAATTGGTTTAGAGACAGATGATTTAAAGAGAACTTTTTGTGCACGGCCACACAAGTACTCGGAAAGCCAAGAAAGGAGGTTAGTTGGGAGCCCAATAATGTTTAATTTATGAAGCAAAAGTTGATGACTAACAGAATCAAATGCCTTACTAAAATCGGTATAAATGACATCAGTTTGCATTTTGCTTTGAAATCCTTTAATAACAAGCGATGTAAATTCTAGAAGGTTGGTGGTAGTAGATCTACGCTTTACGAAACCGTGTTGATAAGGCGACATAATTGCACTACATGAGTGTTGCAATTGAGAGCAAATAAGTTTTTCGAAGACTTTCGGAATGGCAGACAATTTCGAAATCCCTCTATAATTTTTAACATTGGACTTTGAAGAATTTTTATAAAGTGGAATAATAAAAGATTGCTTCCACATATCAGGGAATACTGAAGATTCAACAGACAATTTGAATAATTTTAGTAAAGGTTTGCATAGTGTATCAGCACAATATCTAAGTACACAACCGGGCACTCCATCAGGACCAGGCGAGAAGCCAGGTTTGATCAGGTTTAGGTCACTTAGCAGCGAACACTCAGTTAAGACCGGGGCAAATATGCAATTTGATGTTTGAATTTGGAAGGGATAAGTATTACTAGAACTATGAGAACTCAAAGAGTATACTGATTGAAAATATTCAGCAAATAGATCGGCCACAGCCTGATCCGTACTTGCTTTCGTATTATCAAGAAAAACTGAGGATGGCAGGCAGGAGGATTTACGTTTAGAGTTAACAAATTTATAAAACTGTTTAGGATCTCGAGAGAAATTCATTCTACATTTATTAAGATAGTTATTATAGCAGGATGAGTTAACAGAGAGAAAATTAAGTCAATAGTATTTCCCGATTTTCTGAATTTTTTATAAGATCTTGTCTTCGCATTTTTGAGTTTTGTAGGAATAATTTATTATAAAACTTGCGGATGTGCAAGATAAATATAAGATATATGTATATATGTAAGTGGAATAATAAATTTGGAAAATGTAGCACTTGTGGAAAATAATTGCAAATGCCGTCGGCAAAGCAATTTTAGTTGGCTGCGACTTGGATAATGTGCTGTATGGACTTATATTTGTACGTACATCGGGATGTGTACATACAAATATGGATGCCCTTGATTTGCACTTGATATTTTTTCACTTTTAATTTATTGTTAGCGGACTGTAAGCTAATAGTAGGTTGTGGAATCTACGGAAGTGTAGTATTTACTATGGTAGCGGACTTAATAGCTGATGGTTTAAAACCTTTGTCAGCGAAATTAGAAAAAGTACTTAACTTTTTTCTCTGGACTTTGACCTCCTGGCAGTCACCGTTGAAGGCTGGGGCGAGCGGAGGTTGGGGGGATGAAATCCTGATTCCTTTCAAAAAATCCAATGGAAATCCGGCTCGAAGGACCAAATGTTGTAGTGGGGTGGCTGCTGCGTCAAACGTCGCTTCTTGTTGGTGCAAATTTATAGTTTTTAAAGTCACACGCGAAGTGAAATACAAACGCACTTGTGTTCTTTCTTGTAGTATATTTTCAATTGATTTCATATGTTAGAAACTAGCTTACATAGGGCTGCTCAGCAGCTATTAACATAACAAGTAAAAACGTTGCAGTCGGACGCAACCGACTGCGATATACTTTGATACCAGTTCTGAGTGCAAATAGTAATATATGAGGGTTTTGGGTATAAAATTGGAGACTCTAGCTCAAAAACTGACAAAGATATAGAGGTGGGCGGTATAAGTGGGCGTGGCATCCAAAACATTGATGTACACCTGCTACGGATGTCACTACCAATGTTCATACCAAATTTGGTGACTCTAGCTTAAAAACTGGCGAAGATACATGCCTTCCGGTTTTTTTTGGGGCGGTGGGGCATATCCCGTTGTTTGGGGGCGTGGCATCCAATGTTTTGATGCATAACTTTGTCAGATGTCAGTATCTACCTTCATGTCAATTTTGGTGGCTATAGCTTCAAAACTGTAGAAGATACAGGCATTTTTGTTTATAATTGGAGGGGGGCTGAGGGAGAAATAGGTGAGCGTGGCATCCAAACTTTTAATGCAGTTTTTGGGGAATGTTGCCAGCTATCTTGCCATCAAATTTGGTGACTCTAGCTGCTAAAATGTGGGATATATTTGTGTTTTATCGATTTGCACATCGAGGTGTATCGACTTGTTATCGATTTCTCGGGCCCCCTGAGGTCGTAGAGCCCTACATTTAACACTTTGTCTGACGAAGACATGTACCAAGATATTTGCAAAGTTGCAAGGCTCTAGCTTTAAGGGTGTCGAAAAAAGTTGCGTTCATACAGACGGACGGACAGACGGACAGACGGACAGACACCATGACGGACATTGCACAAACCCAATATACTATGATACCTTTGGTATCAAAGTATAAAAAGGAGCTGTAACAATATAGACTTATCTTATGTTGTACGCAAAGAGAGGAGAGCAAATACCGGTTTGGGTGGGGAGTTATAGGTGCATACTTTCCGGCTTAAACATGCTGGTTCAGGACATACTAAAACTACCAACTTTGGATCCCGTTTAAAAAAATGCAAGCGCATAGCTGAATTTTTAAAAAAAAAGTTCCATTGCAACGGCAAAATTAAACGAAGCGCAGGGGGTGAAGTCTTATGGACTGCTACAGGAAGTGCCGACTCGCTGGAATAGCGCTTACAAAATGATTGAGTGAATCCTTCAAATAAATGAGCACATTACTGTTGTATTGATAACTTCTCGCAATGCCCCTTCGCCGCTTTCTGCCGAAGAAATTTGTATGTTAAAGGACATAACCGAAATGCTATCGCCTTTTGAGGATGCCACGCAATCTGTTTCGACAAATACCAAAGTGTCAATTTCGATCATCATTCCTCTAATATGCGAACTCCAGCATAAAATAAATTGTTTACAGAATAAGCTCCAAACAGCGGAAAGCAATATTGTTTGGGAATTTATTAAAACTCGGCTACCTGAGAGATTGGCACATTTTGAAACGCGTACAATTCTACGCATGGCCACCATAATGGATCCCAGCTTTAAAAAGCAAGGTTTTCTCAGCGCATCAAATGCAGAAGAAGCTGCTTAAGCTCTTCAAGATGAACTGCACTCCACACTGTCCACGAATCCACAGACACCAGCGATACAAGAACCAGCACGGTTTTCTTTTTTGCAAACAAAAATACAGAGCAAAATTCAGTCTTCCCGGGCAGATGCCATCATCCTGATGCGACAACATTTAGAGAAGGACAACCAGCCCGAAGGATGCGATCCACTTGCGTATTGGGAAGTAAGAATTTATGCATTAATGTATTTATTTAGAAAATTATTAAAAAAAATTATATTTTTGTAGAAGACCACCGACGACGTTTTTAAAAAAATTTCGAAAAAATTTTTATGCGCTCCCGCTACTTCGTGCGAGTCGGAAAGGGTGTTTAGCACAGCTGGCAAACTTATTTCCGACCGTCGCACAAACCTGTCATCTGATGTTGTCGACGAACTTTTGTTTTTAAATAAGAACAGAAAATATAATAAAAACTAGCATAATTGTTTCGTTAAATTTTTTTTTATTTCAAACATCGATGAAACATCGATGTTTTCCACCATAAAACATCGAAACATCGATGTCCGCCAACATTGTCTAGCGCAAGTGATTTCCAAACGCATAACCTGCAACGGGACTTTTGCCCATGAAAAAAAAGGCACACACATGACGAGGGCTTGAGGAAATAACCAGGGAGGAACAACTAAATTTCGTTAACGTTTCGAATGAAACTTAAATAAAATGTCTTACTGGAAAACAATATAAAGTCAATCCATGTATGTTAGTATAAAGTTTACATTGTATATCCATATGCGTTTTATTTTAAACGCATACATATTTGATTTTGAAGCGGGACAATAAATGGAAAAACGCGCACATACACAGTTATGTATTACACAGATATACATAACCGTAGCAACATATCAATGTAAAATGCTTCATACAAGATATGGACTGACAATAACTAACTTGCACATAAGTTACACACATTTGCCCATATGTACGTAAATGTACAGATTTATTTATTTTAGGATTTATTTATGTTAAGAAGAAAATTCACTGACCACTGCTTTGAATAAGCTCTGCCTCAAACTTTGATCCATTTATTTTGGCGATGCATTTATTATTTTTGCGCCCACTGATTTTCCGATTCGGTATTACTATATAGTTACCACATTTAATTAGCGTATACATATTTCATCTGTTCACGTTCAGCTTTAGATTCACACTGAAATAAATGTCTCTTGTAGGCCGTCAGCCGTCAGGTGAGCAAGGGGAATCACGTGTAACTACGCAGGTAGTACGCGCCGTATCTGCTCACACTGTCGGAAGTGCGACTATACTCTCCACGCGAGGGCGGCTGGAAACAGACCCTTGTGTTGGTCATGTCTCGACCAAGGGTGCTGACTAATGGTAGTCGGGCTAAGAGAAGATAACTCTTCATTAAATTCCCCAATCCAAGGTGGAACAGCATATGCCGAGGGATTCGTGGCCGAGGGGGTGCTCGGTCGCTAATATGCGGACTCTGGATACCTGTCCCCCTCCAGTTTTATTTGTGGACTTCCCGCGGTACACGGGCTATGCCGCGGGTGACCTCCCTTCCCGTTCACTCGTGGGAATCGTATGGATTTATCAATTGTAGAAAATGAGTTTGATGTCACTCTAAAAGCATCTCCCCAGGCCTCATCCTTCACGGAAACGGCCAATACAGGCATTGCAGCTGCTGTGCTGCCGGCGCCCACCCCAAAACGCACGGATGTCGTTCCGGTTGCGATTGGGGACTCAGATAAGCCACCGACCGTCGTAGGACGGTTGAAGACTGCCTCCTTATCGTCGACAGAAGATCTGGTGACAGCAGAGGAACCTGAGGTGTTGGCCTCAGACTCTGATGATGTCACTGTGATACCGTCAGACGACGCATCCTGCTCAAGTTCCATAGCGGATGCAGGCAATCGGATCCAGCGGCTGAAGCTGGATTCCGAGGTCGCCTTCGTAAAAATGACAAGTCGCGAGAAGAAGCTGTTTAAGGCAGCTATCGCGAAGGGACTCTCGAGAGCTGAGGCTCTCCAGGCGGCGAAAGCTCCCCGTCCCGCTGAAGCACTGGCTAAGCGAGACAGGTCTTTTGACACGACCCCAGAGTCGGGCTTGTCAAAGAAGCCGAAGAGTGCTCATTTAGAGCCGACAGCACCATCCTACAGTCGGATGGCAAGCGGTGTCAAGCTCGGCTTCATTCTGACTGACAGGTCGTTGGCTTTGACAGCGGAGCAGATGGCTGCGCTCAAGGCCGCGATTTTAAAGACCACTTTCTCTACGGAGACAGTCGGTCTAAAGCCACAGTTCGAGGGATGTGTTCCGAGAACTGGGTGGCTTTTGCTCGTCTGCCACGACGACAAGGCAGCCGAGTGGGTCATGCGTAACTTTAGCCTTATTAAGACTAGCAGTTCGCTTGACGTGGAGCTGTTGGAGGAGGACCAGTTCCCCCGGGCCAGCCTTGTGCGAGGCTACTTCGCCAACAGCTTGGAGTTGTCGAACGAGGAAGTTCTGACTTATGTTGGTAAGCAGAATTTTCTCGACACCACCCAGTGGAGAGTAGTGCAGCGGACCACACAAGGTGAGATGCTGCACCTCGCCATTATGGTGGATCAGGCGTCGCTGCAGTCGCTTACCAACAACGGCGGTAAGATCTGGTACGGCTTTGGCCGGATCAGGCTTATCCTGAAGAGCCCCGCTCCCAAGGATAAGAGCAGCGACGTCCAACGTTCAGAACCCTTTCACGGAGATGGTCCATCCACTAGTGCAGCTGCTGGGCTCGCAATGAAGACCACCCCCGTCCCAGCTCCGAGGAGTACTCCACAGGCCAAAGGAGCCCCAGGCGGTACTACAAAAGGTAGTGCTCCCACCAGAGGCAGGGCACAGCCTCCCAAGGCCACAGCGCCGGCAGCCAAGATACCGATGTCGGTCAAGGCATCTAGACTGCCGAAGGGAGTGAGAGGGAACAACTCTCGACGAGGTAAGAGCGGCAACCTCGTCCAGCGCTCCAAGGAGGAGTCATGAGAACCATGAGGGTTCTCCAGGTGAACCTGCACCACGCCAAAGGGGCGTCGGCCACCCTGTGCAGGACTTTCGCCGAGCAGAAGATCGACATGGCCCTAGTCCAGGAGCCATGGTTGATCGGTGGCCAAATTAGAGGACTGAGCTGCGGTACAAGTATTTTGTTGTATGACCGCAGTGGAGGTGCTCCTCGCGCAGCTATTCTTTTAGATAATAACGTGAGGCATTTCCCATTAACTAACTTTATCTGCAGGGATCTAGTTGCAACAGCCGTAGAGGTGGCTGCAGCGGAAGGTGTTCGTGAAGTGGTGGTGGTGGCCGCCTACTTCCCCGGAGACACTGACGTAGCTCCGCCTATGGAGGTCCAGAGGCTCGTCAACTTCTG
The DNA here is from genome assembly GCA_018152965.1 of Scaptomyza pallida. Classification (NCBI taxonomy): domain Eukaryota; kingdom Metazoa; phylum Arthropoda; class Insecta; order Diptera; family Drosophilidae; genus Scaptomyza; species Scaptomyza pallida. The sequence goes on from JAECXP010000220.1 coordinate 1,447,596, forward strand.
CCGCACAGCCGGGAAACACGTGGTTATCGGCTGCGACGCTAATGCACATCACACCATATGGGGCAGCAGTGATGTCAACAAACGGGGTGAGTGCCTTCTTGAATATCTATTGTGTAGTCAATTAGATGTAGTCAATAGAGGGTGCAAACCCACCTTTATAAACGCCATTAGGGAGGAGGTCCTGGATCTCACCCTGGCCAGTAACTTCTTGTCCGGCTATATAACGAACTGGAGGGTTACCGATGAAGCCACGTTATCAGACCACCAGCACATCCGGTTTGATCTACCTGGCCAAACGGAACTCAACACTTCGCTATATAATCGGAAGAAAACTAACTGGGATATGTTCACAGCCTCTGTGGCTATGAAAGCTGACCAGCTTATAACCAACTTTGCGTCTGTGAGTGACATAGAGTTGGCTGCTGACCAGCTTCATGATGTGCTTATCACTTCTTTCCAAGACAGTACAGTTCTGAAGCGACATCGGGTGAACCGCGAGGTTCCCTGGTGGAGCGACAGACTTGCAAGTCAAAGACAGGTAGTACGTAGACTCTTTAATAGAGCTAGGGCAAATCGGGACTCATGGGACACTTACAGGAGTGCTCTCACGGAGTATAATAAGAACATTAGAAGAGCTAAGCGAGAGAGCTGGCGAAGCTACTGCGAAAGTGTGCAGGCACTACCAGAAGTAGCTAGACTGCAAAAGGTCTTCGCAAAGGGCTCAACTAATGGGGTGGGGCTTCTCAAAAGAACAGATGGCTCTTTTACTCAAGATCGGAAGGAAACGCTAGAACTTTTGCTTCAGGTGCATTTCCCAGGATCCAGAATCAGCACACATGGTGAACCAGACGGGTTAACTACCACACCGATTAGGCGAGATCATAGTCTGTCCGGTATTATTTTCGATCCTGACAAGGTCAGGTGGGCAGTCAAATCTTTTAGCCCTTTCAAAGCCCCTGGGGGCGACCAGATTTTCCCTGCCTTGCTACAACACAGCATCGAAATAATTATAACACCACTTGTCAGTCTGCTTAGAGCCAGCTTTGCATGGGGATATATACCACAATCTTGGAGGAGAGTTAACGTGGTATTTATTCCTAAACAAGGCAACAGAGCTCTCGACCAACCAAAGTCATACAGACCGATAAGCCTTTTGTCTTTTATTCTCAAGACTGCGGAGCGGCTGGTGGACTTGCACGTGAGGTGCACTCTCCAGGCCACCAAACCGCTACACAAATCACAATTTGCCTACATCAAAGGCGGATCGACTGAGGTCGCTCTTCACCATCTAGTCAGCAAAATCGAAAAATCTTTCAAATCTAAGGAAATTGCTCTGTGCTCTTTTCTGGACGTGGAAGGTGCTTTCGACAACACTGGCTGTCAGTCAATCTCCAGAGCTCTATCTCATAGGGACATTGACGCAGCATCTGTAGCCTGGATAGAAGCCATGCTACGACAACGAGAAATATCTTCCACGTTAGACGCAACGACGGTTCGTATAAACGCGGCCAGAGGGTGTCCACAAGGTGGAGTGTTGTCTCCCCTACTATGGTCACTTGTAGTTGACGAACTTCTAGAAAAACTACACAGCCAGGGAATTGATGCCATCGGGTATGCAGATGACTTGGCCATTGTAGTATCAGGGAAGTTCGGAAACACCGTCACCGAACTGATGCAAAGGGCACTCAACTTGGTTCTAGAATGGTGCATAAACGTGGGTCTCAACATCAATCCGCACAAGGCGGTTGTTGTGCCGTTCACCAAACGGTACATCAATGACATCGGCCTCCTAGTCATTGGTGGGACTCCCGTAGAGCTTTCCAGTGAGGTCAAATATCTGGGAGTTGTTCTAGACAAGCGACTAAACTGGAACTCGCACCTTAATAAAACGATTACCAAGGCTTCACATGCTTTATGGGCATGTCGAAGACTTTATGGTAGATCGTGGGGCCTTGACTCCAAATCCATCTTGTGGCTTTACTGCATGATGGTCAGGCCTATCGTATCCTATGCTGCTCTTGTGTGGTGGCCCAAACTGCAGCAGGTCACGGCCATTCAGAAGTGTAGCAAGCTGCAGCGGCTTGTGTGTGTATCTCTGACGGGAGCTTTACGCACATGCCCAACTAAAGCTATGGAGAAAATTATTGGATTGACTCCTCTACATATTCACATACAAGAAGGTGCCGCTAAAAGTCTTCTTAGGATCAAACTCACATCTGGGTTACTGACTAATGATGCGGGTCATGTCAGTATTTTGAATAATGTTTCTGGCTTAGAGGTCTGCAATCGAACAGATCTCATGACCACGAAGCTCTATTTCGGGGCGAAATTCAGGACTCTCATTCCAGACCGTAGGGCATGGGAAAATGGCAACCCTTGTAATGACCCCAGGGGCCTGCAGTGGTTCACAGATGGGTCTAAAACTGAGCAAGGGGTGGGTGCGGGGATCTTTGGACCTAACACCAGAGTCTCGATTGCACTGGGTAAATGGCCCAGCGTTTTTCAATCAGAGATTCATGCCATTGAGGCCTGCTCTAAACTCATCCTAGATAAAAGGATGAGAGGAGCTAATTTATACATCTTTTCGGACAGTCAAGCGGCGATCAAAGCTCTATCCTCTTGGAGGATTAGCTCCAAACTCGTCGCAGACTGCTGGACCAGCCTCCAGCAACTCTCCACCGGGAACAAAGTAACTTTGTGTTGGGTTCCAGGTCATGCCGGAATTACTGGCAATGAAAACGTAGACGAACTGGCTAGAGCCGGCTCAGCGACTCCTTTACTTGGCCCAGAGCCTTTTTGTGGCTTAGGGTGGGCCGCTGCCAAAGAAAAGGTAGAAAGATGGGCAGAGGGAGCAAGATCCAGATATTGGATATCCAGTCCAGGATGTCGTCAAGCTAAAGAGCTGATACATCCACTAGTAGGAAGGAATACTGCTGGGTGTTCCAGGATGGACCTAAGACTGTTGGTAGCCTACCTCACCGGCCACCATGTCTTAAAATACCATCTTCATAAAATGCGTCTGTCTCCTGACACAGAGTGTAGGCTCTGTAAGGGGGATGACGAGACGACAAAACACATTCTCTGTGAATGTCCAGCCGTCATTTGGTCTAGAAGGAGGCATCTGCATAGCGAGTTTCTGACAGCTATGCAGATAAGGAAAGCCTCGACGGGAGGTCTGCTAGCCTTCATAAGGGAGGTTGAGCAGCTCTTGTCTGAATAGGGAGCCTTATGGGCACAAAAGATCGTTCGGTCGCAGTGCCTCTATCTCTGTTGGGAGATCTCCCCAATATATTTATTTATTTATTATGTCTCTTGTAATTTTTTATACTCGCGCGCCACACTTATGTGTATACATATTTTCATTCTTTTGCATAGATGTGTTGTCCTTGTCTAGCGCAAGTGATTTGCAAACATAGCCTGCAACGGGACTTATTGCTAATGGAAAAAATAAGGCACACACACGATGAGGGCTTGAGGAAGTAACCAGGGAGGAACAACTATTTTGGTAAGATACTTCAGCCAATATTGCGATGTCAAAAACATTTTTTTTTTGAAATTTGTATATCATATTTCAAAAATATTTAAAAAAAGCATATCCAAACAAAAAAGAATACTCCCCGTTTGCGCAATTTCTCCTGAGGTGGCGTTAAAACACAAGTACCAAAATAATTTGTGCCTGCCTGGTTATTTCTTCAAGCCAATGATGTGTATGTCACATCGAACGTTGCAAATAAGCAACAGAGTGCAAATATATACATACATATGTATGCAAATCGCGAAATATAAAAAATTTCAAAATCAAAATTATTTCATCTCCACCTAGCTAAAAAGATTATAATTTTACTGTCATTAAATTCTTGATGTGTAAACATTAAATTAGTGTTTTTATATAGTTATTCCAAATCGGAAAATAAAATAATATCTGTATCGCCAAAATAAATGTTTCTAGGTTTAAAGCAGAGCTTACTAAAGCGGTAGTCGATGTATAAATACATAACACATATTTGTAAATTTATGCGTGCATGTACATACGTTGTTTATCGTTTTCTATGTATACGTACATAATATATCAAACCTATAAGAAAGCTCATTACTTTGTATATACATGCGCACATCATACAAACGTATGTAAGTTAGTTATAGTCCATATCTTGTTTTCAGCATTGTATGTACACAGATATACATAACTGTGTTTTTCCTTTTATTGTCCCGCCTTGAAATCGAAAATGTATACGTTTAAAATAAATCGCATGTGGATATACAATGTAAACTGTATACTAACATACATTGATAGACTTTATATTGTTTTCTTGTGGTCATTTTATTTAAGTCTCATTCGAAACGTTATCGAAATTTAGTTGTTCCTACCCTGTTATTTCCTCAAGCCCTCGTCATGTGTGTGCCTTTTTTTCATGGGCAAAAAGTCTCGTTGCAGGTTATGCGTTTGGAAATCACTTGCGCTAGACAAGGACAAACACATTTATGGAAAAGAATGCAAATATAAAAGTGTGGCGCGCAGAGTATAAAAAATTACCAGACACACATTTCATTGTAAATCTAAAGCTGAACGTGAACAGATGAAATTTGTATTCTAAATTATATTATCGATATGTATACGCTAATTAAATGTGGTAACTATATAGTAATACCGAATCGGAAAATCAGTGGGCGCAAAAATAATAAATGCATCGCCAAAATAAATGGATCAAAGTTTGAGGCAGAGCTTATTCAAAGCAGTGGTCAGTAAATTTTCTTTTTTACATTTCCGAAAAGAAATAATTATGTATGCATGTACATATATAAGTAATTTTAGTGTAAGTGTATGTACATACACTTATTAATCGTTTTCCATGCGTATAAACATTAATCAAAATAAAACTATGTTTATACATAAGTATGTATATGCAATGCACATTGTGCATAACTGGGTTCAACATTGTACATAAGTACTTATGTGTGTGTCTTTTTAAAAATGTTTTTTAAAATTGCTATAAATAAAAGTGTGAATGTATGTATGTACATAAGATTGATCACTCTGAGTAACATAAGCAAGTTCGTACTTTACGTACGTTAAATTTGATAACTTTAGTGTCCGTCTTTCAGCTGTTTTCTTAGCAGAGTACACATTTAAGTGTATGCATATGTACTATTGTGCATAGTTTGTTCGAGCCCGATCATCCATACATAAAAGTGTTCACCAATTTAAATTAATAATAAATAATAACTGTTGTGTATTTTTATACCCTTAACCCATAAAATGGGTAAATAAGGGTATAATGGTTTTGTGCAAATGTATGTAACAGACAGAAGAAAGCATCTCCGACCCTATAAAGTATATATATTCTTGATCAGCATCAACAGCCGAGTCGATCTAGCCATGTCTCTCTGTCCGTCTGTCTGTCTGTCTGTCCGTATGAACGCGCCGATCTCAGAGACTATAAGAGCTAGTGACTTAAAACTTGAAACTTAAGCTCTTCTATACCATGAGATCAAGTTTGCTTCAAATTTTCGATAACATTGCTGGTTTCCGCTATACACATGTGATCGATAACAAAAAAATCTTGAATTTTAAAATTGTGAAAATGAGGTTTGAGACTACGGTTTAATTAAAATCGGTTAAGAAACACCAGAGATATCGCAGTTTGAAGTTTGGTTATATTGGGCACTGAATAAATACACACAAGTTACGGTTAGCATTACGTATCGGGTTAAGGGTATGTCCTAGTCGGGATTTCTCGACTAGAGCTTTCTTACTTGTTATGTATACATTTGTTTAACAAATCTCTTTAATACAGATGATCTAAATGTTTTGGAAAAAAAATGTGGCGAGCTAAACACAAATACTGGTAAGTTAAAATTATTTGTAAAGAACATTAGTTCATTAGTATCTCACGGTTATATATTTTCCCTCCCTTTAATTTTTCATTATCAGAAGCGTCGGATGACTTAGCTGGCGATCAAGGTAATCAAGATGATGCTGAAGCTAAAGCTCTGAATCTATCATGTAAGTTAACAAATAAAAAAGAAGAAGTCAATTCGGAAAAAAAGAGCGGCCAAAAAGTATGCCAACTTTTTTAAGGTGCAAATATGTATTTTCACAAAATCAAAACTACAAAACGCGATCAGTAAGGAATAACTTTTGCACTTTAAACAAGAAGTTTGCATATTTAAAAACAGATATTTTGAATTGTCACTTTGTTTTAATAAGGTTCTTCCTATCGAACACTGTTAATTATTTTGAAGTTTTAATTTTGTGAAAATACATACAAATTTGCACTTTAAAAAAGTTGGCTTACTTATAAACATAATAATAACAAACATTATATTACATATTATATTTTTCATCTCATGTTTTACTGGTTGGACTGCATTACAAAGTTTGAAATTAAAATTATGTTTGGTTTCTTTTTTTGTTTAATAATACAAAGACGCATTTTAAGAACGCGAGCCAAAGACTTCAGAATCGGATTCAGCGCAACCAAAATCTACTTAAAATGACGAGAACGTCAAACATGATTTAGAATTTTTTTTGTCTTTCTGTGTAATTCTTTGAAGACTAATCTCAATTTTGTATTGTTGTGAATATACATACCTTTTAGATCGTGCTGTGTGCCTCTCCTTCCTGTAAGAATACATTTTGTTTTAGTAAGAATTAAAGGCCGGAGTCACTTATTAACAACTTCAACTTTTAAGTGTGTAGTCCCCAAAATAATATATAAACATATCTAAAGATTCCCATCATTCCGCAATTTTTTTTTCGTTACATTTGGGGACTGTCTCCAAATACCTCTACAGATATAAAAATTAATGAAAATGGAATTGAAACAAATGGTTTTATAACAAATAAGGGACATAGTCCTCAAATTCTGCGATGTATCATATATACAGATATTTATATATATTAATAGCGATATAGGCTATTTGGCATGAGGAAAGGGGCCACTAGAACAACCCCGCGACCGGTCCTGAGACCACAACGAATTCGGAGGCTGTCTCGCTCTGACACAGGATGTCAGCGTATAGGGACGTGTCTAACAACAGGGCAAGGAGCCGTTAGTGTGTGAGCAGTGCTATCACTTGATAAAGTGATCATTGTCACACTAACGGCAGGCGTGAGCAACAGCGAGTAAAAACCGTTGTTGCTAAGGGTCTTTTAGCATCACGCCACCTTTGCGCTTGAGTTGACATTGACGCTGGCAAGCCCCGGTCCAGCGAGACAGCAGCGGTTATAAAAGGAGCGAGCAACAGACTAGAGGAGAGTCTAGAAATCGAAGTGGAAAACGCGAGTCAAAGTTACAGCCGGTCAGCACAACATCAGGACATTCAAGGAGTCGATAAGCAGTGATTCTGTGCAACGTTAATAATAAAGATAATAGTGGTGTTCACAATGTGTTGTGTCATTGCACATGTGTATCGATACGAGCTTGCTATCTCTGAGTTTGCTATTGTCTATTTATCTATATATATAAAATAGTTTGTCCTGACTGACTGACTGATTGTTGAAAAGCCCACAGCCTAAACGATAAGAGCAAGAAGGCTGAAATTTTCACAAAATATTCCATTCTCGGTGAAAGTGAGCACTAAGAAATGATTTTTAATTTGGACCACTCCTTCGAGTACCTCCCAAAATCTAATTGCATTAATCACTTTACCTCATTCCACCATTCTGGCGCCTCATTGTCGCACAAGCTGTGAGTTTCAACGCCGCCGTGTGTACAAAAACAAAATACATGACCCATTCCACTACTGCCGTCTGCGCACAAGCTATTGCGGCCGAATTTACAAAAACAAAACAAATCACCCATTCCACTTCTGCCGTCTGTAGATGTGTCTCCGTTATTCTCTTTTCTCCTTTGTGCCTTTGACAATTGTTCTTCGAATCAAGTAGCATTTGTTGTTGTTGTTAGTAAGTGTTGTTGTTGGGCTCGCAATGCTTCTTTTTGTTTGTATCATTGATTTAAAACAAATCAATTAAAACATAACTTGGTTTTGTACACCAGAATATGTTACGCGAGTGGTTTTATCCACATACTTGCTAATTATCAAACAAAACTTAACACACAAATTCCTATTGCCTTTGTTGTTTTGATATAATTTTCGAGCTGACATTTGTAACTTTGGTTGGTGTTGCAAATGCACATATGTACTTACATACACATGCATCTAAGTACATTTAACATTCTTTTGTACATGACAAAAAATGCCAGTGCATATATTGGTTAATGCACGCATACATTGTTGTATCTGTAGCAAGCTAAATGAAAGCAATAAACATGTTCACCAAATATAGACAGTGCAAAAAACGAACACACTAACAAATAGGATCTTAAGAAATGTAATCTATATATATAAAATAGTTTGTCCTGACTGACTGACTGACTGACTGATTGTTGAGAGGCCCACAGCCTAAACGATAAGAGCTAGAAGGCTGAAATTTTCACAAAATACTCCATTCTCGGTGAAAGTGAGCACTTAGAAAGGATTTTTAATTTGGCCCTCCAGTACTTGAAAGTGAGCTTTAAATATCAATTTCAAACTTGGTCAGGACAAGGATTATGGATAAAATTTGGAACAACTCCTCCGAGTACCTCCTGAACACTTAAGTTATGGAGCGTGCTTATCTATATATATAAAATAGTTTTTCTTGTTTGATTGATTGAATGATTAATTTTTAAAAGGCCTAAATCTAGAAGGTTTTTTCCCAACTTTTTGAGTACTAAGAGGTTGAATTTGCTTTTTAAAATTAATCAATTCTTACAAAACTTGGTCACGACATGGGGGCGTGTAAAAAGATTATGGATGCAAAATTTGGACCCGATCCGACAACTCCTTGGGGCACCTCCCATACACTTATGTTATGGAGCGTGCTTATCTATATATGTAGAACTAGTAAGTGACCCGCTTGCTTCGCTGCGCCAATAGTTTTTCAAAATTGTAATATATATAAAATAAATTAGTTAATGTTTAACAACATATTAGCAAAATATTTAATATTCTCTTTTTCACGCTACCATTGAGGTTAAGAATCAGACGCGTAATTTTCCTTTGATACCAAAGGTATCATATATTCTATTGGGTTTATGCAATGTCCGTCAAGGTGTCTGTCCGTCCGTCCGTCCGCCCGTCCGTTTGAACGCAACTTTTTTCAACACCCTCAAAGCTGGAGCTTTGCAACTTAGCAAATATCTTGGTACATACCTTCGTCAGACAAAGTGTTAAATTTGGCTCCACGACCTCAGGGGCCTGGGAAATCGATACCCCTCGATATGCAAATCTATGAAACACAAAAGATATATATATATATATCACATTTTAGCAGCTAGAGTCACCAAATTTGTGGGCAAGATCGCCGATGACATTCCTCAAAAACTGCATCGAAAGTTTGGACGCCACGCCCACTTATCCCGCCCCCAGCCCCCCTTCAGTTATAATCAAAAATGACTGTATTTCCCACAGTTTTAAAGCTATATTCACAAAATTTGATGGGAAGGTAGATGCTGAAGTCTTACAAAGATATGCATCAAAACTTTGGATGCCACGACCCCACTGATACCGCCCACCTTCTTAAATCTGAAATTTCTATACCTTTCACCAAACTTGTTTTATATATATAGATAAGCACGCTCCATAACATTAGTGTATGGGAGGTGCCCCAAGGAGTTGTCGGATCGGGTCCAAATTTTGCATCCATAATCTTTTTACACGCCTCCATGTCGTGACCAAGTTTTGTAAGAATTGATTAATTTTAAAGCATAGCTCTAGTACAAAAGTTGGGAAAAAAGGGCTTAAGTGTTCAGGAGGTACTTGAAGGAGTGGTCCAAATTCAAAATCCTTTCTTAGTGCTCACTTTTACCGAGAATAGAATATATTGTGAAAATTTCAGCCTTCTAGCTCTTTTCGTTTAGGCTGTGGGTCTCTCAACAATCAGTCGTAGGACAAACTATTTTTATATATAGATAAGCACGCTCCATAACATAAGTGTATGGGAGGTGCCCCAAGGAGTTGTCGGATCGGGTCCAAATTTTGCATCCATAATTTTTTTACACGCCTCCATGTCCTGACCAAGTTTCGTAACAATTAATTAATTTTAAAGCATAGCTCTAGTACAAAAGTTGAGAAAAAAAGGACTTAAGTGTTAAGGAGGTACTTGAAGGAGTGGTCCAAATTCAAAATCCTTTCTTAGTGCTCACTTACAACCTGAATGGAATATTTGGTGAAAATTTCAGCCTTCTAGCTCTTTTCGTTTAGGCTGTGGGTCTCTCAACAATCAGTTAGGACAAACTATTTTATATATATAGATTAGCTTGCTACAGATACAACAATGTATGCGTGCATTAACCAATATATGCACTTGCATTTTTGTTAATACATATGTATGTAGGTACTATATAATGAAAATGCACGTACATACATGTGTATGTATGTACATATGTGCATTTGCAACACCAACTAAAGTTACAAATGTCAGTTTGAAAATAATATCAAAACAACAATGGCAATAGGTATTTGTGTGTTAAGTTTTGTTTGATAATTAGCAAGTATGTAGATAAGACCACTCGCGTAACATATTCTGGTGTACAAAAACAAATTATGTTTTAATTGATTTGTTTTAAATCAATGATACCAACAAAAAGAAGCAACAACAACACTTACAACAACAACAACAACAACAAATGCTACTTAATTCGAAAAACAATTGTCAAAGGCACAAAGAAGAAAAGAGAATAACGGAGAGAGACACATCTACAGACGGGAAAAAGTGGAATGGGTCATTTTTATACTTTGATACCAAAGGTATCATAGTATATTGGGTTTGTGCAATGTCCGTCATGGTGTCTGTCCGTCTGTCCGTATGAACGCAACTTTTTTCGACACCCTTAAAGCTAGAGCCTTGCAACTTTGCAAATATCTTGGTACATGTCTTCGTCAGACAAAGTGTTAAATGTAGGGCTCTACGACCTCAGGGGGTCCGAGAAATCGATAACAAGTCGATACACCTCGATGTGCAAATCGATAAAACACAAATATATCCCACATTTTAGCAGCTAGAGTCACCAAATTTGATGGCAAGATAGCTAATGGCATTCCCCAAAAAATTGCATTAAAAGTTTGGATGCCACGCTCACCTTTTCCGCCTCCAGCCCCCCTCCAACTATAAACAAAAATGCCTGTATCTTCTACAGTTTTTAAGTTATTGCCACCAAAATTGACATGAAGGTAGATACTGACATCTGACAAAGTTATGCATCAAAACATTGGATGCCACGCCCCCAAACAACGGGATATGCCCCACCGCCCTAAAAAAAACCGGAAGGCATGTATCGTCGCCAGTTTTTAAGCTAGAGTCACCAAATTTGGTATAAACATTGGTAGTGACATCCGTAGCAGGTGTACATCAATGTTTTGGATGCCACGCCCACTTATACCGCCCACCTCTATATCTTTGTCAGTTTTTGAGCTAGAGTCTCCAATTTTATACCCAAAACCCTCATATATTACTATTTGCACTCAGAATCTTTAACACAGCTATGGGAACTGGTATCAAAGTATATCGCAGTCGGTTGCGTCCGACTGCAACGTTTTAACTTGTTTTTATTTTTTATACTTTGATACCAAAGGTATCATAGTATATTGGGTTTGTGCAATGTCCGTCATGGTGTCCGTCCGTCTGTCCGTCTGTCCGTCCGTCTGTATGAACGCAACTTTTTTCGACACCCTTAAAGCTACAGCCTTGCAACTTTGCAAATATCTTGGTACATGTCTTCGTCAGACAAAGTGTTAAATGTAGGGCTCTACGACCTCAGGGGGCCCGAGAAATCGATAACAAGTCGATACACCTCGATGTGCAAATCGATAAGACTCAAATATATCCCACATTTTAGCAGCTAGAGTCCCCAAATTTGATGGCAAGATAGCTGGTAACATTCCTCAAAAAACTGCATTAAAAGTTTGGATGCCACGCCCACCTATTTCGCCCCCAGCCCCCCTCCAATTATAAACAAAAATGCCTGTATCTTCTACAGTTTTGAAGCTATAGCCACCAAAATTGACATGAAGGTAGATACTGACATCTGACAAAGTTATGCATCAAAACATTGGATGCCACGCCCCCAAACAACGGGATATGCCCCACCGCCCTAAAAAAACCGGAAGGCATGTATCTTCGCCAGTTTTTAAGCTAGAGTCACCAAATTTGGTATGAACATTGGTAGTGACATCCGTAGCAGGTGTACATCAATGTTTTGGATGCCACGCCCACTTATTCCGCCCACCGCTATATCTCTCTCAGTTTTTGAGCAAGGCTCTTCAAATTTGGTATGAACATTGTTAGTGGCATCCGTAACAGATCTGCATCAATGTTTTGGATGCCACGCCCACTTATACCGCCCACCTCTATATCTTTGTCAGTTTTTGAGCTAGAGTCTCCAATTTTATACCCAAAACCCTCATATATAACTATTTGCACTCAGAATCCTTAACACAGCTATGTGAACTGGTATCAAAGTATATCGCAGTCGGTTGCGTCCGACTGCAACGTTTTTACTTGTTTTTGTTTGAAACCTCGATTGAGTTGTTCAAAATTTAATCCAAATTAAAAATCCTTTCTTAGTGCTCACTTTCAAGCTGCATTGAATATTATGTGAAAATTTCAGCCTTCTAGCTCTTATCGTTTAGGCTGTGGGCCTCTCAACAATCAGGACAAACTATTTTATATATATAGATTATGTGGGCCATACAAAACCGAAAACGTACTAACAAAGTATTCAAACATATTTTGAATTATGGACAAATTTTCCATGTATTTGGATTTAGATAGAAGAAGCCTATACCCAACGTGAAGTAAAAGGAAGTTGTAATAATAATCATCTGGTAAAATGTCTTTGAAAATTATAATTGATGTGTAAAGCGTAAACAATCTAAATTCTGTGGCTTTCCACATGCCAACTTCATCAAAGCTCCTTGATTTTCTACTGAATTCTAATGGTATAAAAGCAGCGGTATACAAACTGCGCCTATTCAATTCTTGCCTAACCATACTACTACAATTAAAGTTCACAGTTTCATTATGAAAAATTAGCTTTATAATTTTTTTCGAAATTCCTAAATCTAAAAGATGCATAGGGTCTAAAGGAAACTGAGATATCATACCTACGTCTATACTTTCAAGGACCATTTTATTATTTATAGTATTATTTAAATGATGATCTACATATTTCCTACATTCATAATCTAAATCGTCAACAGCTTGGCCGCATGTGGTCGAAAACGCTGTGTAGTTTGCTATCCGTCTACCTATTTGTGTGCATTTCATACACCCGTGATAGGAGGTGTGCCCCTTTAAACCACAAACCATAGCTCTTGCTGGTGCGTCGCAGATAAAAGCCCCTATACTAATTTTTATATTTGTTGTCCCTAGCTGTACACCATCTAACTTTATCCGTCGCATCTCCTCAACAAAATCATGTAAAAAAGTATTTGCACTTGATGGTTTTTTTTTCCTACAAATGTTCCTATCAAAAAAACTTGGCTGTTTTTTATTGATCTAAAATGGCCCATAATTGGCCACAAGCTTGTCGCTGAACTTTTAAACAATGGTAATCCATCAATCCCCACATCTAAACTAAGATCTGAATGGTCTTTAAAAATGTCTATGTTATTGGCTAAGTGGTTTTCTATGCCTAAATGAAGGTAACTACCTGGACATACTGTTCTTGTAACAGTTTTAGCGCGACGATCTACTAAAGTCTCAACAGACCCTGGAACATCAAACCCTGCTTCTACTAATATTTGTAGCAAACTGCGTACACACTTTCTTGGCGGGTTATATTCAATATACCACTCTCTGAGCTTATCGGAAATGCTATCTTTTCTATCGGACAAATTTGAAATATTTTCTGTAACATAAGGAAACTCATCACCCACTGCCCCAATCTCACTGTCTTCAAAATTGTCCGCACCGGCACCTGGTACTACTTGCACATCACATTTTTTTAATTGTTTACATTCTAATGCAGCCAAACGTCGCAGGTTGCGCTTGCTGAGCCCCCGTTTAAAACGCATTATAATTCCAAATATAAGTATGTTATTTTTAAAACTATTTAATTTATTTTAATAGCTATAGTATTATTATAGCTACTAATAAATAGGAATTAATAATATAAACAAGTAAGAACGTTGCAGTCGGACGCAACCGACTTTGATACCAGTTCCATAGCTGTGTTAAGAATTCTGAGAGCAAATAGTAATATATGAGGGTTTTGGGTATAAAATTGGAGACTCTAGCTCAAAAACTGACAAAGATATAGAGGTGGGCGGTATAAGTGGGCGTGGCATCCAAAACATTGATGCAGATCTGTTACGGATTCCACTAACAATGTTCATACCAAATTTGAAGGGCCTTGCTCGAAAACTGAGAGAGATATAGCGGTGGGCGGTATAAGTGGGCGTGGCATCTAAAACATTTATGTACACCTGTTACGGATGTCACTACCAATGTTCATACCAAATTTGGTGGCGGAATAGGTGGACGTGGCATCCAAACTTTTGATGCAGTTTTTTGGGGAATGTCACCAGCTATCTTGCCATTAAATTTGGTGACTCTAGCTGCTAAATTGTGGGATATATTTGTGTTTTATCGATTTGCACATCGAGGTGTATCGACTTGTTATCGATTTCTCAGGCCCCCTGAGGTCGTAGAGCCCCAAATTTAACACTTTGTCTGACGAAGACATGTACAAAGATATTTGCAAAGTTGCAAGGCTCTAGCTTTAAGGGTGTCGAAAAAAGTTGCGTTCATACGGACAGACGGACGGACGGACGGACGGACGGACAGACACCATGACGGACATTGCACAAACCCAATATACTATGATACCTTTGGTATCAAAGTATAAAAACGCACTTAACTTTTTTGTGTACTCTCGCAAGCGACGCCGAATTGAAAAGAACACGTGCCAAACACAAATTTACGCATACACATTCGTGAACTTGTTCGGCGTTGTACATGACACACTAACACATTCACAACTATTGTAAGAACACGCGCCAAATAAATCACACAGTAACAAAAATTTACACATACATACCCGTGAACTTGTTCGGTATTGTCCGAAACACACTAATACATAGACACCAAGTTCGAAATCTTTTCGAACACGCTTCGCGTCGTTTCGCAGTCACAAAAAAATATAGCGGTAAAAATCTCCCGATTACAAGTGTGCACACAAAATTCTGTACATGTAATGCATAACTTTGCCTACAGCGGTAATGCATTCTGTGGCCATGCCTCATTCTGCTCTGCGCCACTGGGAGGTATACTTAACAAGGTAGCCGCACTCGCTCTCTTGCTACTTCTTATTTTGACAGAAGAGAGAGAGAGAGAGTGAGAGAGTAAACAATATGCTTGCTTGTGTCAAATCATGATACAATTAATACGGTAGTGTCATCCGAGAGTGTGCTCTCTTTTTTTTCGGTACTAGTTGTACAACAGCTATGTCCACAGTTTACCCATTTGGGTAAATTGACACTTCGTTTCACACAGACACAAGCCGAAGCAAGTCAAGTAACAACCGAACAACAGCCGAAGTTATTATTTGTTCAGTGTTACGCATACCAACGCACTGACAGCTCTCTCAGCTTGGACATAGCTGTTGTACAAACTGTCACAACAAAGCAACCAAAATGTATCGGCCACATACATATAACAAAACACTTTCTATACCTTACTCTATCGCACTTGCAAAACAGCCCTTTAACAGACTCGAGAGAGTAAAATTAAGAGAGCAGCTTAGCCCTCTCTTTCGCACTCGCACATTATATGGCAAGTACGGGCTGTCTCGGATGACACTACCATTAGTAATTGTATCATTTGTCAAATAAAACGAAATTCATACGTGCGTGCATATGTATACACACATGAGATTTTTGATGCAATTAAGAAAACAATGATTAAGTAAATATAAAAAAAGGAATTATAAATTTTTATTGACATTTATTTTGTATATTATTTATAATAAAATTTTTACAAATTTTTGTTGCCTACTATTTTTTTGTTTTTGCTTTTGAAGCTTAATTTTTTTGTTTAAAAACTTAATTCTAAAAAATACTCTAGTTTAAAAAAAAAATTCTTTGGTTTTTTTTCCAAAGAAACTGCGTTGGCTTTTTCAACTAAAAAATTTACAAAATTTTCTTTAAGTGATATTTTGTTATTTTGATTTGTTTGTAAGAAAATTTGTTCTAATTGTAATATTTTTGCCTTAAATTCGTGCGATGGTTTTTTATGGTACCCTGCCGACAAATGGTCAACATAAGTGTACGAATTATTCTTTTTGTCCTCTTCAGAAAGCTTTAATTTTTTTATAATATATCCCGACATGTATTCAATGGCATCCTCTGTCAGCTCATCAACATCGTCGGAAAGCGAAGGAAAAGATGACAAATCCGGGGTATCTTTACTTTCTGTCAACTCTGGCAGCGGACCGGGTAGAGCTGTTAAATCAATATTCAAAAATGCGACATCTTCGGCCTCAACATTACCCTTAGTGCCCAAAAGTTCTGTATTACGTGCTAAATTTAAATGTAAAGCATATGTTGTGATTAGGTGGATTATCGACTAAAATATTTTACATGTATTCACACTTACTTCGAGACATTTGGGACAACAACAACATACAACATTTGACGAAACAACAATCAATAATAACATTAATGAAAATTACCCAGTATATATTTTCTCAACCTACACTTAAAATCAATGGGAGAAGGATGATCATGAAGACCACCTTTCGAGCGCATTGCGCCAAAAAAATGCTCCAGCAAGTCTTGCGAAAGTCTCGAAGTTAAAATGTAGGGCTTTCCATATTTCGCACTTAAAACCAAATGCAACTGTTGCAGAGAGTTGTTACTTATTATTATCCCCCTTTGAAAAGGGAGACATTTTTTCAACTGCACCTCTTGACTTTGCGATTGCGACTTTAAGTTTGGAACAATTGGCTCCGATACGAATGGGCTCATTTTGTGAAGTACGCCTTGCTGCGCTTCAATCGAACACCCATAGGGCTGCTTTGCTGGCATGGACGTGTAATTCAGTGTTCCTATTTTAGAATTAAATAAGTCAAACCAGTCGTTCACTAGTTTGAGGAACTCTGCTGTTTCCAATGCATTGTCCACCTCCAAGCCCAATGCAACGCAACGCGATATTGCACTGGATGTGGTGTTGGACATAAACTGCGTAGCCAAACTGACGCGTTGTCGCCCGGAACTTTGCACATTGAGGTGCTCCTCGGATATTTTCCATAATATGGACAGATCGGAAGAGCCGCAGTGATGCATCGCTTGCCTTACTGAATCTGCTTCAAGATGCTTCCCGTTAAAATACAAACCAGAATCCAAATAGTGGTTCCTTATAAGTTTTATAAGGTGGGGAACATCCGCGAACACAAACACTTTCAGTTTTGAATTTGCCGGATGCTCAAACCATGTTTTGTCTGAAAAAAGTATGTAAAACGAATGAAGAATTAAAATTTATAATACATGCAAACGCTCTTCTTACCAACGGAAATTCACAAGAAGTTTTACATAAAGAACAATATGGAGGCGCCATTGCAAAAAATGAAAACAACACGTAAAGTCTGTCGCTAAATTAAGAAGTAAATCAAGAAAATTTCGTGCGCGGAGATGCGTCGCTCTCAAATGCTGCTTACAGACTGACATTTAAGAAGGAAGCAAAGAGAGCAAGAGAGCGAGTGCGACTACCTTTTTGAGTATACCTTGGCTTAGCCCTGTCTTTCTCACTCGCACATTATATGGCAAGTACGGGCTGTCTCGGATGACACTACCTTTAGTAATTGTACCATGTGTCAGATCAAGGTATTGGTGTTGGGTAAACACTGCTCATTTTGAAGAACTTGTTCACTTGTTCTTTTTTTTAAGTGAGTCAACTCTCTCACATTGCTCCCAGCAGCGAACATGGTATGCGATATGGCCACAAGATGAATTTGGTATAGACCCCACGTAATGAGCCACGTATAGCCTTTTAGTAATCAAGGATGTAATGGGAATATTCGTACAGAATTGCTGTTGCATCGCTCGCGATCTATTTCGGCTCTTGCTTGTTTCTTTTGCTCGTACATTTTTTTCTATTCTTTTTTGTGAAGCTTACGCATACAAGTGTAACAAGTAAGAAGGCTCTAGTCGAGAAATCCCGACTAGGACATACCCTTAACCCGATAGGTAATGCTTACAGTAACTTGTGTGTATTTATTCAGTGACCAATATAACCAAACTTCAATCTGCCATATCTTCGGTGTTTCTTAACCGATTTTATTCAAATTTTCGCAGATGCTCATTATTTTAGCCATAGCTCAAAACCTCATTTTCAGAATTTTGAAATTCATATTTTTGTTGTTATCGATCACATGTGTATATCGGAAACCAGAAATGTTATCGAAAATTCGAAACAAACTTGATCTGCCTATGATATAGGAGAGCTTAAGTTTTAAGTTTGAAGTCTCTAGCTCTTATAGTCTCTGAGATCGGCGCGTTCATACAGACAGACGGACAGACAGACAGACGGACAGACGGACGGACGGACAGACAGACATGGCTAGATCGACTCGGCTGTTGATGCTGATCAAGAATATATATACTTTATGGGGTCGGAGATGCTTCCTTCTGTCTGTTACATACATTTGCACAAAACCATTATACCCTTATTTACCCATTTTATGGGTTAAGGGTATAAAAATGCACATGTATGAGCGTCACTTACGCGTTTTTTTCGGCTTCTGCTTTTACACTTTCAGACGACGTCACTTTGATTTTCGTCGCTGTAGTTCAAGCATCGTTTGTTCTTTTTGTGATTAAAAAGTGTTATACATTTAGGGTATTCACTTGCTGTGATATGTGCGTATAGTAATAAAGTGATATTTGAGAGCTTTACAACAAACACACTAGAGCTTTTATAACATAGCATAACACATCATAACATGCCCCTGGGTATGTTTGCTATTATTGTGCCATTTGTGTTATTTAGGGGTTGCCAGACTATAAATAAAAACAACCGTTTTCGAGATAGAAATTTTGTCACACTGGGCGAGTTTTGGTTGCAAAAGTAAGTAAATTTGATTGTTTATTAACTTTTAAGATTAATCTGATGTTTATAACAGTGGCAGAAGCGAATAAAACAAAAAGAACGAGGGAAACTGAGATTAAACGCTGGAGCGAGGGTGATGTGTATAAATTGATTGTGTAGGTTCAATCGCATAAGAAATTTGAATTTGATTTTGAACCGATTGTATTGTCATTGAACTGTCAAACAGCTGACATAGCACAAATACGACAAAAGAAACGTAAAAAGTGCACTCACTAGCTACACTGTATTATATATATTACTATACGATAATAGCACAGCAAGTGAATACCCTAACTGTGTTTTGATTAAAAATTGGTGAGTGATTATTATTGTGAAATTATAATTATTAATTATTATTATACTATACATATGCTCTTGTCCACTTGAAACCGATCATAAACAGACGCACTGGCAAATGCGTGCATATGTATATACATACATATGTATGTGTGTATGTATACATACGATCGCTAGCATAGCAGCGCATACATAAAGGGATAGATCAAATTCGTGCGCACATGGCGACCAAAAAACATATTCAAAACGCATCGTGCTTCGCACAAAAAAACAAAATTTGTTTTAAGCCGGCGGATTGTCCCCAATCTTCTCGCCAAGAAGCTGCATTAGCTTTGTTTATAGCGCAGCATTGTGCGATTGAGCCTATTAATCACCTCACGGAATTTTGTAAACTGCATTTTGATGTAAAGAGCTTAAAATTGCACAGAACAAAGTGCACCAGTCTTATTAAAAATGTACTGGCGGTGCACTTTAGTGACGACTTGAGAAATGACCTGGCAAACGAGAAGTTTAGTCTCTTAATTGATGAATCTATTGATATAAGTATTATTAAGATTTTAGGTAAGTAATCGTGGTTAATTTTGCAATATATATATGTATTTTAAACAATGTGTTATTTCTAGGGGTGGCCATAATATATTACAGCGCGCAACGCGAAGAAATCGTATCGACGCTCCTTTCACTTATTCGCATCGAAAGTGGAGACTCTGAAACCATTGTAAATTCCCTGCTGAAGGAACTTTCCAAGCTTAAAATACCTTTATCAAACTTAATTGGTATTGGCACGGACAATGCAAACGTTATGGTGGGTAGGAAAAATAGCGTTTATAGTCAATTGAAGAAGTCAGTACCAACATTGGTACTGGTTAAATGTGTTTGCCACTCAGTGCAATTGGCGGTAAATGCTGCTTGCAAGCAGGTGTTGCCGGAAGCACTCGAGTTTATTATAAGTGAGACGTACGCTTGGTTCTGTAAGAGTTCGAGTAGGCAAATTGCCTATAGAGAACTATATAAATGTATCAATAGTGATGAGGTAGAGTGAACGTTAAATCAATCATATTCATATATGTATGTGTTTTTAATATTTTTAATGTTTCACTATAGATGAAGTGTTTGTTTTAATATTAACTATACTAAAATTCTCTATTTGACGTTCGTGCTTGTCCCACCACTTTGTAGTAAATATATAACAATATCTTTATATGTAATTATAACATATGTACTTTTCAAATATTTATTTTAATATATGCCATTTAATTTTTATTTAACCCAAGGCGCCACTAAAAATCACCAGAGTTGCTGATACGCGATGGTTGTCCATTGAAAATGCAGTCAAACGTATTTTGAACCAATGGATTGAGTTTAAATTGCATTTCCAAACTGCATCCTTTGGCCGAAAAATGTCATTAAGCGAATATATTGACGCATTTGTACAATGACGTAAAATATTTATATCTGCTATTCTTGAAGTCAATTCTCGAAGATATGCAGCAGAAGATTCAAAGCCAGGTCGCCGACCCAACAAAACTACTGGGTGATCTGATTTTAAGTATAACATGTTTAAAGTCGAAAATAATTCCATCCGGGATCGAAGTGGATGTTTTTGAGGAGGACTTTGTAAATCATATAAAAAGAGATTTATATTTGGGATATGAATTTGAGTCAAATTTAAAAACATCAAAAGGAAAAATCGATGACGCAACAGAGCAGTCGATAAGAATAACCTGCACAGATTTTGTGATCGAGTTGATCAATCAGCTAAAGCAGAGGTATGTGTTAAAATGTTAGTTATTATTTATGTGCTACAAAAATTATTGGATTTAGATTGCCGGACAACTATCATATTCTTAAACAAGTTGAACTATTTTCCGTCGAGCGTACTCTGCGTGCGAAAAAAGATT
The DNA here is from genome assembly GCA_018152965.1 of Scaptomyza pallida. Classification (NCBI taxonomy): domain Eukaryota; kingdom Metazoa; phylum Arthropoda; class Insecta; order Diptera; family Drosophilidae; genus Scaptomyza; species Scaptomyza pallida. The sequence continues at coordinate 1,468,926 of JAECXP010000220.1, forward strand.
CAATTTTGCCAATTTTGGAGCTATTTAAACTTGGTGGCGAAACTAATTCTAAAATAGTTTCGCAATACAGCAACATTCAGTTTTTAAAATGGGAGAATGTGGATAATAGCTCAAAGTTTTGGACAGAAGTTAAAAAATATCGGGACTCGGCAGGCAACAACCCGTTTTCGGAACTTGTAACGTTCGCGTTGACAGTGCTTTCGTTGCCTTGGTCAAACGCGGAGGTCGAAAGGGTGTTTAGCCAGGTCAACTTGGTTAAAACTAAACTAAAAACTAAACTTAAACTAAACCGCCTTGAAACAGAAACTTTAAATGCCATTGCAATGACGGTCAACGACAGGTGAATACTTACATTATACATTATTGCAATTATATACATGAATTTCCTTATCTTAGATTCGGATTGCGTCGGCACAAGTTATGTTGTAATAATTATAAGTTGCCAGAAGACTGTTTGGGTCGCATAGGCTCAATGGCGACATACGACGAAAGGGAAAAGGCCAATGATGACATAATTGACAATGCCTTAAAAATCTTAGAATAAAGAATAAATAAATATAAATTGAGAAAATAAAATTTTTTGTCCTGTTTTCTGTCCTTTTTTTTTAGACTTTCAGCCTGTTTTTTCATATTTTACGGACATACTGTCCTTTTTTTTCAAAAAAAAAAAAAAAAAAATTGGCATCACTGGTCTATTAGTAAGATGTGGGTGTCACTACTCACTTGTTCGCTACTCAGGTGCTCACTACTCACTGTTCGGTTGCTCACTACTCACTGTTCAGTAACTCAGCCGTTCAGTTGCTCACTGTTCAATGTATACCCAATTGAATGTAAACTCCCACTTAATATAATAACCCTTTTGTCATATATTTTTTCAAAGAAAATAAGGAACTTCAGTTTATTAGCTTATATTAAAAAATAAAATAATATTTTAAATTCAGCATTCAATGCTCATAAAACTAACAAGAAAGAAGGCTCTAGTCGAGAAATCCCGACTAGGACATACCCTTAACCCCATGTGTATCGTGTACAGTCATTTGTGTGTATTTACCTAGCGACCAATATGGCAAAATTGACAAAATTTTAAACTACGATATCTTCGGTGTTTCTTAACCGATTTTAATCAAATGTTGAAATTGAAATGTTCATTATTTTATTCGAAGTTTGAAATCTCGTTTTTGCAATTTTGAAATTCAAGAATTTTTTGTTATCGATCACATATGTATATCGGAAACCAGAAGTGTTATCGAAAATTCAAAGCAAACTTGATCTTCTCATGGTATAGGAGAGTTTAAATTTAAAGTTTGAAGTCACTAGCTCTTATAGTCTTTTAGATCTACGCGTTCATACGGACGGACAGACAGACAGACGGACATGGCTAGATCGACTCGGCTGTTGATGCTGATCAAGAATATATATACTTTATGTTTCCTTCTGTCTGTTACATACATTTGCACAAAACCATTATACCCTTACTTACCCATTTTATGGGTTAGGGGTATAAAAATAGAAAATATAAGGAATAAAAAAAAATGAAAACTAATTGATTTAAATTATTTCTGCCCTTTTATGATCCGGACCAAAGATATGAGCTGAAACAAATATCAGTTAGTTTTTTGTAAAATAAAATATGTAATCTAACGACTTACTATTCAGCATCTTTTACATATTATAATGCAAAAACGTGAGATTGTTCACCTGCGTTGGCTTTAAAAGTGTTCGCCTTTTGGTAATTGTCTCTGCCGCACCGGAAAATATTCTTTCGCATGGCACTGATGTGGCCAATAAACATAGGCGTTTCATTATATACGAGTATAAGTGTGGATATTGCCCATTTCTTTGCTCCCATCATTTTAAAGCGTCTTTCTTCCGATTTAAATACTCTTTGGAGAGGTATTTGTCCATTTCTCGAATGTATGCCGCTGTGTTGTTTCATGGCTTGCTCACTTGTTGAAAGGTTACGTCGTATTCCTTCCAAATATCGTCTTCTGTTTGTATAACGATTTCTTCTTCAACGGATGCTGGCGTGTCATTGGCATGTCGATGGATGTTTTTTTAATATTAGAAAACGCTTTTTTAAAAGCGTCCGGGTTTCTAAAAACTCGCCCATTAAATCGGGGATCCAACAACGTGCTATCTGCGAACAATGGATTTGACTCCAAGTCCTTGAAGCGGTGCTCCATCTCCTTCAGAAGGACAGTTCCCACTGCAGCGGCTGAATCGCTTAGCCCAAAACTAGGTTAGGTTAGGTTAGGTTGAGGTGGCGCGGGCGTTGCCGCCCGACTACGTAGGCCATTGAGGCCCATTGTAAAACCACATAATCTCCATTAAACCGATAAATAAGTCCCCTTTCAAACCATTTTGATGCCCTTAAAAACTTTACAAGTTTGGTCAGCTCCCATTCGGACGTATCCGATAATGCACTAAAGGTGGGTTTCCCTAGTTATTGCATTCGTCTCCCGCTAAGCGCCGGACACTTGCAGAACAGGTGTTCTACACTCTCCTCTTCTTCTGCACATTGGCAGCTCCTACATAAGTCATTGTGTTGGACCTTTAGTCTACTGGCGTGTGTGCCGATCAGACAATGGCCCGTAAGGGCCTCTATTAGAATAGAGATATTCTCTCTGCTCATACGCAGAAGGGTATTAGTGCGTTTCAGGTTATAGTATGGCCATGGGTTGCTTGACGTAGGGTGAAGTTCCTATTTTGTAGTCTAAACGACTAGCCCAAAACTAAGACTGCTGATCTTTTTTTGCAGGATTCCTGCCAACACCATCACTTTTGATAGAGTTACATTTTTTTTCTGCCGAAAGTTCGGTTGTGACCTGCAAAAACGGTTGAACAATGGGTTGTACTTCCTCAATAGCTTCAAAGTCCTGATTGGTCAAGCCCAGATCGGGTCGCAGAAGCGAAACCACCAGCATCACCGCCTCCTTCAATGTTATCAATCTCTCAAACATATTAAAGGTAGAGTTCCAGCGAATTGGTACATCCTGAACAAGCTAATCATCCGGGAGTCTTAGTTGAGCTTGGGTGTCCTTAAGCTTTTCATACGCCGTTGAACTTTGGTGAAAAAATTTAACAATTTCTATGAATTTGATGCGAATGGTGTTAACTTTCTCTAACCCTTTCTGCACAATAAGGTTTAAAGTATGTGCGAAGCACGGTGTGTGACGCCAGTTGCCTATTGTTATTGCACCAACAATGTTGAATGCATTGTCGGAGGCAATAGCAGCCACTTTATTTTCAATGCTCCTTTGAATAACTACCTTCCGCAATCTTTCTGCTAAATTTTAGGATGTGTGGCTCTCCTCAACCTGCTCGCACGACAGCAAAAACGATTTAGTTGTTGTCGTCTGCTTTGCAATAAAATGGGCAGTCACCGCCATATAACTTTTATGTGCCAGCGATGTCCAACAGTCCGTTGTCAGGCAAACCGCCGTCGCATCAACCATATCCTCTTTTATAATTGCCCTCTGCTCTTCGCAAATTTGCATCAAAACATTCGAAACTGTAGCTTGTATCCGGGGCAGTGGGAGACATCCTCAATCAACTGCTTCAATTCCGGCTCTTCTACCATCCGAATCGCATGATGCCCTTTTGCAATCATTTTGACAACTTGCCGATCAATCTTCTGACTCCTGCCTTCACTAATCGGCCTTTGGAAAATCGCCGTCATGCGTTGCTGTCCATTTGATTCATTAGTATTAGCAATCTCATCGTCTTGCCGTACAACCGGCTCCATTGCGGTTGGGTATTTACTTGAAAGGTGCCGCCCCAAGTTGCTCTGCGACTTGCTGCTCAGGACATTCCGACAATATTTAAATTTTGTCTCTTTATTGCCTAATTCTTTAAAATGTGTCCAAATGGCACTTTGTGGTCGAGACATATTTGTTTTTTTTTTTTTAAATACGTAATTAACAATTCAAACAACCGGGAATTTAGATGCTTTGAAACAATGTGACCAAATGATATTAGGAAAAACGGCTGAAATGGCTTAAAATCACAGATACATCTGTTTTGATCTTCAGTGAATTATGTTTTATTTAAAAAAAATTACAAATTGATTGCCATAATTAAAACAAGTAAAAACGTTGCAGTCGGACGCAACCGACTGCGATATACTTTGATACCAGTTTACATAGCTGTTTTAAGGATTCCTAGTGCAAATAGTAATATATGAGGGCTCTGGGTATAAAAATCAGGCAGAAGGGGTAGGCATGACATTTATCTGTGGCGGATGGCACTTTCTATCCTCCTACCAAGTTTGGAGACTCTAGCGCAAAAACCGACAAAGATATAGAGGTGGGCGGTATAAGTGGGCGTGGCATAAACAATTTTATGCACACCTGTTTCGGATGTTACAACCAATGTTCATTTCAAATTTGGTGACTCCAGCCCAAAAACTGAGAAAGATATAGAGGTGGGCGGTATAAGTGGGCGTGGCATCCAAAACATTGATGCAGATCTGTTACGGATGTCACTACCAATGTTTATACCAAATTTGGTGACTCTAGCTTAAAAACTGGCGAAGATACATGCCATCCGGTTTTTTTTAGGGCGGTGGGGCATGTCCCGTTGTTTGGGGGCGTGGCATCCAAAGTTTTGATGCATATCTGTGTTAGATGTCAGCATTTACTTTCATGTCAAATTTGGTGGCTATAGCTTCAAAACTGTAGAAGATACAAGCATTTTTGTTTATAATTTAAGAGGGGCTGGGGGCAGAACAGGTGGGCGTGGCATCCAAACTTTTAATGCAGTTTTTTCGGGAATGTCATCGGCTATCTTGCCCCCAAATTTGGTGACTCTAGCTGATAAAATGTGGGATATATTTGTGTTTTATCGATTTGCACATCGAGGTGTATCGACTTGTTATCGATTTCCCAGGCCCCCTGAGGTCGTAGAGCCCTACATTTAACACTTTGTCTGACGAAGGCATGTACCAAGATATGTGCAAAGTTGCAAGGCTCTAGCTTTAAGGGTGTCGAAAAAAGTTGCGTTCATACAGACAGACGGACAGACGGACAGACGGACGGACGGACAGACACCATGACGGACATTGCACAAACCCAATATACTATGATTCCTTTGGTATCAAAGTATAATAACATCTAATATTAATCAAAATAATATATTTATCCACAAAATCACCAACGGCTAAAATAAAAGTATTGGTGGATTGTGTTTGGATGTTCATTGCTTAGCTGAGCTTAACAGTAAACGGCGCGCGGCTGAGCGGTGAACAACTGAACAAGAGCAACTGAACCGTGAACAACTGAACACTGAGCAGCTGAACATGTTCACTCGCTCAGTTTAATGAACAACTCATTTTTGTTCACTCACTCATGAGCAACCCAACACTATCCCAGACCTACATTGTTTTTATAACGGATTTTCACCGGCCTTTTTGATGCAAGGAAGGGAACCCCACTTACCAGCTTCTTTTTATAATGAGAAAACGCCAGGGTCCTGAAATATACCACAGACACCAGAGGGAAGGGCGAGCAGGTTGAATGATGTGTTTAAAATAGTTCGGTCTAACTTACAGAAAGCGTCAAAGGACCAAGGAAGGAACTCGGTACACGGGTTTTATTAAGGACGCACCAGCTTTCCAAAGCAAGTGAAGAATTTTGCGATGACGATACAAAACACGGCCGTACGTGGAGGAGCCAATATCCCCACCCAGGAACCAGCCAATAGAGGAGGCCCAAATACCAAACGAGGCGATACCCATAGAAAAGAAGTACTAGAAACCGCAAGAAGAGGCGGGGGTCGCCGAGGCGTTGCCCGCGATGACCCGGCACTCCAACGTGACAAGCCAGACGGACACCATTTACGGGTGGGAGGAGGAGTTGGATGAGATTCTCGAGGAAGGTCCAGGAGAAGAACAAGGCAAAGGAACAGAGGAGTGATGGAACGAGTTTCACGGATGGGAGGAGGAGTTGGATGGGATTTGCAAAGAAGTCCCAAAAGAGGTAACGACGACAAAAGAAGATAGAACACCGGCGAAACCGACATGGGTGATACGGGTTCTCAGCTGGTCGGTATTCCCCGATGAAGACCTAGTGACGAATGAGGCCGTAACAGCGATCGAGAAAGCGCTAGGGTCAAACGCCAGAGAAGCACGGAGGACAATTTCACAATAACGGTCGTCATCCCGGAGAAAGGGGGGTGTGTGTGTGTGTGTGAAGTACAGTAAGTTAACGGCTGGTTGTGGATTATTCAAGAAGCAGAAGTCTGGCAGCGCTAATTTCAACGATCATGGAAGCCACCACGGTCGCTAAAAGGGCGTGGTGAAAATGGAGTGAGAGATGACGCCTAGGTCAGAAGACGAAGGAGGAGGCAGTTAGTATTGGCGAGTCAAACGAAAAGGAAGTGTGAGTGCGTGCGCGAAAAGTACATTGGGAATAAAGACTACAATAAAAACAAAGCACAAAATAAGAATAGAAGAATAATAAAAGCTTGAATAAATTGGCGACAGAAATTAACAAAAGTGTGATATATATTTCTTTTCTTAAAAGGAACTCTGCCTCCTATGGTCCTCGAGAGTTATAGATTTGGGTGTGCACGTGTCGTTACCACCGCATGCCAAATCTCGAGCGGAGTATAGTTCCCCCTCTTCCCTTCCTAGCCTAAAGCTAGAGTGTGTCTTGCGGAGTGACGGTTAGCCCAGCGATACGACTACCAAACAAACGTTCACTAATCGGCGTAAGCTCTCACCCACGGTTGGTGTATACCCTATCTGCGTGGTCTAGCACGAGTACGTGGTTCGTAGTTCGTGCCCTTCACGTGCTACGACCCCTGATCAGAGGGCTAACGAAGCTTGGGCCGTGGGTTACCCCCCCCCTCACCCAATAACTTGTAGGCTTTATACATTTTACATTTCACAGCAAATTATAAATTGTCTTGTAAACTGAGCCTGGCATGACTGAGATCCATACCCAGATAAATTATTATACTACTTTGCAAATGCTAGGAAAAAATTATGGCTTTATTGGTTAAATTAGAAAAATGGAAATGCAGGTGTCAAGTTTTCATTGCGTGATACACAAGGAGGTATCGTGATCTAGCTGGATGAAACGTTTGCAAACAATTCGCACTGTCACTAAAGTTGTTAACAAAATTAGAGGGGTTCACAACGCACTTAACCATCGTTAGCTAAAAATATTACCTTAAAATTGTAATAGTGAATATGTAGATTTAGTTACGTTCAGAGATGACTAAGCAAAGTGTTATAATGTCACTTTAAATATATCTATATATTGATATTGGAAGCAAAAACATTCTACTCTTAATCAACACTAAAAGTATTGTTTTTGGTATTTTAACACAAATTTTATACATGGTACTAGTAAGTGCCCCGCTTGCTTCGCTGTAATTTTACATACCTTCGTCAGACAACCTGTTAAATTTGGCTCTACGACCTCAGAGGCCGGGGGAATCGATAACAAATCGATACCTCGATGTGCAAATCGATGAAACACATATATTTATCACATTTCAGCTGCTAGATTCATCCAATTTGAGGGCAAGATAGCCAATGACATTCCTCAAAAACTGCATCGAAGGTTTGGATGCCACGCCCAACTCTTCCGCCCCCAGCCCCCCTTCAGTTATAATCGAAAATGACTGTATTTCCCACAGTTTGAAAGCTATACTCACGAAATTTGATGGGATGGTAGATGCTGAAGTCTAACAAAGATATGCATAAAAACTTTGAATGCCCCCACTGATATCGCCCACCTTTTAAAATCTGATAACTCTATCTCTTTTTCAGTTTTTGGGCTAGAGTCACCAAATTTGGTAGAAACATTGTTAGTGACATCCGTAACCGATCTACATCAAAGTTATATATGCCACGCCCACCTTTTCCACCCACCTCGAAAAATCTGAAATTTCTAAAACTTTCCCAGTTTTTGGGCTAAATTCACCAAATTTGGTGGAAAAAATGTTAGTGACATCCGTAACAAATGTGCAATATTGGATGCCACGCCCACTTATACCGTCCACCTCAATACCTTTTTAGTTTTTGCACTAGAGTCTCCAAACTTGATAGGGGGATAGAAGGTGCCATCCGCCACAGATATGCATCACAAATTTGAATGTCACGCCTACCTGCCTTTTTATACCCAAAACCCCCATACTTTACAAATACATACAAACTTACATATGTGCTTTGCTTGCTTGTTCGAAATTGTATATCAACAATGTTTGTGTGGTACGACGTTACGTCTGAGTTAGATAAGCAGCAAGTAAGCAAATCTAATACTATACAAAGATGTTCAAGATTAATTATTTTCGCGCAAAGGGTTCGATATAAAAAACAAATACAAATTGAATGTATGTACATATGTACATATCTATACAACTTTTTTGCATTAAATATACATACATATGTATGCAGATTACATATTCTTAAATTTCTATTTGTTAGTGCGTTTGTTTTTGCACGGTAGACTCTAGCGCAAAAACTGGAGGATATTGAGGTGGGCGGTATAAGTGGGCGTGGCATCAAATATTGCACATTTGTTACGGATGTCACTAACATTATTTCCACCAAATTTGGTGACTCTAGCCCAAAAACTGGGAGATATATAAAGTTTTCAGATTTTAGAAGGTGGGCGGCATAAGTGGCGGCGTGGCATCCAATGTTTTGACGCATATCTTTGTAAGATTTCAGCATCTACTTCCCGCATTAAATTTTGTGATTAAAGCTTAAAAACTGTGGTTATTACAGTCATTTTCGATTATAACCGAAGGGGGGAGGGGCAGGGGCGGAAGAGGTGGGCGTGTTGAGATGCTATTTTTCAGTGAATGTCATCGGCTATCCAGCCCCCAAATTTGGTGACTGTAGCTGCTAAAATGTGGGACATATATGTGTTTCATCGATTTGCGCATCGAGGTGTATCGATTTGTTATCGATTTCCCAGGCCCCCTGAGGTCGTAGAGCCCTAAATTTAATACTTTGTCTGACAAAGACATTTACCAAGATATTTGCAAAGTTGCAAGGCTCTAGCTTTAAGGTGTCGAAAAATATTGCGTTCATACGGACGGACGGACAGACGGACAGACACCATGACAGAAATTGCACAAACCCAATTTACTATGATACCTTTGGTATCAATGTATAATGACGCGTCTGATTCTCTACCTCAATGGTGGCGTGGAAAAGAGAATATTAAATATTTTGCTATTATATGTTGTTGAACATTTTCTTACTTATTTATTTTATATCTATTGCTAAAATTTTGTTAAAACTTTCGGCGCAACGAAGCAAGCGGGGCACTTACTAGTGTCTCATAAGTCTGATGTGTTTGCTGCTTTTAAATATTTTATTTTAAAGGCGGAAGCACACTTTAATTTTAGAGTAGTAAATTTATATATAGACTAGTAAGTGCCCTGCTTGCTTCGCTGCGCCGAAAGTTTTAACAAAATTTTAGCAATTTTAGCAATAGATATAAAATAAATAAGTTAGAAAATGTTTAACAACATATTATCAAAGTATTTAATATTTCCTTTTTCACGACACCATTGAGGTTGAGAATCAGACGCGTCAATATACTTTGATACCAAAGGTATCATATTATATTGGGCTTATGCAATGTCTGTCAAGGTGTCTGTCCGTCCGCCCGTCCGTTTGAATGCAACTTTTTTCAACACCCTTAAAGCTAGAGCTTTGAAACTTCGCAAACATCTTGGTACATACCTTCGTCAGACAAAGTTAATTGGCTCTACGACCTCAGGGGCCTGGGAAATCGATAACAAATCGATACTTCGAAGTGCAAATCGATGAAACACATATATATATCACATTTTAACAGATAGAGTCACCAAATTTGTGGGCAAGATAGCCGATGACATTCCTCAAAAACTGCATCGAAAGTTTGGATGCCACGCCCACCTCTTCCGCCCCAGCCCCCCCATCAGATATAATCGAAAATGACTGTATTTCCCACAGTTTGAAAGCTATACTCACGAAATTTGATGGGAAGGTAGATGCTGAAGTCTTACAAAGATATGCATTAAAACTTTGGATGCCACGCCCCACTGATACCGCCCACCTTCTAAAATCTGAAAACTCTATATCTTTTTCAGTTTTTGGGCTAAATTCACCAAATTCGGTAGAAACATTGTTAGTGACATCCGTAACCGATCTACAACAAAGTTTTATATGTCACGCCCACCTTTTCCACCCACCTCGTAAAATCTGAAATTTCTATATTTTTCCCAGTTTTTACGCTGGAGTCACCCAATTTGGAAACATTGTTAGTGACATCCGTAACAAATGTGCAATATTGGATGCCACGCCCACTTATACCGCCCACCTAAATATCTTTCTCAGCTTTTGCGCTAGTCTCCAAACTTGATAGGAAGATAGAAGGTGCCATCCGCCACAGATATGCATCACAAATCTGAATGTCACGTCTACCCCTTCTGCCTGCCTTTTTATACCCAAAAACCCCATACTTTACAAATACATACAAACTTACATATGTGCTTTGCTTGCTTGTTCGAAATTGTATATCAACAATGTTTGTGTGGTACGACGTTTTGTCTGAGTTAGATAAGCAGCAAGTAAGCAAATCTACCACTATACAAAGATGTTCAAGATTAATTGTTATCGCGCAAAGGGGTCGCTATAAAAAACAAATACAAATTGAATGTATGTACATATGTACATATCTATACAACTTTTTTGCATAAAATATACATACATATGTATGCAGATTACATTTTCTTAAGTTTCTATTTGTTGGTGCGTTTGTTTTTGCACTGTATATACATATATTTGCACTTGCATTTGTTGTTGTATATATGTATGTTCAAAAGAATGTTAAATGTACGTACATACATGTGTATGTATGTACATATGTGCATTTGCAACACCAAGCAAAGTTACAAATGTCAGCTCAAAAATTATATCAGAATAACAATGGCAATAGGTATTTGTGTGTTAAGTTTTGTTTGATAATTAGCAAGTATGTAGGTAAAACCACCCCCGTTACATATTCTGGTGTGCAAAACTCTTCTAGGCGCACCAAGTTATGTTTTAATTGTTTTGTTTTAAATTAATGACACAATCAAAAAGAAGCATTGCCATCCCAACAACAACACTTACAACGACAACAAACGCTACTGGATTCGAAAATCAATTGTCAAAGGCACAAAGAAGAAAAGAAAAAGACTCATGTGTATTGTTTTTGTAAACTCACTCGCGGTCAAACTCCTAGCTTGTGTATTTATGTACATGAAGATTACATTACTTAAGATCCTATTAGTTAGTGTGTTTGGTTTTGCACTGTTTATATTTGGTGAACATGTTTATTGCTTTCATTTAGCTTGCTACAGATTCAACAATGTATGCGTGCATTAACCAATATTTGCACTTGCATTTTTGTTAATATATATGTATGTAGGTACTAAGTAATGAAAAATGCACGTACATACATGTGTATGTATGTACATATGTGTTTGATAATTAGCAAGTATGTAGGTAAAACCACTCGCGTAACATATTCTGGTGTACAAAACCAAGTTATGTTTTAATTGATTTGTTTTAAATCAATGAAACCAACAAAAAGAAGCAACAACAACACTTACAACAACAACAACAAATGCTACTTGATTCGAAAAACAATTTTCAAAGGCACAAAGAAGAAAAGAGAATAACGGAGACACATCTACAGACGGTAGAAGTGGAATGGGTGATTTGTTTTGTTTTTGTATATGCGGCCGCAATAGCTTGTGCGCAAACGGCAGTTGTGGAATGGGTCATGTATTTTTTTTTTGTACACACGGCGGCGTTGAAACTCACAGCTTGTGCGACGATGAGGCGCCAGAATGGTGGAATGAGGTAAAGTGATTAATGCAATTAGATTTTGGCAGGTACTCGAAGGAGTGGTCCAAATTCAAAATCCTTTCTTAGTGCTCACTTTCAACCTGATTGGAATATTTGGTGAAAATTTCAGCCTTCTAGCTCTTTTCGTTTAGGCTGTGGGTCTCTTAACAATCAGTCAGGACAAACTCTTTTATATATATAGAAGATAATGGTCGAGAACATTTATCAAATGAAATGCTATGTAGAAAAAGGCATCAGCTACCACTTAACAGTTCCGAATACACCTCAGTTAAATGGTGTATTCGAAAGAATGGTAAGAGCTATAACAGAGAAAACTCGTTCTCTGATTATAGGGGCAAACCTTTAAAAAGAGTTCTGGGGTTAAGCTTTTTTGACAGCAACCTATCTAATAAATAGGAGTAATGCATTAAGAGGATGCATGAAGACACCATACGAAATGTGGTACAGCAAGAGAATTCTGATAAGTCAGAAGAACAGCCTAGTGATGTGGAAGCAAATTTAAAGAATGCCGATCCAGAACTGTCTGGTGATGTTTGCATGAATTAAATGTAATGAAAACGATAAGTTAGACTCGCAGTTAAATATTAGAAAAAGCGAAAGGTTAAAAGAGAAACCAAGAGTGTCATATCAAGATTTAACCCTCGCACACGCACATGGTTCTGGCCAGGCATATTTGGTTTTTGAGTCTTAATTTAATATACTTCTAATTTAGATATCGGAACGTGCTTCCGGGTACCCTCCTAAAATTTTATTGGCTTTCGATCTATGCATTAAAATATTTAAAAAAACTCCTTCCCACAGGACGAAAATAAGGATTAAAAAAACACACCTTTATACACGCACATGGTGCTTCGCCAGACCCCTATCTATTTTGTATGGAAACGCATGGAATACAGTGTGTTTTTATGTTTCTATGCGAGTTTTTACCTCTCTTTCATTACATATTCAGTCTCTTTTGCCACATATGTTGACATACATACAAGCACGTAAGCATTCACATGCATATATGTGTGTATTGATACTAACGAGCTTCCGGCGTTGCTCATAATAGTATGCAGGATTCAAGACTGCTGTGGCGTTCTGATGCGCTTCCAATATTCCGTGCCGCTATGTCTCACAAAAGATTCGTTGCCTTGTCTCGATATATTCGTTTTGATGATAGTCGTACGCGATCATTTCGTCAACAAACGGACAAAGCAGCATCGATTCGTGACATATGGAATTTTTTGAATCAAAATCTTGCCAAATATTATGAGCCACATGAAAATATAACCGTCGATGAGCAGCTACTATTTCCATATCGTGGCCTCACTAGATTTACGCAATTCTTGCCATCAAAACCAGCAAAATATGGTATAAAAGTGTGGTGGGCGTGTGATTCGAAGACAAAGTTTCCCCTACAAGGAAAACTATACACTGGAAAGGAAGGCCAGAGAGAGGTGAATCAAGGCGAAAATGTGTTGATGCATCTGACAAATCGTTACACCAACAGCGGCAGAACAATCATAGCCGATAACTTTTTCACCACACTCAACGCTACTCAAAGATTGGCTGCAATGGGTCTCGCATTTGTTGGCACAATTCGTGCAAATAAAGCATGTCTACCAAACGAAGTGAAGAAGAATGATCAACGGCCAGTCCTTTCATCTGTGTTTGGATTTCATGACAATCTTGTGTCACTTTGCAGCTACGTGCCAAAAAAAGGCAGAGCAGTCAATTTGCTTTCAACCGTTCACTACACAAAGAATGTAGAAGGCGAAGCATTGAAACCCGAAGCGATTTTATTTCATAACTCGACTAAGGCTGGCGTTGATTCTATGGACCAAATGGTAACTCATTATTCAACAAAACGAGCAACCAGACGCTGGACATTAGCGTTTTTCTTCAACATTATTGATGTAATGGCATTGGCAAGTTATATTGTTTGCAAGGAAAATGATGGAGCCACTCGACGAGACGGTAGACGCACATTTTTGAATACGCTTTCTAAAACATTGGTTCTCGCAAATATTGAAAATCGTATGAATAATCCACACGTTCTTGCACAGCCAACGACTCGTATGGCTTTTGAATCGTTCTTTGGCAGAGAAATAAAACCTCTGTCTACTATTTCAGTTCACCAAAATGAACAAAAAAAATGTTTTTTTTTTCGCATTTCGAAATTTTTTCAGGTATATTTTTCGTCACATATGTAGGTATTCTATGACAAAACAAAATAGAAAGGTAAGAAAACACAAATGTTTACCTAGTTGAGCTAAAAATGCGATGGTTTGAACATCTAATCTCCATACAAATGCATACAAATAGATATGGGTCTGGCTAGGCACCATGTGCGTGGACAAAGGTTTGAAAATATGTGCGTGGACGAGGGTTAATAATGAGTACACAAAGTTTATTATATTCGATTCCTAATAGATTTAATGAAATCAAATAATATATAATAAAGATAAAGAACACTGAGAAAAAGCTGTTAAAGAAGAGCTTAACTCACATTTAATAAACAAAACATGGTCACTTGTGCAAAAATCTAAAAATAAGAATATAGTAGATTGCAAATGGGTTTTTACAATTACTACTACTACTGCTACAATTGCCGGCGCTACTACTACTGTCACTGCACCTACCAATACTAATACCAATAGCAATGACAATGTCGAATACAATGTTGGGGTCAATGGAAGCGGCAAAAATGGCAATGGCAACACCAGAATCAATTGCAGCAACAACAACAACAATAGCAACAATGAGGATGAAAATGATGATGACAATGTGGACATCGATTATATTGATAAGGATGAATGGAGCAATGCTGTCCAGCTTTTAAACAATAACAACTGTAATACCTCAGTAAAATTGATATTTGTGCAAAACTTATTTTTGATATAACTGTTATTCAAATAACTGTATTAATGTTTTGGGTATACAGATTTTATCTCGTATGCTTTGACATGTGTTTCTATGCATTTATTTCTTATCTGCTTTTAATCTATGGTCCCGTTAGGATTTTAAAGAAGACAAAGTCGTGCGTTTAATAGAAAGTTGATATTTGTGCAAAGTTCTGCATTTAGATTTTGAGCTCGACACGTCAACTGACCTTCAGCAAAAAGTGATTTATTTTAAGAAATTGTTTATTTCCTTATGCAATAAATTTAAATTGTTGCAATTTTTGCACATTTTCGCTTAATTCTTCTTAACATTGTTAATTAAAAATGCCGCGTGCAGTCGAATTAAGTGAAAAAGAGAAGACTCAAAACAATGGCTGAGTGTGGCTTAAAGTTGGCGAAATTGCTAAAATAATTAATAGGCATCGCAATACAATTGGAAATTACTTAAAAAACCCAGAGAAATATGCGCAAACGAACCGCAAGGGAGCCGTTTCGAAAATAGACGCGCGCACTAAACGGCACATTCGAGCCTTGGCAACAGCTAAGACAATGAGTTGTGCACAAATCAAAGCGGAATTGCAGTTGCCAATAAGCAGGCAAAGAGTGCAACAGATTTGCAAAAAAGATATGAACCTGCAGTATGATACAAAGGTGCACAAACCGAAGCTCTTACCAAGACATAAGAAGGCAAGGCTTGCCTTTTATGAAAAATATAAGTTTTGGGAAAATGAATTCGACAAAGTTATTTTTAGCGACGAAAAAAAGTTTAATTTGGACGGCCCAGACGGTAACCAAATGTATTGGCGGGATCCTAGGCATCCAAGACAGACTTGCCATAAGCGAAACCATGGAGGTGGCTCACTTATGGTTTGGGCCGCTTTAAGTGCCAAAGGAAAGTCCCCCATATGCTTTGTACCAGGACGGATAAATACGCAAATGTATACGGATCTCCTAGAAAGTGAACTTTTACCATTTGCAGAAGAGTTGCATGGCGAGGACTGGGTATTTCAACAGGATAACGCTCCTATACACGTTGCGAGGTATACGATGTCGTTCCTAGAATCAAAAAATATACCCCTTTTGCAGTGGCCAGCAATAAGCCCGGACTTGAACCCAATTGAGAACCTTTGGGGCATCCTGTCAGCCAAAGTCTACAAGGGTGGAAGACAGTTTGAGTCATTGAAGGGCTTGAAGGAAGCCATTGTTAAAGAATGGGATGCCATCGATACAAACACGCTCCAAAACTTGGTGAACTCAATGCCCCATCGTTTGAAATTGGTCGAACAAGAAAACGGAGGTTCTATCCCTTATTAAAATAATAATTTTAAGTCGTTTTGTAAAAAAATATTTCTTTCCTGAACATTTTGCGCTTTTTCAATTTTGCACAACAGCAACAGTCATAACAATAATAATAACAACAACGTTGGCAATGTTTTCCGCTTTGATGGGGTGTATAGTGTCGGTACAACAGCAGCAGCCGTTGTTGCTGCATCATAAAGCGGCCATAGTAGCAACAGCGGCGGCGGTGGCGGTAATAGCCGTAAATCTTCAAAAGTCCTTAATTCTACTCCCAATAGTTACGATGCGAGTTCGAGCTTCTTCTATAACAATTCAGGTACCAACAGCATCAATAATAGCGATGATGATGATGATGATGAATACAGCGATGATAATATAACATAACTAACTTTCGTTGGTGACGGTTGTATTTTTGAGTGCTCCTGCTAAACAATTATTTTTCTAGTGTTTGTGCTGTGCATTAATTGGTTTAATTGTGGTAATCATACTAAATAGTGATCGCAGATATACGTTGTACGGATTTATGTGTTTAAAGTTACTTTGCTTAAACATTTAACTTATTTTATTTTGCAGTCAAGCGGACGCTGCTTTGTCTTGAAAATACTTACATACATACATACGTATATTTGCTCTCGCTTGCTTTCGTTTGTTTTCGTTTACTAACAAAAATTACCCTATTAACGCACTCTTGCTCTCCAGCTTCAGTTCTCTCTCGCTCTATTTCACAGTTCTTGCGGTTTATCTGCCTACGCGCTCACGCCTTTTCACTCAAGCGCTATTATACTCAAGCGCTCTCCCACTATTGTCCGTTATATTGCGCTCGTTGCTACGCTTACATTCTTTCACCTACTTTGCTTTGATCAAGCACATTAATTTGCCCTTATTTTATTTTATTAACTTTTAATAAAATGTTTGTCTGCTGCAGTAAGAACTGTAAAATTGTTACAGCAACCAGCGCTGATTTCATCGTATGTAGGATGTGCGATAACACGATCCACCTAAAATGTGCAGGTTTCACTGCCAAAATCAAAGACTGTTAAGGAACTGACTCTGGCCTTAAATGGTTTTGTGATGCCTGCAATGTGGTTGAGAAGGAGATGTCAAAACACATGAGGCAGACCTATAATTGTTTTAAAGCTGTGCATCTTGCTTTTGACAA
The DNA here is from genome assembly GCA_018152965.1 of Scaptomyza pallida. Lineage (NCBI taxonomy): Eukaryota > Metazoa > Arthropoda > Insecta > Diptera > Drosophilidae > Scaptomyza > Scaptomyza pallida. The sequence goes on from JAECXP010000220.1 coordinate 1,486,129, forward strand.
TCTTCATGCCAATTTTAAAGACCTCGAATTATAATTTAAAAATGGAAAGATGCTTGACGACTCAAAAAGACTTCGGGCTCTTGCCCTCCTATTGCCCCTCTTGTCCTGCCTAAGCCACTTCTGGCTGCCAGCAAGAATAGCCCAAATCCAGTCGCGGGCCCGTTAATGGTATTTAACTCACCGGCAAATAATCCGATACTGCCCGGTGGTAATATTACCCCGTTACACGTTCCTGTTGTTGAACCGTCTTGTTCTAATGTTCGATTAACCATTCCTAGTAGCGTAGCTGCAGCACCTAAGCCGCTTGTAGTTATCCCTACTAGAAAATATATTTTTGTATCTAGGCTAGCATCTGATACCTCCTCAGAAGATGTTAGTGCCTATATTAAAAGTAATATCGACTCCCCATTGATTGTTGTTGAAAAGTTTAAATTTAAACACGCTCGTAACATATCTTTGTTCAAGTTGAGTGTGCCGCCTGAACTTTTCTCGACAACTAGTTCTGAAAAGTTTTGGCCGCCGAACATTCTCGTGAAAGAGTATGTTAACAGGCGAAATAGCAATAACACTAACAGTAATACTAGTAGTGCCATCCCTATTAGTAACTCACTTCCTTCTACGTCTGTATCAAAAAACTAACTGAAGTAATTAGTCTATCCTATCAAAATGTAAGAGGCCTTAATACTAAACTTTCAAAACTTTACGTTAATAGCCTATCCTTTGATTCACAAGTAGTTGCTCTTACTGAAACCTGGTTAAAACCTGATATTTCTGATTACTCTGTTTTTCCAAATAAATATAACTTATACCGATGTGATCGCACAACCCGTAAGGGTGGTGGGGTTCTCATCGCTGTTGATTCCTCCATTTCTTCTGAACAAATTCAATCCAATGATCTTTCTGATACAGAGTTTGTATGTGTTAGAATATCTTATGGTAGTCGTTCACTTTTTATTACATGTTCCAACATTCCTCCTAATTATGATACTAACATTTATTCGTCCCATTTAAGTGCTTTGCAACATGTTTCGTCCTTATTGTTAGACATGGATCATCTAATTGTGGTTGGTGATTTTAATCTGCCAAATGTGGGATGGTCTGCGTGTGACTCATCTTCCACACAATTACCAACCACATCTGATGATTTTATAGATGGTATCCTGGAGTTGGGGCTATCGCAAGTAAGCGATATACTTAATTGTAGTGGTAGAATGTTAGACTTAGTATTTGTTTCTGATGTTGATTGTTGTAACGTAAACAGAGTACCCCCTTAGTGCAGCCGGAAGACTCTTACCATCCAACTTTAGAACTTTCCCTTGAAATACTTAACTCTAACTCTAATACTTATATTTCTGCAGAATCACGTTGTTTCCGTAAGACTAACTTCTCTAAATTAAATCAACTTTTGAATGCAACTAATTGGTCTCAGCTTTATTCCTGTAGTGATTTAGAAACTGCCATTGCCATATTTTATGGGACCTTGAATTCGCATTTGGACAGATGTGTTCCCCTCTGTCACTCCTCAAGTGATAACAAACCACCTTGGTTTACAAGGGAATTATCAAAACTGAAAAATGCGAAGACAAGATCTTATAAAAAATTCAAAAAATCGGGAAATACTATTGACTTATCAACTTATAATATAGCAAAGTCTAATTTTCTTTCTGTTAACTCATCCTGCTATAATAACTATCTTAATAAATGTAGAATGAATTTCTCTCGAGATCCTAAACAGTTTTATAAATTTGTTAACTCTAAACGTAAATCCTCCTGCCTGCCATCCTAAGTTTTTCTTGATAATACGAAAGCGGATCAGGCTGTGGCCGATCTATTTGCTGAATATTTTCAATCAGTATACTCTTTGAGTTCTTATAGTTCTAGTACTACTTATCCCTTTCAAATTCAAACTTCAAATTGCATATTTGCCCCTGTCTTAACTGAGTGTTCGCTGCTAAGTGACCTAAACCTGATCAAATCAGGCTTCTCGCCTGGTCCTGATGGAGTGCCCGGTTGTGTACTTAGATATTGCGCTGATACACTGTGCAAACCTTTACTAAAATTATTCAAATTGTCTGTTGAATCTTCAGTATTCCCTGATATGTGGAAGCAATCTTTTATTATTCCACTTCATAAAAATTCTTCAAAGTCCAATGTTAAAAATTATAGAGGGATTTCGAAATTGTCTGCCATTCCGAAAGTCTTCGAAAAACTTATTTGCTCTCAATTGCAACACTCATGTAGTGCGATTATGTCGCCTTATCAACATGGTTTCGTAAAGCGTAGATCTACTACCACCAACCTTCTAGAATTTACATCTCTTGTTATTAAAGGATTTCAGAGCAAAATGCAAACTGATGTCATTTATACCGATTTTAGTAAGGCATTTGATTCTGTTAGTCATTCACTTTTGCTTCATAAATTAAACATAATTGGGCTCCCAACTAACCTCCTTTCATGGCTTTCCGAAAACTTGTGTGGCCGTACACAAAAAGTTGTCTTTAAATCATCTGTCTCTAAACCAATTTATGTAACATCAGGTGTCCCCCAAGGTAGTCACCTTGGGCCTTTATTATTTAATCTCTTTATTAGAGATCTTCCTGCAGTAATATCTAACTCGCACGTGTACATGTTTGCGGATGACGTTAAATTATGTTTATCCTATAATGAACCTTCTGTCAGTAACTTACTACAGTCTGATCTTAGTGCACTATCTGATTGGTGCAACTTTAACCAACTTAATTTAAATTGTTCTAAATGTAAAGTAATGTCTTTCTGTAGAAGTACTCCTCATACTGCTCAGTACTGGCTTGATGGCTCACCACTCGATCGCGTATTAGAAATCAAGGATTTGGGTATTATTCTTGACCCAAAATTAAAGTTTGATTCTCATATATCGTGCATGGTTAATAAAGCCATCAGTGTCGTTGGTTCATCAAGCGGTGGTCGAAAGAGTTTAACGATCCCTACACTACTAAAACACTTTATACATCCCTAGTGCGTCCCATCCTTGAATATGGATCTTGTGTGTGGTCTCCGCAATACAAGATTCATCAGGATAGAATCGAATCTGTTCAGAAGAAATTTCTTTTATTTGCACTTAGAAGTTTTAACTGGGTTCCCGGAGTTGATTTGCCTTCGTATTCAAGTAGACTTCTGTTAATTAACCTTCCTTCTCTTTTAAACCATAGAACTATGCATGGAGTTTTATTTGTTACTAATCTGCTCAATGGTGAAATCGACTCACCTACTTTATTAAGTCGAATAAACTTATCTGTCCCTATTAGATCTTCTCGTAACTTTGTACCTATTAACCTTGATCGTTGCTCTACTAACTATCTAATGCATGAACCGTTTCGAGTAGTGTGCGCAGACTACAATAAGATGTTTTCACTTGTTTCCTTTGAGGCCTCCATTCCCATACTAAAAAGATCCATACTGCTTTACTTATCTAGTCATAGTCACTAATCACTAATCTTATGATCTGATTGGGTTTTTCTGGGTTTTTCCCAATCCTTGCAACAAATGTTGGATCATTAAATTAAATTTTTGTTAACTCCTCAGAATATTTTTATTTTAATTTTTAAACTTCATTTCATTCCAGTTTGTTTACTGATTTAATTTTAAATTTTGTTCATTAATCTTAAACATTTTTGTAGCTTAATCTCTACTTTTTAATTTGATTTAATTTCAATTTTTATGTCGACTGATATTAGTTGACAATAAATAAATAAATAATAAATAAATAATGACAATGGCAACAACAACGTCAACAGGAGGATTGATGGATGTCAGCGACGGCAGCAGCAACGACAGCAACAGCAGTGGCGACAACAATGACAATAAAGGCAGTGGCGGCGTCTTGGGCTGCATTTCTGATGGCAGTAATTTCGGCGGAGACAATATCTTCAATAGCAGCAACAACGGCAATAACATCAACAACAACAATACGGTTCCACACGCACTTGCCGCAGGTATGTCCGCATCCAAACCTATTTCCCAATATCTTTTTTTTCGCTACCTGGGCAAGCAACGCCGGCCTGCCTGTCCAGACTTCTTTTAAACTGCGCCGGTGACATCGAACAAAACCCAGGTCCAGTAGAGCATGAGTGCACTGTGTGCTCGCGCCCTGTAACTGGATGGGTTTGTAAAGTCGTGTGCAATGGGTGTGAAGATGGACACACAGGCGGTGCCTTACAACACCTCCTGTGTGCCATATACCATTCCAATGCCAATCTTGTGCCATCTCAAACCGCGAGCAGAAAGAGGGAGGAGGGATTGCGTTTGTGGTTCATGAGTCGGTGAACTTCAGACCCCTGTTGCTGACCAGCTGCGATCCACATGTGGAGGTGCAAGTCATCGCTGTCAATTCTGGGGGGGTGAAATCTATATATAAAATAGTTTGTCCTGACTGACTGACTGACTGATTGTTGAGAGACCCACAGCCTAAACGATAAGAGCTAGAAGGCTGAAATTTTCACAAAATATTCCATTCAGATTGAAAGTGAGCACTAAGAAAGGACTTTTAATTTGGATCACTTCTTCAAGTACCTCCCATACAAATCGATTTATTGCATTAATCACTTTACCTCATTCCACCACTCTGGCGCATCATTGTCGCAAAAGCTGTGAGTTTCAACGCCGCCGAGTGTACAAAAACAAAACACATGACTCATTTCACTACTGCCGTCTGCGCACAAGCTATTGCGGCCGAATTTACAAAAACAAAACACATGACCCATTCCACTTCTGCCGTCTGTACATGTGTCTCCGTTATTCTCTTTTCTTTTTTGTGCCTTTGACAACTGTTTTTCGAATCAAGTAGCGTTTGTTGTTGTTGTTGTTGTTGTTGTAACCGTCCTCTTTCCTACCACAGGTAGTCGCATCCATGTTGTTGGTTTGGGAAGGGAAGAAAGGAAAAAGAGACATTAATCACTACTCAGGTCCATGTCAAGGAAGCGAGCCACCTCGACTGGATTACTCCATAGTGCATGTGGAGTGAGAGTCGTGGGTCGCGCCTCGCACTCGAAGAGGTGCTGAGTCGTGTGCGGTGCCGAGTGACAAGCCTCGCAACAGGGGTCTACGTCCGGGTTAATCCTCGCAAGGTTCAAGGTTAAGTATGCTGAGTAACCCGAACGTAGTTGTGCCAATGTGCACCTAGTTGCTCTCGGCAGTTGTTGCTTGGCAGGGCTGATGGGTGGGGGCCTGCCTCCTAGAACGACGCACAGTGGGGCCTTTGCTCATTTTACATTGCAAAAATCATAACTTCTAAACTAATGAAGCGATTTCAAAAATTTAAAAAGCATTTGATAGAAAACTTCTCAAGCTTTAAAATGAGTGTTCGTTCTAGGTATCCGTGTTGCTTAAATATTCAAGGTCAAAGTCAAGAAATATTTTTGAACATATTTTGCCTGCAAAATTCAAATAAAAATGTTTTTTTCAATTATAACTGAAAGTTTTTAATGATTTCAATAACTATTTAACATTTTTAGTTGTTTTAATTCGATTTTCAAACTAAAATACATTACATTTAAATTTTTTTTTTTGCCGATTTTTTGAGGTTAATTTTGAATATTTGCTATTGATGACTGATTTTCAACAAAATGATCATCAACATTAATGTTCATATCTAATAAACTTAACATTTCGGAACTATAGTTGCTTCCTTCCAAATCCTTTCGTGATCGCACATGTCTAAGCGATGCAAGAAGTGGATCCGATGAGGCTGCCAGCATGTTAAAAGTTAACATATTTGTGTATCTGAACCTTTTGTAGTCCTTGTTTTTACATTCCTGTGCTTCTTCAGAAAGCTTCCCAATTGGTAAGCATTGATACTCTATTAAGTCCTCTCCATGAGCCAAAATCCTATGTACCGTGGGGGTACGTTTTTTTCTGAGGATACAAATCAGTCAAAAGTTGAGCTGTTTGTGATGTGTATTCGCCAAATTTTGCACCTTTATCATTTCCTTGCAATTTATAACATTTAGGATTACAGCCAACCTTTTGATGATCTCATGATTAACACCTGTTATCAAACATGTCATTTTATCATTTAAAAAAAATCGCCTTGAAGTATTTCCGTCATTCGTATTTCCGTATCCATGCTTTGGGCAGTCAACTTTCAATCCCAACTTCCGAGAGAACTCAGCTTGTATAATTCCTTTTTACTCTGTATATCCTCACGAGGTGTATTATGCGTTGCTGTTTCTCCTGGAAGTATGTAGGCTAGCTTCAGAATAGATTCCATACACTTTATTCTGCAATGCAAGGGAGAAATTCCATATTCGTAGCAGTTCTCGTCACTCGTTGAGTCGTCTAAGTTGTAAAAGTCCTTTTGAGTTTTTTTTTTTTACAAATAGGACACCTTGAAGTTGAGGAGGTGATTGTAATTTCATTTAAGAGTTAAAAAGTTAGTGAATTATATTGAAAAATACTATTCAACCGAAAAATTGCTTGTAGTGCTTTATCTTATGAAGTTAAAATACAACTGTCGCAATCAAGTGCAATTTTTTGCACTATATACCATATATTTTGGGTTAGTTAGGTTAAAAAGCAAAATTGGTATAACCCTTTTCCAATGTTTTTGGTAAAAAAAAACATGAGGTATTGATTTTCATTCAAAATAGGTAAACGGGAAAATTCCCAAAAAAATGACCTGTATTTGCGCAATTTTCCATCAACTAAAACTATATTTACCTGCCTTTCACACCCTTTTCAAGCCGGTTATTATAAACTCAACATTTATTAAAGGGGGTACATATAGTCAGGTAGTACTTAAAATACAACATATAGCAATGTTATAAACAAACAACACACCCGCTACTGCCGAATTTGCATGCGTTATTCTTCTTCCTTATACCTGCCGCGTGCTTTTAACGCGAGGTACACCTAGTTTTTTGGATTTATCTCGATTTCCGCAGATTGCGACCAAAAACATATGAAAGGTATATATTTCATCTATAACATGCAAGTGGTCCCACACTTATCCCGTCTTATCGCTGTGAGTTCTATTCCACGAAAGTTCAAAAATAAGGAAAATTTAGTGTATTTTTTAAACGTTTCTAGTTTAATAAGTATTTCAGTTATATTCAAACTTTATAATACAAAATACTAACACTGAACATACTTTTCATATAAAAAAAATAGATCGAAGATCGGTTTTTTATATCGCCCAATATTCACTTTGAAAGTGGCGAATTTTCGTAAAAATTGTCATTTATTCGTACTCACGAAATATTTCTCAACTTTGATAAGCTCTAGCAGCCATCATTTTTAACCGATTTCAAAAATATTTTGGATCCATTATTTTTGAAGTATTCTCTGTCGATTACATGTTTTACTTTTGCCAAACGCGTTCATGAAAAAAATGATTTATGCAACGCTTTTCCGGCAGAGGCCCCACTGTGCGACGCTGGGAGCTAGCGCTTCAAGTGAAGCTGCTACGGTGGCAGTGTGGACCTGTTTCAATGCCTCACTTGTGCTGGTTTCGAAGGTAAAGAGGTTTCTGAGGTACGGCAGTTCGGCTCTGTAGTCGAAGCGGATAGGTCTGGTCCTAGCCGACATGGCCAGCCCTGAGCTGAGATGGTTGGGGTGCTCGGGCGAAAGTGATTTGACCAAGTGTTGTCGGCTAAGCAGCAAGCAGTGATCCCGGACGGGCAGAATTTCCACCTCACTGTGGAGGTGGCTCTCCGATGACATGGAGTGGCAGCGTTTTTTGTTGTTGTTAGTGTTGTTGTTGGGCTCGCAATGCTTCTTTTGTTTGGTATGATTGATTTAAAACAAATCAATTAATACATAATTTGGTTTTGTACACCAGAATATGTTACGCGAGTGGTTTTACCTACATACTTGCTAATTATCAAACAAAACTTAACACACAAGTACCTATTGCCATTGTTGTTTTGATATAATTTTCAAACTGACATTTGTAACTTTAGTTGGTGTTGCAAATGCACACATGTACATACATACACATGTATTTACGTGCATTTTTCATTATTTAGTACGTACATATATATTAACAAAAATGCAAGTGCAAATATTGGTTAATGCACGCATACATTGTTGTATCTGTAGTAAGCTAAATGAAAGCAATAAACATGTTCACCAAATATAGACAGTGCAAAAACAAACACACCAACAAATAGGATCTTTCTAGCGCTAAAAATGAGAAAGATATTGAGGTGGGCGATATAAGTGGGCGTGGCATCCAATATTGCACATTATTTACGGATGTCACTAACAATGTTTCTACCAAATTTGGTGACTCTAGCGTAAAAGCTGGGAAAGATATAGAAATTTCAGATTTTACGAGGTAGGTGGAAAAGGTGGACGTGCCATATAAAACTTTGATGTAGATCGGTTACGGATGTCACTAACAAGGTTTCTACCAAATTTGGTGACTCTAGTCCAAAAACTGAAAAAGATAAAGAGTTTTCAGATTTTAGGAGGTGGGCGGTATATGTGGGGCGTGGCATCCAAAATTTTAATGCATATCTTTGTAAGATCTATTTTCCCATCAAATTTCGTGAGTATTGCTTTAAAACTGTGGGAAATACAGTCATTTTCGATTATAACTGAAAGGGGGGCTGGGGGCGGAAGGGCGGTGGGCGTGGCATCCAAACTTTCGATGCAGTTTTTGAGGAATGTCACCAGCTATCTAGCTATCAAATTTGGTGACTATATGCTAAGATGTGGGATATATATGTGTTTTATCGATTTGCACATCGGGGTGTATTGATTTTTACCGATTTCCCAGGCCCCTGAGGTCGTAGAGCCAAATTTAACACTTTGGCTGACAAAGGTATGTACCAAGATATTTGCAAAGTTGCAACGCTCTAGCTTTAAGGGTGTTGAAAAAAGTTGCGTCCAAACGGACGGGCGGACGGACGAAAGGACAGACACTTTGACGGACATTGCATAAGCCCAATATAATATGATACCTTTGGTATCAAAGTAAAATGACGCGTCTGATTCTCTACCTCAATGGTGGCGTGAAAAAGAGAATATTAAATATTTTGCTAATATGTTGTTAAACATTAACTAATTTTTTTATATATATTGCTAAAATTTACTAAAAACTATTGGCGCAGCGAAGCAAGCGAGGGCCTTACTAGTACATCTAATAAATGTATACATTCCCCCACAGCGGCCTGTCGCGCCGGTTTCAAGCCTGATATCTCCAACCTCCTTCAGGGGAACAGGACGATAGTTCTGGGCGACCTCAACGCTCACCATGAGAGCTGGTTCTCTGGTCTGGGAAATGACACGAGAGGTGTACTTCTGGCAGACCAGATTGAGGAGGCAGGCTTCTGTTCCATCAATAAAGACCACCATACACGGGTCACTCCCACCTGCCGCAGCTCTCCCGACATTGCCACCGTCAGCCCAGAACTCATTGCCAACACAGCCTGGCACGCTGACGTGGCATCCCTTCAGGACGCATCTCCAATCTTCGCCCCAATTTTCCAACAGAAGCCTCTCGCCTGGCTCAGCAGAGAGATGATATACGTCGATCCAACCCAGCAGACCCCCGCGCTAAGGTACTCGACATTCAAATCGGGAAACTGGTAAACAGCTACCGAAGGGAGAAGTGGTTGCAACACCTGGAAGGGTCGGATTTAGGTTCCAATAAACTGTGGAAAACCATTAAGAACCTATCTAATCCCCGCAGAAGCGAGTTAACAACTGTCACCTTTGGTGACAGTACGCCGCTTGACCCGACCAAATGCGCAGCTGCCTTCAACCGACAATTTGTCGAGCATCCCACTGACCAAGACAAGCTCCGCAATGGACTGCTGAGAAGGATCAAGGCACTTACCCCTGACCCCCACCCACCCACGTTCAGACCAAATAACGTCCTCGATGCGCTTAAGAAGGCCAAAAATTCCACTGCAGTTCGCCCTGACGGGTTGGCTACAGTGATGATTAAGCACATCGGGAGGAAGGGAGCCGATTACTTTGCGCAAGTTTTCACCCTATGCGTAGGTAGTCTCCAAATACCCAGCATGTGGAGGTTAGGGAAAATCATCCCGATACCGAAACCTGGTAAGCCGCTCCATCAAGGAAGCTCTTACCGCCTAATCATCCTACTGTCACCAGTGGTGAAGGTATTAGAGACACTCCTCCTTCCCCTCTTTCAGGAACACTTCCCTCTGGCTGAACACCAACATGGCTTCCGAGCAGGTAGGAGTACAACTTCTGCCCTCTGTGAGCTGACATCCCAAGTAGCAATGGGCCTGAACAGCTTAAGACCGCACCACAGGACCATTGCCGTGGCCTTGGATCTGTCGAAAGCCTTCGACACTGTCCAACATTCCAGGCTGCTGCAAGATGTCAGCAACACCAGTACGCCCCCTACACTAGTGCGTTGGCTCGCCAACTACCTGGCGGACAGGCGGGCGTACGTGGAATTCAGAGGTGCCAGATCTGGTATGCGACGTTGCAAGCAAGGGGTGCCCCAAGGGGGGGTGCTATCCCCACTCCTCTTCAACTTGTACGTCGCAGGCATCCCCCAACCGCCACCAGAAATCAGTCTTATCTCTTACGCAGATGACTGCACAATCGCTACCACCGGCAGGGACATTAGCGTTTTAGAGCATAGACTGAACTCCTACCTCCCCACTATACGACAGTTCCTGGGGGACCGTAATCTCGAACTCTCGACGCCGAAATCCATGGCATGCCTCTTCACCACATGGACTAAGGAAGTGACTAGGGAAATCGATATCCACTTAGGTGGCCAGAGAGTACCAACCGTAAAAAATCCCAAAATCTTGGGGGTCACTTTCGATAGTCTATTTGTGTTTTCGAAGCATGCCGAACAACTGGCCAGGAACGTGAGCAAGAGACTACGGATCCTCAGAGCTCTGGCGGGTAGCACCTGGGGCAAAGACAAGGAGACACTCCTCATTACTTACAAAGCGATGGGACGGTCTCTCCTTGATTACGCTGCCCCAGTCTGGTCCCCCAGCATCAGTGACACCCAATGGAGAAATCTCCAGACGGTGCAGAATGCAGCCCTCCGAACCATCACGGGCTGCCACTCCATGTCATCGGAGAGCCACCTCCACAGTGAGGTGGAAATTCTGCCCGTTCGGGATCACTGCTTGCTGCTTAGCCGACAACACTTGGTCAAATCCCTTTCGCCCGAGCACCCCAACCATCTCAGCTCAGGGCTGGCCATGTCGGCTAGGACCAGACCTATCCGCTTCGACTACAGAGCCGAACTGCCGTACCTCAGAAACCTCCTACCCTTCGAGACCAGCACAAGTGAGGCATTGAAACAGGTCCACACTGCCACCGTAGCAGCTTCACTCGAAGCGCTAGCTCCTAGCGTAGTTCTAGGAGGCAGACCCCCGCCCATCAGCCCTGCCGAGCAGCAACTGCCGAGAGCAACTAGGTGCACATTAGCACAACTACGTTCGGGTTACTCAGCCTACCTAACCTCGTACCTTGCGAGGATTAACCCGGACGTAGACCCCTGTTGCGAGGCTTGTCGCTCGGCACCGCACACGACCCAGCACCTCTTCGAGTGCGAGGCGCGACCCACGGCTCTCACTCCACATGCACTATGGAGCAATCCAGTCGAGGTGGCTCGCTTCCTTGACATGGACCTGAGTAGTGATTAATGTCTCTTTTTTCCTTTCTTTCCCCTCCCAAACCAACAACATGGATGCGACTACCTGCGGTAGGAAAGAGGACGGCTACAACAACAACAACAACAGTAGCAGCGGCAGCAACCCAAACGACAACAGCAGCAGCAACATAGCAATAGAAATCATCAAAAACAGCCCAAGCAGCAACAACAACAGCAACAACAAATACAACAGCAACAACCAAAACAACCACAACAACAGCAGAAGCGTAGACGACGTGAAACAAAAACAAGGATACAACCATACACAAAAACTAAACAGCAACAGCAGCAACAACAACAAGAACATTATTATTCAACAACTCCGTGTGCTCTTGTTCATGTTGTAATAATCAGTCTTTTTCTAGCTTACAACCTTTTTGCTCCCACCACCATCATCGTAGTCAACATCAAACTGCACTCTCAAATATTAATCTTTCTTCTCAACAACAGCATCAGCCTCGTTACAATCCTCGACAGCGGCAGAGGCATCATCACTCTAACTCCAACTCTCTCAACACAAATAACAGTAAACATTATTACAATATAAATAAGAAATATATAAGTAAGAAATAAAAAGCAAGGCTTGTTTCCCGAGGTTTCACTCAAGAATATTAAATTGATTATTATAAAACTTTTGCCACTGTAGCAAGAATAACAAGTTTTAGATTGATTATGTCTTTCTCAAATCAATACGACCTTGAAGTACATCATATGGATGTAAAAACCGCGTTTTTAAATGGTTGGGGAAGTTCCCCGGTTGTGATCCTCCTTTTGAATTTTGCTCATAAAATTCGTAAAAATAATTTTTCTGTAAAAGCCTATCTTTTTGCTAAAGAAAGTATAAAGATTCTTTTGAAAACAAAAAAAATATGCTTAATTTTCGGAGAGGAATATTTTTGACGGAAAAAAAGTCCCCGATTGTGTTCCACCTGAAAAAACTGTCGAAAAATGTAAAAAAAAGTCAAGTAAAACATATATGATTTTGAATTTTAAAACCATTTATTCAATTTGTGGGCTCTCAACGAGCAGAAACAAAGATTTTAATGCTCAATTTTTATTATTTTCATCATTCTTCAACCATGCATTGCATTGTGATTTATAAAAGGTCTTCACAGGACCATAAACTGATACATCCAGCGGTTGCATTCAATGGCTGCAATAAGGTGGGAAATATTACTCCAAAATTTGTTATTTGCTTTTAACAACTATCAAATTCAATAAATATGACAATTCTTGTCAAACAATGACTTTTCGTGATGGAACACAATCGGGAACATTGCGTGGAACACGACGCCATTTTTTTCCAACAGCTCATAATTTTTTCGGAGGGCAGAATTTTTCGGAAATTCTTTTGCATGATCAAGAAGAGATCGAAAACTAAGTGTATGCGAACTGTACTCACTTTTTTTCAATAATTTACATCAACAGAATTGATTTAATAAAATCGGCTAAATAACTTTTTGAGTAAAATTTTAACAGAGTTCTAAAAAAATTCAGAGTAGTCATTCGGCTTGACTTGCACTTAAAAACAAACCTATGAAAAGTTAAGACGCTGTACAGACAGTACTACGATAAATGACAAGCGAGAAACGTCATGTGGAACACAACCGGGGATGGAACACAACCAGGGAATCTACCCTACTTTAAAAGAAGAGATTTACATGAAAATACCTGAAGGTCTGATAACTGAATATCTTCGATATGTTTGAAAATGCATTAAAAGAAATAGATTTTAATCTGTAGATCGTTCTATATACATCCATGACACTGGTGATATATCTACTTATATATATGTTCTCCTATATGTAGATGATTTAGTAATATCTACAAAATATTTAAAAACTATGAATAATTTTAAAACATATTTAATGAATAAATTTAGGATGACTGACCTAAAAGAAATGAAATTTTTCTTAGGAATCAAAGTCGATAGACATGATAGTCAAATAAGTTAAGTCAAGTTGCTTACATTAAAAATATAATCTTAAAATTTAATATGGAAAATTGCTATCCAGTAAACTGTCCTCTTCCAAATAAATTAAAATATATAGCATTTATCTCAGATGACAAGTGTGATTCTCCTTGTCGAAATTTAATAGGATGTCTAATGTACGTGATGTTATGTACAAGACCAGACATAAGCACTTCTGTTAATCTCTTAATTCGGTTTTGTGAGAAGAATAACAGTGAACTTTGAATGTGTTTAAAAAGAGTTTTAAGGTATCTTAAGGGAACAATTGATTTAAAATTAACTTTCAGGATAACAGAAAAGATTAATAATTATTTTATAGGCTATGCTGATTCAGACTGGGGTGGAAGTGAATCAGATAGAAAAGGCACAACTGGATACCTATTTAAAATGTTCAAATCTAATGTAATATGTTGGAACACCAGAAAGCAGAGTTCTGTAGCTTTATTCGAAGCAGTTCGAGAGGCAATTTGGCTAAGATCCTTACTAGCAAGTTTAAAAATTGAATTAACGAATCCAATTAAGTTATTTGAAGACAACCAAGGTTGTATTAGTATTGCCAAAAACCTCTCATGTCATAAACGTTCAAAACAAATAGATATAAAATACTATTTTACTAGAGAACAAGTTGAAAAGAATTTGATTAATCAGTCAGTCAGTCAGTCAGTCAGTCAGGACAAACTATTTTATATACAGTGAAAGCTATATTTGCGGACAGCTCCCTCAGGCGGACCGCTCCCTTAGCCGGACGAATTTTATAGTCCCAAGTTTCTTAGCATGATTTTCATACAAATTCCGTTCTCTTGAGCGGACGCTCCCTTGGCCGGACGCGGACACTATTTTTATTACATTTTTATACAAACCGTCTCTCTCAGGCGGACAACGATTTGATAAGTACACTCAGCACAACAATTATTCGTACACACACTTCTTGTTAACCGCCTTTCAGTACATACATAATATTAAAAACTTAATAAGAAGTGTGTGTACGAATAAATATTGTGCTGAGTGTATATGTCGCTGCTTTCTGAACATTGCTTTAGTCCTATGTAGCAGCAAATGCAAACACTGGTGCTGAATGGATTTTTTCTATGAAAAATATTTAAAACGGGACTTTTATTTTTGTAAAAAATTTTGGTGTCTAACGCTAGCTTGAAAAAAGCAAGTCGAGTCATTTGTTAGTTGGTTTTTGAATGCATCGCAATGGCACCGCGAATATCACTTTCATGCAAAGAAAAAATGGAAATTATTAACGCCAACGAAAGTGAAAAATTTTCAGTGCGAAAATTAGCAGAAAGGTAAAGAATAAAAGTGTAGGAACATTTTAATAGCTAACCTACATTTACATATAATTATAAAGATTTAAGATTGGCAAAACACAAGCTGCCAAAATTTTGAAAAATAAAGAAGCCATTAAAACGCAATGGCAATCTGGATCCAACAACAATATGAAAAGGATTAGTCTTACTTCGCAAGGCGCACAGACAAGCTGTGCTACAAGTGGTTCGTAAAGGCCAGAGCCAAGAATATTCCCATTTCTGGTCCAATTGTCAAGGCCAATGCAATGGAAATCGGACACCAAGTGGGATATTCAGGGTTTGCAGCTTCAGATGGATGGTTGCAGAATTTAAAAAACATATTAATTTTTTCTACATATTAGTTTTGTTAGCAAACATCAATAGCCATAAAAATTCTTAATTTCTTTCACATCTCCCTAAGGCGGACATCTCCCTTGGGCGGACAAAAGTGCTGGAACCGTGGCTGTCCGGCCAAGGGAGCTTTCACTGTATATAGATGTATGCGGATTACATTTTCTAAAGTTTCTATTGTATTTGTTATTGCGTTTGTTTTTGCACTGTATATACTATATGTATTTGCACTTGCATTTTTAGTTATATATATGTATGTACAAAAGAATGTTAACTGTACGTACATACATGTGTAGGTATGTACATATGTACATGCGTGCATTTGCAACACCAACCAAAGTTACAAATGTCAGCTCGAAAATTATATCAAAACAACAATGGCAATAGGTATTGGTGATTGTGTGTTAAGTTTTGTTCGATGATTAGCAAGTATGTAGATAAAACTACCCCAGTAACATATTCTGGTGTGCAAAACTCTTCTAGGCGCACAAAGTTATGTTTTAATTGATTTGTTTTAAATCAATGATACCAACAAAAAGGAGCATTGCGAGCCCAACAACAACAAACGGTTCTGGGGTCGTAAATCAATTGTCAAAGGCACAAAGAAGAAAAGAGAATAACGGGGACACATACACAGCGCATGTGTTTTGTTTTTGTAAACTCGCTGGCGATCGTTTGTACACACGGCAGAAGTGGAATGGGTCATGTGTTTTGTTTTTGTGTATAATCGGCCGCAATAGCTTGTGCGCAGACGGCAGTAGTGGAATGAGTCATGTGTTTTGTTTTTGTAAACTCGGTGGCGTTGAAACTCACAGCTTGTGCGACAATGAGGCGCCAGAGTGGTGGAATGAGGTAAAGTGATTAATGCAAAAAATTGATTTGTATGGGAGGTACTCGAAGGAGTACAAAAAATCGAAAAATAATGGAAAATTACCATAAACTATTGAAAATAATGGAAAATAATGGTTTTAATATTTTACATTATTTTCCATTATTTTCCATTTTTTTTCAATTTTTTTCCATTTTTTCGACTATTTGAGACTATTTTGAGAGAAACAAATTATTTTCATCATCACATTTAATAACAACAATGTTTCTTTACGATATCGGCTTACAAACATATTAACAAGAGCGTATTAAATATTACATGTTTTCACATTAAATTAAACACAAACATTAAACATATTCCGCGTTCGCCTTCATATAAACTAATTTTTCAAATGAAAAATCAGACAATGATTGGCGCCTAGGGCTGTTTATAATGCCTGCAAATGAGAACAAACGCTCAACAGGAGCCGAAGATGTTAGTGGCGTGTTGAAAGCAACAGACGCTTCTTTTAAAATGCCATATTTCAGCCATACATCTTCAGAGCTAGCACTATCACTCAAATAGCTGAAGAGCTGATGGCAAATTAGGGATCGTTGTGTTGTGCGTTGTTCATCTTGTGAAGATGGACTTGCGTTTTCATCATCTGCAAAAAAAAAAGATTGAAATTTGTTACAAATTCAAGCAAACAGACAGATTTACTCACTATCAATGTGAAAATCAAAGTTTTGTGCAATGTCAGGACAACTACTGCTTGTTGCACTCGTGTCGAAATTGAATTTTGTGGCGTGTTTTGAAAAAAAATTGGCTATGGTGTCCAACACAATATCCCGAAATTTTTCCTCAGTACACGCCGGGTTCAGTTTGTGCAAAACCTTCACCCATTTCAATTTGATGCACGCGGTAAGCACCGCTGCTGCAATTGCTGTGTGTGCTTCTGCCGTCAACAAGAAGTAGTCCTTAAATCGCTCTCTTAATTTGTCATCAACTTTTTGCATGACCGAGCATATAGATTGCATTTCCTCGTTCTTGGAAAGTTTCTGCAACCTATTGCTCAACGTCATTAGGCTCGGAATAAGGTAGCCTATATTAAATGATATTAAAAAATGAATTAGACCTAAAAGTTTTTCAATATCTATTATAATTTATATTACCATAATTTAAGTTTTTTTTCTCCTTCAAGAAAATCGAACGCCTTTGAAATTGGTTCCATCACCAAAGTGAACATGTTTAGGTAGTGTTTATCGCAAAGCTCTTTAAGCTTCTCCTGATGTTCCAACAATTTTTTCACAGCGTGGTACAGCGAATTCCAACGCGTAACGACGGGCAATACCAAAGACGATCCCAAATGCTCGACAATTATTTCTGATGACTTTGGCCATCTGCACTTTTTTCCAAAGGCTATTGCATTTATCCAATGCCTATAAGAGAACAATAAAAAATGTTAAAAATAATTTTTACACTTAATACAGTTCCATATTACAATCTTATGCTGGATATACAGTGGCTGATTCCTCTTAAGAATTTTTTCAAAGTCCGTAGACGCAAGCAAATTCAGAGTATGGCTGCAACACCTCTGATGCTTGGCCAAAAACTTTTCATTTTCAAAAATGGGCACTTCGTCTTCATATACACTTTCATCAACTTCAACGTCATTCTCGATGCCATAATCCTTGAAGGCCTTTACAAAATTAGAGCCGTTGTCCGTGACCGTCATTATAACGTTGCTTTTGAGCCCGAACGCGCTGTTTATTTCTGATATCATCTCGGCCACTTTTTCAGAGGAATGTACGCCAAACATTCTTCTGCATGCTAACGCAACCGATTTTCTTTCGAACTTTTCGGTAAGCCAATGGCACGTGTAACCGAGAAAGCTTCGACGGTTTCCGGACCAAATATCAGCCGTAGTACAAAAATAGCTTGCTGACGAAATTTGTGCTTTGATTTTGTCAAGCATATTAGCATATTTGTCAGTAAGTTTGACTACGGCTGTTTGCCTTCTCATGACCTTCAAGCCGTTATGTTCGAAGTGGTCAATGAACGATTTCTTGCCCAGAATAGAAACAGGCAAAGCGCAGTCAACAATTGCATGCAGAAGCTTCTCGTTGAATTGTATTTGCACGTTTTCCCCAGAAACTTTGCCAGTCTTCAGGGTTTTGTACTTCATATACAAATCGGTATGTTTAACCCGCAAATGTGTAATGAAGTTTGACAAAACTCCATCGCGCCCTCTAATTTGACGGTTGCATGCAACACACGTAGCGCTCATTGTCTTATCTGAAACCTACAAATTAAATTAATAAATGTACATATGTATATAAAAAGAATGTTGTTCAAACCTTTTCCACATCCACAAAAAAATCGCTTTTAAAAATTAACTGTTGAGAATCAGTTGGCGATTCCAAACAAACTTTTTTATACGATGTGTGGGACTCTCTACTTATTAAGCGCCTTTTCCTCGTGCTTGTTGAAGGCAGGAAGTCTAGATCTTCCAGAGCATAATCTGCTGAAAAGTCGTAATCGCTCTCGAAAATGGACTGAGACATTTTACCTTAATTAAAAATGTTTTTGTACCTCATTCAATCATACATAAGTGACAAAAGTTACATAACAAGTTATTTATTTATTTTGATAACATTTAATGCTATTTAAACTTATCATCGGCTCTTGATACGTATGCAAAGTTTTAAATTAATCAGACAACTGGAAATTGATCAAAATTACGTTTAAAGATTTTGTTACATACATGCCGAGCTAATAAAAGCGTATTAAAAAAGACTTTTACAAGAATTGAAAACTTTCAATGGCTACTTAATAAGTTAAGAAAAATATTGTATCATTCAAACGAAAATTAAATGACCTTTCCATTGATATCAAACTTTTTATGATGTAAGTTTCAACAACAAGTAGATTTTACATTAAATGTCAAAAGAAATAAGCCGACTGGTGTAAATGCAATACAACGTGTTCACTTGTTATTAATAGGCTTTAATTTAGCTTATATGTTTTTTGAAACTGTTTTAATTTCAATACTTACCAAATATTGTATTATATTCACAATTTATAATACACAAAACTTAAATTTCACAGAAAATTCACAAAATTAAATTAAACAAAAACCACTCCAAACTTAAACTCAACATATGAACGTTCAAATATATGTTAACAACGAAATGTGTTCAATTAACGCGTGTTGAACTTGCAAATTCTCTCTCTTAAACATATGATCGCGCTTAACGGAACCGCGAATGCAGCGCAAGCTTTAAAATCCAATAAGAATTGGCATAGGCCGCAAACAAACGAACAAAAACAAATACGCAAAGTTGTTCGTGTATTGTATTGTTGAGCAGTTCATGTATGTACATTGTACATATATTGCTGCTGCGTAACGCGGGAGGGTAGCATAGCTTAAGTTAACTTTTCGTTAATAAATGCAAGATATATAGCTCAAATTACAAACAAATACATAGTAAATTATCTTTTTCATGAAACTATACATTTGTGATTTCATGGATTACAAGTGAATAATTGGACATAGGGTGTTTTTTATACCCTTAACCCATAAAATGGGTAAATAAGGGTATAATGGTTTTGTGCAAATGTATGTAACAGGCAGAAGGAAGCATCTCCGACCCTATAAAGTATATATATTCCTGATCAGCATCAACAGCCGAGTCGATCTAACCATGTCCGTCTGTCCGTCTTTAAACTTTAAACTTAAACTCTCCTATACCATGAGAAGATCAAGTTTGCTTCAAATTTTCGATAACATTTCTGGTTTCCGATATACACATGTGATCGATAGCAAAAGAATCTTGAATTTCAAAATTGTGAAAATGAGGTTTGAAACTACGGATAAAATAATGAACATTTAAAAAAATTTGATTAAAATCGGTTTAGAAACACCAGAGATATCGCAGTTTGAAGTTTGGTCATATTGGTCACTGACTTAATACGCATAAGTAACTGTAAGCGTTAAGTATCGGGTTAAGGGTATGTCCTAGTCGGGATTTCTCGACTAGAGCCTTCTTACTTGTTTAGTTGTGCATTTGTACGACTTGTTGTGTTTTGCCTATTTTCAATGCAAGCATGTATGTATTCGTTCGCGATCATACTCTCAGCTTGTGCGTTTGTCTGTCGCAAGGGTCTTAAACCACAGTCGCAGCTCTAGTTCCCGACTAGAATATACCCTGAACTTATAATTATACAGTATAGTCATGTTTTGTGTATTCTGGTACTTAACTTCAGTGTTCAATATCTATGCTGTTTCTCAACCGATTTTGATGAATGATACTACTCTCCAAGATCGATGTGTTCTTTCAGATAGACAGATAGATCAAGAATATGTGCAAATATTATGGTGCCAGAGATGCTTACGTTCGCTTTTGTACACAACCATTATAATCTTTTTCGCATGAAGAAACAGGGAAAAATGGCAGGAAACCTCGAAGAATAAACAAAGAAGCAAACATCAAAACAAACGCAGCTGATAATCATTGACGGGTAAAGCAGTGTTTCGTTAAGTCACGAGCTGACATGGCTGCGAATGCACCCAAAAATGTAAACTCCAATAAGAAAGCTTTTGCATAACGTGCGTATGCTGTTGAAAGCTTTTTCATAAAGTGCGCGGGTGGCTGCAAAAGCTTTCCACTTTTGTAAAGAAACATTATTGATATTAAATGTGATGATGAAAATAATTTGTTTCTCTCAAAATAGTCTCAAATAGTTGAAAAAATGGGAAAAAATGGAAAATAATGGAATATAATGGAAAATAATGTAAAATATTAAAACCATTATTTTCCTTTATTTTCAATAGTTTATGGTAATTTTCCATTATTTTTTTGATTTTTTGTAATCGTAATCATTAAATAATCATAAATTGTTCACTAGTCAACTATATAATCACTACGACTATTTTCCAAAAATAATTTAATTGATTAGTAATTCTAATGGCAACTTAACAGGTATGCTTAAAACGAATACGCGCTGTCATTTCTTCCAAATTTCTAGAGAAATCACACAATAAGCTAAAAACAACGCAAAAATTGCATGCAGTCGGAACTAGATGCTAGCAACAAAAGTTAGCGTGGAACTCCAAAAGTGTCTCAAGGCACTTATCACTATTTCGTTGCTAAAACGCACATCTTTTTGCTGTTCTGTAATAGTAAATAAACATAAATTTCACTAAAAAAAATATGGGTCAAATTGGTTAAATATGCTAACTTTTATCATAGACTAATGATCCATATAGATTGGAAAATAGCAGTTGGGCTTTTTTAACAGAAAAGTTATTTCACTGAAACCAGCGCTCTACAGGGCAAACTGCTTTTAACGAAAGAACTGCTTGCTCATCTACTCTGGCGGTTTGTTTACCATCAGCTGTATATGGATAAATGGATAAGGCTGGAGACAAAACAAAAGTCCGCTATTATTTTGTTGGGCTTTTGTTTTGATTCCAAAGTGTGCGATGCGAGAGACATAATTAAACGTTGCCACTCTTCATTTCTCTTGTTGTTGTTACAAAACTCGAGATTGGCAATTGCTTTGACTTTTGCTTTGCATGAACTTTGCGCAATTGAATGAATGAACAGAATATTCATAAATATGATATACGTAGTATATATTTAGTTGTCTCATTATTATAATATTTGTAAATAAATAATAAATAAATGTTAAAAAAATGAAATTCTATGTTTTGAATATTAAAATGAAAAAAAAAAGAAAATAACATTTTTGGGGTTTGAACTCGCTCTGGTTGGGTAAAATAAGATTTATCTTGGGAGTCATGCAGTTAAACAACTGTGCCACGATCGCCTCCGACCGATATTGTTTGAAATGAGCATTTTATGCAATTCTATTCTATTCCTTTTGCTTTGCGAATGAAAGCATTAAGTATAATAGAAACTTAATTTACCGTAATTTTTTTGCGCTTGTATTGCATTTATACTTGTTGACTTAAGCGATTCGGTCGTGTTACAAATAAATATTAAATTGTGCAAAATCGAAAAGTTATTTGATAAGTAAAAACAAGCATAAATCCTAAACTGATTAATTAACTTAATATAAATATGGAAAAGGTTAAGAAAATAAACAAATTTAAGTGTTTAGTGTTCGGCTGCGTTGGTGGCAACCAACTTTATCGTGTGCCGTATGGTGAGGAGAAGAAGTGGTGTGAGAATCTGAACATTCAGATATCTCAACTATATTCTCGAAGTCGGGTGTGTAACCTGCATTTCGAAAAGG
Organism: Scaptomyza pallida; assembly: GCA_018152965.1. Classification (NCBI taxonomy): domain Eukaryota; kingdom Metazoa; phylum Arthropoda; class Insecta; order Diptera; family Drosophilidae; genus Scaptomyza; species Scaptomyza pallida. The sequence continues at coordinate 1,508,451 of JAECXP010000220.1, forward strand.
AGTGCATTATGCAGCAAAAGATAAAAGCTGGTTCTGTGCCGACCTTGCACCTAGGTAAGTGTGTACATGTGTGCTTTGTATACCCTTAACCCATAAAATGCGTAAATAAGGGTATAATGGTTTTGTGCAAATGTATGTAACAGACAGAAGGAAGCATCTCCGACCCTATAAAGTGTATATATTGTTGATCAGCATCAACAGCCGAGTCGATCTAGTCATGTCCGTCTGTCCGTCTGTCTGTCCGTCTGTGTGTCCGTCCGTATGAACGCCTAGATCTCAGTGACTATAAGAGCTAGAGACTTCAAACTTGAAACTTAAACTCTCCTAAGCCATGCGCAAATTTTCGATAATTATCAAAATTTCGATAACACTTCTGGTTTCCGAGATACACGGTATCGAAAACCGATAAAAAAAAAATTTTGAATTGTGAATATGAGGCTTAAAGCTATAGATAATATAAGGAACATTTAAAAAATTTGATCAAAATCGGTTAAGAAACACCGGAGATATCGCAGTTTGATGTTTGGTCATTTTGGTACTGGGTAAATACACGCAAATGACTGTATGAGTTACATATGGGGTTAAGGGTATGTTGGGATTCTTCTTACTTGTTATACATTCATACCAAAAGTATTATAGTATATTGGGTTTGTGCAATGTCCGTCATGGTGTCCGTCCGTCTGTCCGTCCGTCTGTTTGTATGAACGCAACTATTTTCGACACCCTTAAAGCTAAAGCTTTGCAACTTTTCAAATATCTTGGTACATGTCTTCGTCACACAAAATTTAAATTTATATAACTTATTTATTTAATATTTAAAATATTTTATTATTTTCCCAATTTATAGGTCATAATAATAAACCAAGGCACGAAAGCCATTTTAAAATTCACGTACCAATCAGGTACTGCTGCATTATTAACTGCAACAGCAGCAACCCCCCTTCAGTATTACACTGTTTCCCCAGCGACCCAAAAAAACGGTCAGAGTGGGTGTCAATGTGTGACATAAAGCCGGGATTTAAAGATCACAGCCGGCTTTTTATATGTGGAAAGCATTTTCACCCGAATGACTTAAACAAACATAGACTTAAAAGAAATGTCCACCCAATAATGAATGTGCAAGAAGAAAATGGCATTGATAATGAAAGCGATGAGGCTAATAATTTAGAGGAAAGCCCAGATCAAAATAATGATAATCTAAACAACGATGAAGAAAACACATTCTGTGCTCGTTGTGAGATTTTCTGTCGCAACGAGACTTTTTGGCGCAAAGCACATTTTGAGTTGCAGGCCAAATATGATAACTTGTTGGCGAACTTTAAAGAAATAAAGCAAGAAAATGCAGAATTGCAAGAAAATATCAAAAAATTAAAAAGCAATTTTGAGCAGCACTGCAATATCATATCAGACACCTCTATAACGGTTCCCGAGCAGATAAATGAGGAGTCCAAATTTTTTGCTTCATTATTGCTGAGAACATCGCACAGCAAAAAGTATAATGAAATGCAGAAAAATCTCCTTATGAATATAAACTATCGATCTGCTAAGGGATATACATTTATGCGCGATGCCTTAGCTTTCAATCTGCCAAGTCCAAGAACCCTATATAACTGGGCGCCAATTAAAATGATAACACCAGGCATTAATGAAAAGGTCTGCCAAAATATATATAAGCATGTCCAAAAAATGTCTGCAAGTGAACTAAATTGTGTGATCATATTTGATGAGATCCACGGTCGTTCTGAGCTCGAATATAATAGCACAACCGACCAAATAGATGGCTTCGTAGATATCGGTAAAGGAAACCGTGAGCCAACACTTGCAAACAGCTTTCTATTTTTCCAGATCAAAGGCATTATTCAGCCTTGGAAATATTCATTATCCTTTTACTGCATAAACAAACTAAAAGGAAATACACTAGAAAAGTGTTTTGAAGAAAATCTGAAAGTCTTACATGACATGGGACTAAAAGTAAGAGGAGCTGTTTGCGACCAGGCTGGTGTTAATATGAGTATAGTCAATCAATACAGTAAAACACTATACAATAGTTATATTGAGCCCAATGGAAATGAATTTTATTTCATGTACGACTATGTGCATTTGTTCAAGAGCATAAGAAACTGCCTTATAATGAACAAAATAAAAACTCCTAATGGGTGGGTTGACTGGAGTGTAATACGGGAGCTGTATGACATCGATACCGAGAGCAATACAACAAGAATGGTACCAAAGCTCTCAAACAAACACATTTATCCACAGTTCAATGAAAAAATGAGTGTAAAACTGTGTGTACAAGTTTTTTCAAGATCAGTTGGTAAAGCAATAAGAGTCTGCCACCAAAATAAATTGTTTGCCTCCAACAATATGGAAATGGCATTGGCTACCGCTGATTTCGTTGAAAAAATGAATGATGGATTTGATCTTCTGAACTGCAAGTCCTTTAAAAATGGCTACAAAGAACCCTACACTCTTTCTAAGAGAAGGAGTTTAATGGATTTCATTGAATATATTAACAGCATACATCTGTTAGCCAATAACAAATGCCATCGGGGCTTAAAGAACACCCTGCGTAATATTTTACACCTTACTGATGAGCTTTTAAGCGAGAATACTATCGAGTATATACATACTTCAAGATTTAATTCCGATAGTTTAGAAAATTTCTTTGCTGCTGTGCGCTCGAAAATGGGGAACAACACAAACCCCTCAGTAAGAGAAATGCAGTATATCACAGCCAGATTGTTGTCTATGAAAGTGATCACAACTTCATACCTCAAAAATACGAATTGTGAGGAAGACAGCATGGATTTAGAAATGAGCTGGATTCTAGATATGGATGAACAAAGTGATGAAATCCAAAACAGCAAGTCTGTAAATACCATAATTTTAGAATCTGGTACTGAGGACGATGCCAATGATGATGAAGAAGAAGCATCAAGTACGCCGGCAACTGTGGGTGAACTTAACTCCCGCAGATACTTCGACGGGTATTTGGTTGCTAAGAAAAAGTTTAACTGCCCACAATGCGATATTGCATTTAACCACGTGGAGACTTTTGCAGCTGACCAAACAGACGATTTGATTCATGCACGAAATTTCTCCAATTTAAAAATGTGCTTGAAAAATCCGTCGGATACACTCTTCCAAGTATGCAACCTGCATTATGATACATTTGCAAAGATATTTAATATATCGCCGCACAGGCAAAAGCTATGTCATAGTATCATTGAAGAGTGTGTTACCCAAACAAATGAGAAGTATCCGGCTTGGTTTGACGTTGGAAGCAGTTGCTACCAACATCGAATGGAAATCCTGAAAAGGTTGGTCATTATTTTAGCAAAAAAGAAAGCTAAATGGCTATTTCAAAATATGCAAAAGGGAATGGCCCATAAAAGTGATGGTCCCCTGGCAAAAAAATTAAAAATATTAAAGCATTATTAAATTGCTCTGATTGTCAATTCACCTGACATCTTTCTCTCTGAAATCTGCTGATTTTGCGTTTGTTTTGTATAAACAAATCGCGGTCAAAAGAAATGGCCAAGCCAAGAGAGTAAATACGCTCGAGTAAATGTGTAAATTTAAAAAAAAACTAATAAGTAATAATCAACTAATTTAAGTAGATTAGCATGTAATATTTTAATATATGGTGTTTGAGTAGTTAGTAATTTATTTATTTATTAACTTATACGAACATCTAATCACCAAATGCCCTGCCCTGGCACGCAGTAGAGCAACGCTGTTAGGCAAATACATTCTCAATGAAGAGGACCTGATGCATATCTCGCAGACTGGTCTGACTCAGTTTCTGAGAACATTAAAACTGAACTAGTGGTAAGGGGGCACAATAGATCCATGTGGGTCGCAGTGCTGAAGGGCGCAAGCCCACCCTCGTTCGACATTACAACTTATATATGGTGTTTGAGTATTTAGTAATTTATTAACTAATATTAACAGCTGCATGAATTTTACTATATATTATTTATATTATGTATTATCTTAATACAAAGCGGTGAATATACCTCAAGGGGAAACCAGCCGAAAAATGGTTAATGCGCCACATGCAGTACCTCAATGGTGGTGTGGAAATCTGCATTTGAATGCGCTTTTATTGGATTTATTCCATAGATTTTAATAGAAAAAAAAAAAAAACAATAAAACAAGTAAATTAAAAAAAATTTTGAAGACATGATTTCGTGCATACATTTGTATTAGATTTTTTACCATCATCCCGGCAATACCCAAATATTAAAATAATTTTTTTAATTAAAAAAAAAAAGCAAAAAAACAAATAAAAACATGTCAAAAGTATGTCTCGGTCGGGGTTCGAACCCACGACCTTTGGCCTGTGAAGCGGCAGTCTTCCCTCCATACCACTGAAGCTCGTGAATTTCGGCAGTCATATTAGTAACTTAAGGAAAAGGGAAAACTGAATTTCGTGGTTTTTACAAATATGTATTGTCATCTGAAACACATCTTTGGTGAAAATTGCAGATAACAAGATTCCGGGAGAGACAGTTCAAATGAAGCATGTAATTAAAAAAATTGTTTCCACCGGGGTTTGAACCCACGACTCCGAACCTGCAAGACGGCAGTTTTTCCTTCACGCCACTGGGGCTTGATAAAAGCGAGTGTCAAACGTACATATTTATATTAGTCCGTGTGTATATCAACTTTTTTGTTTGACTTGATCTAAATAAGCGCTGACATGCATACATACAAGAACTGCGCATAGTATGTGTGTGTGTAGGTACAAGACGCATATATATTTCTTTGACTGGCCTTTCGTAAATTTACAGTTATAACTGTATCCTATTTATTCTCGGATATATGTACCTTAGAGTGAATTTACGCATTGCTTCATTTCATTTCACAAAGTGCACGCAAGCGAGGAAGACGAAATGGCGTACAATTATTGGAACGTTGGTTTGCCCGTTGTGGCAAATGTCAATCCATTGGAGCTGCAGCCACAGCAACAATATTTTGTGCCACAACCAAACCAAGGCTTTCAGCAACTACTGCCCCAACAGCAGTACATTGTGCAGCAGCAGCGACAAATAATATACCAGCAGCCGCAGCAAATACAGCCGCAGCAAATACAGCCGCAGCAAATACAGCCGCAGCAAATACAGCCGCAGCAGATGTTTGTGCAGCAACCGCTTCAGCAGGAGCATGTACATAATCAGCAGCAGCGGCCGCAGCGGCAGCAGCGGGAGTGCGATGAGCCGCAGCAGCGTCGCCAGGAGCGCAAGTTTTACCCAAAAAGACAGTTCGAACAGCGGCAGCAGAAATCGCTTCAAAAAAAAATTACTCTACTTAATAAAAAACTAAATTTAGTGATAAAAAAACAAAACCAAATTGAAAAAAAATTTGATAAATGCGTAGTCGATATAAAAAACGATTTACAAAATGACATGAAAAATGAAATACAAAACCTGCAACATGAGTTGCAAACTTTAAAAATTGCTGAAAATTAAATTTTTATAGTTTGCAACTCAAGTTGCAGGTTTTGCAACAATGTATTATTATTATGTTCATAAGTTTACATTATAATTTCATTATAAATAGCTTTAAGTTTTTGGAATAAATTGAAATTTTTTAGTTGAATTGTCTGTTTGTTTCAATGTCTTATATGTTTTATATTTTTTATGTTTCAGATAATATATGCTTTTTTAAGTTTTCAGCACAATTAAATATGTGAAAATAATCATTTAAAAACCATTTTTCTTTTGGTTAAGTTACTATTTTGACAACCGCTACTAACAAGCCCTGGTGGTATAGAGGGAAGAACTGATATGCTCTTTTTACAGGTTGAAAGGTCCTGGGTTCAAATCCCAAACGAGACAACTTCTTTTTTCTTTTTTTCTTTTTTTAATTTAACTTGTTTACATGTTTTATATTTTATTATTGCATGGACGATGGAAAATAATCTATGATAAATTAATTTTTTTTTATATTTTGTTTAATGATAATGTACCTACATTTCTATAAATTTTAAATTGCTTTTATTAAATTATAATATTTTTCAAAACAAGATTTTTATTTATAAAATATTTCATTATTCAGTAGCATAAAACGTTATCAATTTATTTACTGAAATACAAAAAAAATTAAAATAAATATTATTAGTTAAAAATAATAGCCGCTAACAGACGCAAAATATTGCAAAATCGAAACAAACGCTGTGTACTCACATGCATACATACATACATACTATGAGAAGTGTGTCTATGTATGTATACATGCCAGCGCTCAAGCACAAACAGCTATGCATAACCAAAACAAAACAGGGATAAAAACAATTGTGAAATGGCGGGACGACTCATACCAGCCAGAATCAAAACAAACACAGCTGACAATTGTCGATGCGTAAAGCAGTTTTTCGTTAAGTCGAGAGCGCTGGTTTGTATGCGATTTAGTTAACAGCGCTGTAAACTGAGTGCTGCTATTTTCCAATCTATATGGATCATTAGTCTATGACTTTTATAAGCAAAATAAAACACAACACGCAACTAGTCAAAATTTACGAGGGAAAAAACAGATGTTCTGTGCGTACGAAAATTAAAACTACCTTTAAAAGCTTCTGAGAGCCTTCAAAGCTTCTGTACTGAATTTAGTGTTTGTTATGAACAGCCAAAAAATATTTAAAAATTATTAAATGCTTTTAGTTGATTCGCAAAAGTGAATAATGTAATAAGTGCCTCTAGGCACTGTTATGCGTTAGAGGGTTAAGAACCCATAGATCGGTTGCTCGCTGAGTCTTTTTGTAAAGAGTCAGAAAAAGACACTTATTGCAGACAACGACAAACGGTCGACAGTTATTTGCGAGCTCTGGTCAGGACAAACTATTTTATATGTGTATATAGAAGAGTTTGTCCTGACCGATTGCTGAGAGACCTGCAGCCTAAACGAAAAGAGCAAGAAGGCTGAAATTTTCACCAAATATTCCAATCAGGTTGAAAGTGAGCACTAAGAAAGGAATTTTATTTTGGACAACTCCTTCGAGTACCTCCTAAGCACCTAAGTCCTTATTTTCCCAACTTTTGTACTAGAGCTATGCTTTAAAATCAATCAATCTGAACGAAGCTTGGTCAGGACATGAGGATGGATGCAAAATTTGGACTCGATCCGACAACTCTTTGGGGCACCTTTTACACTTATGTCTTGGAGCGTGCTCAGTTTGACTCATTCCACGTTTTAAATCTAGGCGCCAGACTATTGCACACACTGAGGGTTTGATCACGAGCGAGTTTACAAAAATAAAACACATGCGCTGAATCGTCTCGCGTCGCGCTTGCAGATAATTGTAAAAACAAAATACACATAGTGTGCGCCTGGGTTTTTTATACTTTGATACCAAAGGTATCATAGTATATTGGGTTTGTGCAATGTCCGTCATGGTGTCTGTCCGTCCGTCCGTCTGTCTGTATGAACGCAACTTTTTTCGACACCCTTAAAGCTAGAGCCTTGCAACTTTGCAAATATCTTGGTACATGTCTTCGTCAGACAAAGTGTTAAATTTGGCTCTACGACCTCAGAGGCCGGGGGAATTGATAACAAATCGATACCTCGATGTGCAAATCGATAAAATACTTATATACCCCACATTTAAGCAGCTAGAGTCATCAAGTTTGTGGGTAAGATAGCCGATGACATTCCTCAAAAAGCAGCATCAAAAGTTTGGATTCCACGCCCACATGCCTGTATCTTCTACAGTTTTGAAGCTATAACCACCAAAATTGACATGAAGGTAGATACTGGTATCTGACAAAGTTATGCATCAAAACATTGGATGCCACGCCCCCAAACAACGGGACATGCCCCACCGCCCTAAAAAAAACCGGAAGGCATGTATCTTCGCCAGTTTTAAGCTAGTCACCAAATTTGGTATGAATATTTGTAGTGACATCCGTAACAGGTGTGCATACAAATTTTGGATGCCACGCCCACTCATACCGCCCACCGCTATATTTCTCTCAGTTTTCGAGCCAGGCTCTTCAAATTTGGTATGAACATTGTTAGTGACATCCGTATCAGATCTGCATCAATGTTTTGGATGCCACACCCACTTTTACCGCCCACCTCTATATCTTTCTTAGCTTTTGGGCTAGAGTCACCTAATTTGGTATGAACATTGGTTGTGGCATCTGTAACAGGTGTTCATACAAATTTTTTATGCCACGCCCACTTATAGCGCCCACCTCTATATCTTTGTCGGTTTTTGCGCTAGAGTCTCCAAACTTGGTAGGGGGATAGAAAGTGCCATCCGCCACAGATAAATGTCATGCCCACCCTTTCTGAATGATTTTTATTACTATTTGCGTCTTTAACACAGCTATGTAAACACAGCTATGTAAATCAATGCGGATAAATTGGACGCCCGAAAAGGAGGCCGTGTTGGTTGACCTCTGGGTGGAAAACATTTATGATTTGCGGGGTATGAGGAAAAATGCACATGTGTACCAGGAGATTGCAGTAAAAATGCAGGTGCTGGACAACTCCATTACTTGGTCCGACGTTAGAGCCAAAGTGGACAAGCTGACAAGAAAATATAAGTACAATGCATGGAAGTTATTATTATTAAAACTATTAAATATCGGCAATTAATTCCAGACAAGAGAAGCAAAAAATCGGTCCAAGTGGGGTGCAACGTCGCAAAGTGGGGCCTTTGCTCATTTTACATTGCAAAAATCATTACTTCTAAACTAATGAAGCGATTTCAAAAATTTAAAAAGCATTTGATAGAAAACTTCTCAAGCTTTAAATTGAAAGAGTTCTAGGTATCCGTGCTGCTTAAATATTCAAGGTCAAAGTCAAGAAATATTTTTGAGCATATTTTGCCTGTAAAATTCAAATTAAAATTTTTGTATACCCTTAACCCATAAAATGGGTAAATAAGGGTATAATGGTTTTGTGCAAATGTATGTAACAGGCAGAAGGAAGCATCTCCGACCCTATAAAGTATATATATTCTTGATCAGCATCAACAGCCGAGTCGATCTAGCCATGTCCGTCTGTCCGTCTGTCCGTCTCTCCGTCTGTCTGTCTGTCCGTCTGTCTGTATGAACGCGCCGATCTCAGAGACTATAAGAGCTAGAGACTTAAAACTTGAAACTTAAGCTCTCCTTAACCATAGGCAGATCAAGTTTCCTTCAAATTTTCGATAACACTTTTGGTTTCCGATATACACATGTGATCGATAACGAAAAATTCTTGAATTTCAAAATTGTGAAAACCGGGTTTTAAACAATTGGTAAAATAATGAACATTTTAAAAAATTTGAATAAAATCGGTTAAGAAACACCGGAGATATCGCAGTTTGAAATTTGGTCATTTTGATCATATTGGTCACTGGGTAAATACACACAAATGACTGAACGCGTTACGTATGGGGTTAAGGGTATGTCCTAGTCGGGATTTCTCGACTAGAGCCTTCTTACTTGTTTCAATTATAACTGAAAGTTTTTAATGATTTCAATAACTATTTAACATTTTTAGTTGTTTTGATTCGATTTTCAAACTAAAATACATTACATTTAAATTGGTATTTTTGCCGATTTTTTGAGGTGAATTTTGAATATTTGCTATTGATGACTGATTTTCAACAAAATGATCATCAACATTAATGTTCATATCTAATAAACTTAACATTTCGGAACTATAGTTGCTTCCTTCCAAATCCTTTCGTGATCGCACATGTCTAAGCGATGCAAGAAGTGGATCCGATGAGGCTGCCAGCATGTTAAAAAGGTCATCATTTTGTCGAGCCCGAAAAATTTTGCACGTATTTGTGTATCTGAACCTTTTGTAGTCCTTGTTTTTACATTCCTGTGCTTCTTTAGAAAGCTTCCCAATTGGTAAGCATTGATACTCTATTAAGTCCTCTCCATGAGCCAAAATCCTATGTACCGTGGGGGTACGTTTTTTTTCTGAGGATACAAATCAGTCAAAAGTTGAGCTGTTTGTGATGTGTATTCGCCAAATTTTGCACCTTTATCATTTCCTTGCAATTTATAACATTTAGGATTACAGCCAACCTTTTGATGATCTCATGATTAACACCTGTTATCAAACATGTCATTTTATCATTTAAAAAAAATCGCCTTGAAGTATTTCCGTCATTCGTATTTCCGTATCCATGCTTTGGGCAGTCAACTTTCAATCCCAACTTCCGAGAGAACTCAGCTTGTATAATTCCTTTTTACTCTGTATATCCTCACGAGGTGTATTATGCGTTGCTGTTTCTCCTGGAAGTATGTAGGCTAGCTTCAGAATAGATTCCATACACTTTATTCTGCAATGCAAGGGAGAAATTCCATATTCGTAGCAGTTCTCGTCACTCGTTGAGTCGTCTAAGTTGTAAAAGTCCTTTTGAGTTTTTTTTTTTTACAAATAGGACACCTTGAAGTTGAGGAGGTGATTGTAATTTCATTTAAGAGTTAAAAAGTTAGTGAATTATATTGAAAAATACTATTCAACCGAAAAATTGCTTGTAGTGCTTTATCTTATGAAGTTAAAATACAACTGTCGCAATCAAGTGCAATTTTTTGCACTATATACCATATATTTTGGGTTAGTTAGGTTAAAAAGCAAAATTGGTATAACCCTTTTCCAATGTTTTTGGTAAAAAAAACATGAGGTATTGATTTTCATTCAAAATAGGTAAACGGGAAAATTCCCAAAAAAATGACCTGTATTTGCGCAATTTTCCATCAACTAAAACTATATTTACCTGCCTTTCACACCCTTTTCAAGCCGGTTATTATAAACTCAACATTTATTAAAGGGGGTACATATAGTCAGGTAGTACTTAAAATACAACATATAGCAATGTTATAAACAAACAACACACCCGCTACTGCCGAATTTGCATGCGTTATTCTTCTTCCTTATACCTGCCGCGTGCTTTTAACGCGAGGTACACCTAGTTTTTTGGATTTATCTCGATTTCCGCAGATTGCGACCAAAAACATATGAAAGGTATATATTTCATCTATAACATGCAAGTGGTCCCACACTTATCCCGTCTTATCGCTGTGAGTTCTATTCCACGAAAGTTCAAAAATAAGGAAAATTTAGTGTATTTTTTAAACGTTTTTAGTTTAATAAGTATTTCAGTTATATTCAAACTTTATAATACAAAATACTAACATTGAACATACTTTTCATATAAAAATAAAAGATCGAAGATCGCTTGTTTATATCGCCCAATATTCACTTTGAAAGTGGCGAATTTTCGTAAAAATTGTCATTTATTCGTACTCACGAAATATTTCTCAACTTTGATAAGCTCTAGCAGCCATAATTTTTAGCCGATTTCAAAAATATTTTGGATACATTATTTTCGAAGTATTCTCTGTCGATTACATGTTTTACTTTTGCCAAACGCGTTCATGAAAAAAATTATTTATACAACGCTTTTCCGGCAGAGGCCCCACTGTGCGTCGTCTTGACCAATGTATCCAAAAACTAATGAATTTCTTGGCTCCTTTGCAATTGATAACGCACAGGAGCGGTCGTTCCAGTCGACAAGGGATAATATTATTTTGATCGACCTAGCTGGCTATTTTTGTTTACCAGAAATTTTTATTATGCGCTTGTGCAACGTCATGTTCCTTTCTTTAAAACTTGTTAACTGTTGCTCGCACATAAGCGTCTTGTTCTTTTACAATGCTGTGTTCTTTCATTCCAAATGATAAAAAGTACTATTAATAGACTGAAAGTAACTTTTAGTTGTTGTTTTTTATAGTTTTGTTTTATAAATAGCTAAAAATGAAAAACTTAAGTTGTCGTTTAATATTTATTTCAAATTTTGTTTTTAATTGGCCATCATAGAGTTAGCAATGGCAGATCTAATAACTTCCACATGCGATTCGCAATCTGATGCAAGATTTGCTTCATCTGGCTGAACACAATTTCTGTTCACAGCAACACTCCAACTTGCATTTATTTCAGGGACCGTAACCATTATAAGCTTTAAAATAAAAATTACATTATAGTGATTATAATTTGAATTTTTACATTTTAAATTATCAATAATCATTATATTTAAGTGATTTTTTAAAATTTAGACAATAATTATTATTTTTGATAAAAAAAAAACAATAAAAATCATTTATAATGATTATTAATGATTTTTATTTTTTCGCTCAAAATAAAACTCAACTGTGAATTTCTTATACTATGATAAACTTTTCGCCGAAACTCATATCCTTGAAAAGGGATCTAAGGGCAACATCATTTGCTAAAATTGTATCCTTAAAAACCAATACTTCTTTTACTCAACTTTTTTTTCTACAAATTGTTGATTGAACGATGTGTGAGACATAACCAAAAAGAATCTAAAAAGAACCGTTGAATTTTCCCGTTAGGTTTATTTTTATCAGACGAACTCTGCTTTTGCGAACGAAATAATAAGTGGGACAGATCACTTTGTGTTCGTTTTAGTAAAGCTAATGACGTCGAACTGAATTATTTTAATTGTAGTGATTGCTAACAATTACCAAAAAAACAAATTAAGTGAGTTTCATCGAAAAAAAAATATTTTTTAAGTTTTAATTAACATTTTTTGTTCAGATATGTCGACTTTTACTCATTTGAGCGATGTAGAGAGGGCTAGAATATTGGCACTCCGAGAAATGGGGATGTCAATACGCAAAATTGCTGAAAAATGTAGGAGGAGTAAGCGAACGGTGGAAAACCTTTTAAAAGACCCTGAAAATCATGGTAAAAAACCCCGTTCTGGGCGCCCACCCCTTGTTGATGAGCGGGACAAGCGACGAATTAAATTTCTAGCAGTTAATGAAAACATCAGTGCATCCCAAATACGAAGTAATTTGTCTCTGCCAGTATCCACTCGACGAGTCCAACAAATTTTAAAAGGATCTAAAAATGTTTCATATGAAAAAAAACTGCTTAAACTTGAACTACTGAAAATGTTATATTTAGCGATGAGAAAAAGTTTAATTTAGATGGCCCTGATAGGTATCGTTATTATTATCGCGATATAAGATGTCCCAAAAAAGTCCACGTCTCTAGGAACTTCCACGGCAGGTCTCTCATGGTATGGGCTGCTTTTGGGTATAATGGAAAGTCTCATATATGCTTTACATCTTATAAAATGAATGCACAAACATATGTATGTAGAGCTCGAGACGTTGTTCTAGTCGAATTTGGAGACTTATTTTGGTGCAAAATGGACTTTCCAACAGGATAATGCACCTATCCACTGTGCAAAGCATACAAAGAGCTTCCTTTCATCATCGCGAATCCCATTTTTGGAGTGGCCAGCTCGCAGCCCGGATTTAAATCCAATTGAAAATCTTTGGGGCATATTATCTCAAAAGGTTTATGCTAATGGAAAACAATTCAGTAGTCTTAAAGAATAAAAACAAGCTTTTAAACAAGAATGGGAGAAAATCGACATACAAATACTGAAAAACTTAATTAATTCAATGCCAGGACGAGTTCTCAAGGTTTTAAACAACAAAGGATGCACTATTTAAAATATGCATTTACTTTTCCCTACTGAATTTATCCTAAAATTGCTGTTAAGCTTAATATTTTGTCTTTGTCCTACTTATTTCGTTTGAAAGCTTTTTGATTTATTTTCTATATTATTTAGTGAAGTTTAATTTTATTTCTATAACTTGAAAAGTGTTACAAATTTAATAAAGATTAATTAAAAATTTGTGTTTTTGAAAAATATTCAAGCGTTTTTTCGTTAAACAATAAAATTAGGTGTCCTACATACTTATTTTGGGCACCTTATACTAGTAAGTGTCCCGCTTGCTTCGCTGCGCCGATAGTTTTTACAACATTTTTGCACGTCCTCAGCTTGGTCAGGAAGCTTCGTTCAGATTGATTAATTTTAAGGATAGCTCTAGTACAAAAGTTGGGAAAATAAGGACTTAGGTGCTTAGGAGGTACTCGAAGGAGTTGTCCAAAAGAGTTGTCTGATTGATTGATTTATTGCTTATTAATCCTAGTGCTACAAGTAGTGGTACTTATAAATTAGTGCACTAGTCACAACATAAAATTACTGTTTAAGGTTACAAAAAAATTAATATACTTATTAACTAGACATTTAAATGGAAATAATACAAACAGAATCTTAATCGTATTGCCTATCGGTATTATATTATAAGCCTCAAATTAATGTTGTTATTATTATTATGAATCATCAAATATGTTGCTGTAAGTATGATTTAAGCTTAGATCGAAAAACTGATGTGCTTCTTACGGTCTTAATTTCAAAAGGCAGCTGATTCCAAAGTCGAGCTCCCCATACAAAGAAGTGCCTGTCAGAGGATGCAAGTTTAGTTCTTGGACAAACAAGATTACAGGTCCTTAATGATACCGCGAATCGTAATTTGTCATATAAATAGTCAGGCGTTCTTGTGTATATTATTTGCTGTAGCAGATTTAGAGTCTTGTACTTCGTCCAGTTTCTTAAGTCTAATTCAAAAATACGATTTGCAAAACATGAAACATGAACATACCTATTAAGTCCAAACGCGTAACGTGCTATACTATTGAAGGCTACTTTTAGCTTATGTTGACTAGCAATATCACAGTTTGCAAATATTTCTATGCCATACAAAAGTATGGGGGTAATGAGAGTTTTAGCGATGGTTATTCTTGTTTTAACCGGCAGCCAGGGCTGTGTAAGCGCAAGCTGCCGAAGAATTCCATAGGTCTTCCCCACGGCCTTATTGACCTGGTCTTTCCATGTCAGTGTATTATTAAAAGTTATTCCTAAATTATCAGCCTTATCCACATACTTTATTTCTACATTATCAACGCACAGTTTACTTAAGTTGCTAACATTTAGTTTTTTCTTATAAATAACAATACATTTACACTTAGAGGGGTTCAAACAAAGACCATTGTTACTTGCCCATCGACATACACTTAACAGATCATTATTACAAAACGTGACACACTGGTTAATCTGACTTACAGGACGACTCACATATAATTGGACATCATCAGCGTACATATGAGCTTCACACATAGACAAAACATTTGGTAGATCATTAACATAGATTACAAAGAGAAGAGGACCAAGAATTGATCCCTGCGGAACACCACGGGTTGTTGCTATGAGGTCGGAGGTGGAGTCCTGTACAACGACGGCCTGTTTTCTATTGTGCAAATATGAGGACATAAGCTTAACTGCCGTGGTGGAAAAATTATAAAGTTTGCTTAACTTTGTTGTCAAAATTTCGTGGCTTACCGTGTCAAAAGCTTTACTAAAGTCAAGAAGCGTTAAGAAAGTAACTTCGCTCTTATCCATATGGCTTCTAATGTCCTCAACAATTTTTAAAACGGCAGTTGTACAACTTTTCTTTTTCCTAAACCCGGACTGCTTATTACTAAGAAAGTTGTTGGTGTCCATGAATGTTGAGATTTGTGTAGCCAACAATTTTTCAAGGGCTTTGGATAGAAAGGGTAGGATAGCTATAGGTCTATATTCATTTTTATTTTTAGGGATAGGTGTAATGTTCGCAATTTTCCACATCTCAGGAAATGTGGATGTGGTTATTGCATTGTTTAAAATGTGTGTAATGTGCCCTAGAATATGCGGTAGTAACATTTTTACAAACTTTGGGCTAATTCCATCACTTCCAATTGCATTCGACTTAATTTTAAGGATTGCATTAAGCACATCACATTGACTCACACCCACAAAATTAAAACAGCTAGAACAACTATTTAACGACACAGAATTAACATACGGATTACATGTAGCTGGACGAACACTAATGTTGACAAAACTACGATTAAGAACATTTACGTCCAAGTCGTCAGTTATCACAGATTTACCCTTTCCTACTCCTACGCTCTTCAGCCCTTTCCATAGTTTTTGCGACGAATTTATTCTATTGAACTTATTACCATAAAACCTACGCTTATTACTATTAATCAAGTCATTAACCTTACGCCTAGCAGTCTTAAATAGTTGAAGCAATTGATCAGTGCTAGTGCTCACTTTCAACCTGAATGGAATATTTGGTGAACATTTCAGCCTTCTAGCTCTTATCGTTTAAGTCAGGACAAAGTCTTTTGTATATATAGACTAGTAAGGGCCCCGCTTGCTTCGCTGCGCCAATAGTTTTTACAAAAAGGTATCATATTATATTGCGTTTATGCAATGTCCGTCAAGGTGTCTGTCCGTCCGTCCGCCCGCCCGTCCGATTAAACGCAACTTTTTTCAACACCCTTAAAGCTAGAGCTTTGCAACTTTGCAAACAGCTTGGTACATACCTTCGTCAGACAAAGTGTTAAATTTGGGTCTACGACCTTAGAGGCCGGGAGAATCGATAACAAATCGATACCTCGATGTGCAAATCGATGAAACACATATATATATATATATATATATATATATCACATTTTAGCAGCTAGAGTCACCAAATTTGATGGCAAGATAGCCGATGACATTCCTAAAAAACTGCATCAAAAGTTTGGATCCCACCTCTTCCGCCCCCAGCCCCCCTTTAGTTAAAATCGAAAATGACTGTATTTTCCACAGTTTTTAAGCTATAATCACAAAATTTGGTGGAAATGTAGATGCTGAAATCTTACAAAGATATGCATCAAAACTTTGGATGCCACGTCCCCACCTATACCGCCAACCTTCTAAAATTTGAAACCTCTATATCTTCCTCAGATTTTGGGCTAGAGTCACCAAATTTGGTGGAACATTTTTAGTGACTCCGTAACAGATGTGCATCTAAATATTTGATAAAACGCCCACATATACCGCACACCTATATATCTTTCTCAGTTACTCCATACTTTTTAGGGAGATACAGGGTGCCATCCGGCACAGATATGCATCACAAATTTGGATGCCACGCCTACCCCCCTTCTGCCTGCCTTTTTATACCCAAAACACCCATATATTACTATTTGCTCACAGAATCCATAACAAAGCTATTTAAACTGGTATCAAAGTATATCGCAGTCGGTTGCGTCCGACTGCAACGTTTTTACTTGTTTCTTATACATTATGATACATTTACACTTTGACGGGCTTAAGCGAAGGCCATTTTTGCTTGACCATTGACATGCACGTTACAGATCATTATTACATAACATGATACATTGGTTAATCTGACTAACAGGACGACTCACATATAATAGGACATTATCCACCTACATAAGGGCCTCACACGTAGAAAAAACACTAGGGAGATCATTAACATAAATTGAACAAGTAAGAGGTTCTAGTCGAGAAATCCCGACTAGGACATACCCTTAACCCGATACTTAACGCTTACAGTTACTTATGTGTATTAAATCAGTGACCAATATGACCAAACTTCAAACTGCGATATCTCCGGTGTTTCTTAACCGATTTTGACCAAATTTTTTTAAATTATTTTATCCGTAGTTTCAAACCTCATTTTCACAATTTTGAAATTGAAGATTTTTTTGTTATCGATCACATGTGTATATCGGAAACCAGAAATGTTATCGAAAATTCAAAACAAACTTGATCTTCTCATGGTATAGGAGAGCTTAAGTTTCAAATTTGATGTCTCTAGCTCTTATAGTCTCTGAGATCGGCGCGTTCATACAGACAGACAGACAGACGGACAGACAGACATGGCTAGATCGACTCGGCTGTTGATGCTGATCAAGAATATATATACTTTATGGGGTCGGAGATGTTTCCTTCTGTCTGTTACATACATTTGCAGAAAACCATTATACCCTTATTTACCCATTTTATGGGTTAAGGGCGTAAAAAGAAATTAGAAAATTATTAGTAAAATATATAATTTCATTTGGTTTTAAAAACTTTTTGCAGGCGTGGCGGTACTGAATCGATTAAATTTTTGATGATCTCTGTAGATATCTCTTCCCAAAGGGAAGTGATCCTAGAAATTGTCTCCTCTCTGGTTATATTCAACGATACTGTTCTTTTGCGTTTCATAAGAGACCAGACGTTTTCAATCATATTTAATTAAATCTGGACTTTGAGGTGGCCAGTCCAAAGTAGTAACACCAAAATCCTTCAAAAATGTTTTAATCATTTTGGCTTTGTGGCTTTAAGGTGCGTATCCAGTAAAGCAAAAAATTCCTGGCCGGAATTTGTGATATATTTTGGAAGCGTGGGCAGTGTGACCATGGTCGTCCCCCAATGTGTGGTAAAAATATGCCATTTTGCATAATATCTTAGGAGATACATGGTCACACTGAGGCATTAAATTTAAAAAAAGTAAACAATGCGAGTATGCTTATTCTATTGTTGGCAGCATATAATGTTGCAAAAACGAGCGAGAAAGAAGAACATCGGAACCGTCAACGCCGACAGCACAAATCGTGGGTCAACCCATATTTGCAGCGAAGGCATCAGAAAGGAAGACTTGTGAACGACGCAAGCATTTAAATTAAAATACACATATTTTATGAAAAATATTAAAAAATTGTATGCACTTATAGTTTAATAATATGGTGCAGAATCCAATTGAATCCATCCAAAATTTCCGTCGTGGTTACAATTTTCCACCCGTTTTTTAGATTTCTTTTCCATTTTTATTTTTCATGAAGTGTTTGTTGTTGCTCTCGGCACAAAAATATATATGATTTGGTATTTCCTGAGCCGAGCGCCAGTGTGTACCTATTTATTTAATCGCTACTATCGATAAGAAGTTTAGTATTTTTGCTACGTTACTGGATACCCAAAACACACGGAGCCAAAAAAAAACAATTCCTGCTACGACGATTTTGTATGGGAAATTTTTTTTTTGCTGTACTGGATACCCACCTTTAGGCGTTATCCTGTTGCAGAATGAAGTATTGTCAAATCAGCCTGTCTCCAGAACTAAATGCATTCTCATTAAGAACCCGCAAATATTTTCCTTGGTTCAACGAGCCAGTGACAGCAACGAAGTCACCCAGTCCATTAAACTCCACTTATCCATAGAACATCACAGAGCCTCCACCATGGCTTACTTTTACCTTTTCTGCCTTTGTACTAGAGATGGGCATGGGCCGTACCGTGCCCGTGCCGTGCCTTTTTTAAAAAATTCCGTGTAGGCACGTGTAGGCACGGGTAGGCACGGGTAGGCACGGGTAGGCACGGTAAGCATGGGTAGGCACGGTGGGCACGAAAATATCCACTGTCAAGATTTTGAATTTAAATATGGCGGTATTGAAAAGTTGGCCTAGTTTTATTGCTTGTTTGTCAGCAACGGAAACGAGTCAACGTTTTTTTTTCCACATCTGGCAATATTTTAAATGAAAAAAGAACTCGACTAAGGAGGTCTAATTTATACAAAATCTTATTTTTACATAAAAATATATTATAAATTGATGAAAAATTTTTCAATTTATAAAAAAACTTTGATAAAATACATAAAAATACAACAAAAAATTTGGGCTATACATTTTTTTTATTAAAAGCGCCAGTGCTAGTCCGTGCCGTGCCCGTGCCGTGCCGTGCCTCAAAAAAAAATTCCGTGTTGGGCCGTGTTGGGCCTTAGTTTTTACCAGCCGTGCTTGGGCCGTGCCGTGCCTCAAAAAGGAGGCCCATGCCCATCTGTACTTTGTACCATTGGTAATGAATTACACACTGTGCCAAAAAAAATCAAAACAAAACTTCTGGAACGGGATAAAGCGTATGTTTTAGGTATAGTTAAATAGAATTTTGTGGCGTACTAGAATTTTTTGGATCACATCGAAATTTTGAATAACGGTAAAAAAACCTTTTTTGCATATACGGTCACTTTTACGCCCATAGCTTCGTCAAATATCCACTGATTTTGATTTTTTAACCAGTTTTGGAAAGAAGAAACTTAGGTCTTTAAACGTGCCATACATGACTTTACAGGTTTTATTTCCTTTATTGGAGTATTTACTAGGTAAACCATTTTTTTCAGTATTTTTTTTACTTTTTTTGACTTTGGTGGTGTTTTTGAACACTATTTTGGTAGAAACCCCTTTTTACTTGTTTTATTATTTAAAGAGAATACATTTTCACGAGTAAAACGTGAGTCTATTTTCTAAAATCAGTCAATAATTAGCAAAGTTATGATATATTTTCGGATTATGAAATTTTTGCAATATGTTGATAAATCGCGCCTTATAGCACTATCGACCATTGTATTGTTGAGCACTTTATAGTAAGTTCTTAGAGACTTTTTATTTTAGAATTAGATTGTCTCTAAGTAGGTTCTGTTACTTTAAATAAAACATTTCAAGCTACTTTAGTTAATTTGACTTTTTTTAATCACGTTTTGTGTCAGTTTAAGGACATTTGTTGAACTTATTTTCAACAATTTTTGGAATTGCGACTTAAAAATATTTAAACGATCCTTTCCTTTTAAACTGATCATAATCGGTTCCGTTTAAGTGACCAGCAGTAATTTGTCATCATGTTAAATTTATCTGATTTTATCTTTCCCATCAAAGCGCTTTTCGATAGTAGTGAAACCTTTCACCTTGTTCGTCGCTGAACTGGCCCAGATTATCTGGGAAGAAATCCAAGTGGGAATGCAAAAAATGGATTTTTATGGATATGTTGCAGCCCATTTCATTGTATGCACATAAAAAATTGTTTACAAATGTTACATAGTAGTCGGCGCTCCTGTTATTGCCAAGAAAATTATCACAGAGCGCAATATAACTTTCCCAAGCAACAGGGTCTAATTTGGTCTTGAAATCGTTACTTTTCATTAGCTTTCGAATCTGAGGTCCGATAAAAACACTCAATTTTCTCATTCCACTCGTGTTCGGTTAAATTGAACTTACACATCATGAATCTAAAATATCGTCAAATGGCTTTTTTATTAAAAAAATTAATAACTCGCTCAAAAACTACTTTATTTTAATCAAATAAATTGCAAAATACTCGAAATTAAATGTTTTTTGAAACTGCATACAAAAATGAAACAGTTTTATACCTCCTTAATTTTTATCCGAGAATGCAAAATACACCGTTGGAAAGGTGCTACTTTTTTTCGTTCTAACGACGTATTACATGTTATTGTACGATGCATAGTTTAAGACATACGATTTTTTAACTCCATCAACCTCGAAAATACGGGTTTTTAGCCGTTATTCCAAATTTTGATGTGCACGAAAAATTTGTGGTATGGCACAATGTTACATTTAACTATATCTACAACCTACACTATGTCGCATCCCAGAAGTTTTTTGACTGTTACACCGTGTTATTTATTTATTTATTTTTATTTATTTATTTATTTATTGTCAACTAATATCAGTCGACATAAAAATTGAAATTAAATCAAATTAAAAAGTAGAGCTTAAGCTAAAAAAACTTTTAAGATTAATGAACAAAATTTAAAATTAAATCAGTAAGCAAACTGAAATGAAATAAAAAAGTTTAAAAATTAAAATATTTTTGGGAGTTAACAAAAATTTAAAATATTCTGGGGAGTTAACAAAAATTTAATGATCCAACATTTGTTGCAAGGATTGGGAAAAACCCAGAAAAACCCAATCAGATCATAAGATTAGTGATTAGTGACTATGACTAGATAAGTAAAGCAGTATGGATCTTTTTAGTATGGGAATGGAGGCCTCAAAGGAAACTTTCATCTGTCCAAAGAACGCTCCTCCAGAACTTCTTTGGCTTATGGAGATGTTCCTTTGCGAAACTTAGCTCAGCCGTTTTACCCATGTTATTTAATAATTTTCAATAACTTTCTATTTTTATACCCTTAACCCATAAAATGGGTAAATAAGGGGATAATGGTTTTGTGCAAATGTATGTAAGAGACAGAAGGAAGCAAAGTATTTATATTCTTGATCAGCATCAACAGCCGAGTCGATCTAGCCATGTCCGTCTGCCCGTCCGTCTGTCCGTCCGTCCGTCTGTATGAACGCGTAGATCTCAGAGACTATAAGAGCTACAGACTTCAAACTTCTCCTATACCATAAGCAGATCAAGTTTGTTTTAAATTGTCGATAACACTTCTGGTTTCCGATATACACATGTGATCGATAACAAAAAATTCTTGAATGCCAAAATTGTGAAAGCTAGGTTTTAAATAATTGATAAAATAATGAACATTTAAAAAAATTTGATTAAAATCGGTTAAGAAACACCGGAGATATTGCAGTTTGAAATTTGGTCATTTTGGTCACTGGGTAAATACACTCAAATGACTGTACGCGTTACGTATGGGGTTAAGGGTATGTCCTAGTCGGGATTTCTCGACTAGAGCCTTCTTACTTGTTTAATAACAACGTTTTGTATTGATCAAAGTTAAACACAAACGTTGTTTAATTCTCGCGTGCTTAAAATTGTGATATTTCCATAAAGATGCTGTCAAAATACTTGTGCCACGCAAAAAACCGTTGTCTGAATGCATTCTTTTCAGCAGAAAGAGAATGCAAAACGTAAACGAAATAAAATTTGGCATGCACATAGCTAAAATTAGATTCTTTGTTTTGCGCATCATTTCCGCAAAATAATTATGGCGACTAGTGTAGAGCTGTTTGATATATTAATGCCCCGCAGTTCCCAATTGCTTTTTAATTCTTCGATTTTTTCCTGCAATTCTGCATTTTCTTTCTTTATTACTTTAAAGTCCACCAACAAGCTATCGTATTTGGCCTTCAACTTAAAATGTGCTTTGCGCCAAAAAGTCTCGTTGCGACAGTAAATCTCACAACGAGCGGAGAATGCGTCTTCTTCATCGTTGTTCACTTTATCATTATTTTCAACTGAGCTTTCCTCTAAATTAGTAGCCTCATCGCTTTCATAATCAGTGACATTTTTTTAATGCATCTAAATAATTGGGTGAACATTTCCTTAAAATCTCTGTTTGTTTAAGGGGTTACATAGGTTTCGTGGGTTCAAAAAATTTTTGGCTCATGAATTTCTACAACATCTCAAGAATATTGTCCTAAATTTTTAAGTCGATCCGGATAATAGTTTTGGAGATACAGCCTTTGGAAGGTGTGCGCTCCAAGCCAGGTATGGAAGGGTCAGCGCGCCTCAGGTATAGTGAGCAGCTGCTCGTCTATTGTTTGTTTGTCATTGTTGTATATTACTTTCACATTCTAAAAACGTGGTATTATTTGTGGGTATCTAGTGTCATTTGTGAAGTTGATAAACAGTGCATAAAGTTTCAAGAAAACAGTTAACCCTTGGAGCTCGTAGAAAAAATAGACCGAGAAAAGGAAACATTCCTTTAATCCTAAAGATCCGAAAACTGATGATAGTTCTTTCACGAGCACCTAAGCAAAAAAATTAAAAGGTAATGATAAAGAGCACGTGCCAGAAGAGGATACGCTAAAATATTCAATTTTTGAATTGATTTTGCCTTGGTTTTCTCAACTCTCTCATCGTTTGTGCGGTGCTCTAACATTATTGACGATGAAGATGAAGATCAATTGTGTAATGGTTAAGTTCAATTTAAGCAACGTTCGAAATTTGGTCTGGGATATAAAATCGTAGTAGAATGTGAACGATGTGATCCAAAATATATTTTATCTTGTCAAAAAATCGGAAGATCGTATGAACTAAATCGCCGGTTCATTTTTGTTATGAGATTATTGGGCTTAGGGCTCGCCGGATGCAAGAAATTCTGCGGTTTGATGGACATAAGCAGTTCATTTTTAAATCAGTCTACATACGATTTTATATTGATAAAATACTTGAGTGTATTGAGACAGTTGCTCAGACTCTATTCTCATCTGCTGCTGAAGAAGAAAAAAAATTTACAAATATTGAAAACGATTTACAAGATACGACAGATGTGAGTGTTTCCGGTGACGGTACCTGGAAGAAACGTGGTTTCTCATTACTATATGGTGTGAGTTCACTAATCGGATATTATTCGGGAAAAGTGTTGGATGTGTTGGTGAAATTTTCTTTTTGTAAGTTATGTGAAAGCTGGAAAAAAAATTGGATACTGCAGAATATGAAGAATGGAAAGAAGAACACATTGAAACAAATCAATGCGCCGCCAATCACGCTGGAGCATCAGGAAACATGGACGTCTCATCGATTATTGAAATGTTTAAACCAGTGATGCCCAAACGCTGCTTACGACGGAGCAAATTTCAATACATTCAAAAGAAAACACCAATACTAGTAAAGAAATTTTTTTTTTTTTTTCAATGGATACACTGTAAAAATTAGGGAGATACATTTTTACGTGATGTTTACATGTCAAATGACGCGCCAATAACTAAAAGCATAATACAATTTCTTCAAGTGGATGCGCGTCGCCAAAGCAACAACAAAATGTTCATGAAATTGTATGACCCAACAACAACCACATGCAAGTCCCGTTACTTTGCTCAAATGCAGACGACGAATAGAGATAAGAAAACGAAAGTGAAAAATTGTTTTTGGAATTAGCATTGGCGCATGCCGAGAGCCGTGTACATATACGCATTTGCTCGCCTATGCTTCGGAGCAATTACAAAAACAAAGGAGCCATGAGAGCAATGGGCTGGGCATCACTGGTTTAAACGCTCGATTGTCAAATATGGACTTAGGTTCGTAAATATATGTCGGAGATGGCAGCGGATTAGAATCTTCCATTTTTCTATACTTTTTCTGTCACGGTAATAGCACAGCAAGTCGCCTGGTGTGTTGCCTTCTTCTTTCTATACTGACTCTCTTCCGGTCTCTTCTTCTTCTTCTTGCATTTACATTTCCATTCACGCAACAGCCACACAGGCGCCATGCTCATTTCGTACTCAAATGGTGCTCTTACATTACAGAGAAACATTACAGCAGGGTTCTGTTACTCTTTCGAACTTGTATTACATTTGATTGCTTAACATAATTACAGATTCGAATCTTAATCTCCGACACGGCCTTCCTGACTTTTCACACGTCCTCGTGTGCCGTGTTTCTTTACTTATTCTCTTAGCACTACAAACATATTGGCCAACGAGTATATAATACTAAAAGAACTGGCGAAAAAATTTTACTCGCCCATGAACAAATCTGACGAGAGGTCGTAGGTAGAGAAAGGACAGAACAGCTGCTTTTGTTTATACTTCTGTGCTGGCCGCCGCATTTTTGTTTTGATTTTTTGCTGCTTACGTTTTGGTATACTTATTTGGCTGCATGTGAACACAAAACGTATCGCAGGTCAGGCACGTCTTTGTGTATATGCATAAATGTGTACCCAAAGGCTGGCTGTTGAAGCTGATATGTATGTATAAGCTGCACAACTAGAAATACCCATTGTCCCAATATGAAATTAATGGCATGGACATTTATTTTATTGTTAGTTATATATTAATATTTAGCCACTTATAATTAAATATATATAACCACCTAATTCCCAAACTATAAGAAAACGTATTTGAAGGGAATCATGCTAGGGTATTTCATTTTCAGGTGTGTTATTGTACAAAGTTACTATATAGTCTGTGCCACCCAATTACCACAGGGTTGCTAAAGGCAACTGAAAAGAATAAATATCAAAAATCTCGGCAAAGCAAAGCCAGCACAAAATGAAACGCATCACACGCATACTAATACTAATGCATTTTTTACTGTCCCTGTCTTACAAAAGGCGGAAAGCAAAGAGCAAGTGAAACAAAACAGCCGCATACATAAAATGACCAAGCTCAAGTTCTGCGACAGCACAACTACAAAAGGCAAAGCATAACAAGACGCAGCAACTGCGCTATGTTCAAATACCCTTTCTGGCAATATTAGGTGGAAATCAATGAAACCACTTACTTATAATTTAAATATAACACATAACTTATTTTGACTATTTTAATGCAAATACCCTTACTCTAGGATTAGTTAACAAACTCATAATAAAATGTCTTTATTATTCATACATGCCCTACATAATTAATAAAAAAACTTGCAGACTTTAATGCTGAAATTATATTCTAGTATCTTATGATTACCCATTTATTTACGCAAAGTTCATAAAAATTCTATACTACCCTCCCATGTAGTTAAGCAGCCAGTCGATTGAGGCAAAAGTGTAAAATTGCCAAACTCAAGCAAAGTCAAGAGTTTGACAACAACACAAGAAGAAACGAACAGCAACACATTATTGCTGTCGCTTTCTTCGCACACTTTGCCATCAAAACAAAGTAAAAAAATTGATCGCCGTTGGTTCGTTGTCACCAGCTGATTTTCAAAAAGGCGGCACACCATTTGAAAAGGCAGACGCCGCCAACTTAACTCGCCATGTTCCCCTGTTAGCGATGTTCTTTTTCTGTTAAAGTTGCTGTCTCTGGTTACCCCTCTGTTAGTATTGAATACTCTTTGATATTGGCGTTCCATGCCTTGCTCAATTTTTTTTTTTTTTTTTTTAACTAACACCTTCTGAAATTCGATCATTTGCACCCACTGGTGGCTTGTGTGCATGGCAATTCCATCACCTCATCTGAAAGTGCCTCCCTCGGGGCATCTCTTTCATTTCAGAGTGCCTCACTCGGCGGATCGCTCTTCTCTAAGAGTGCCTCACTCGGCGCATCGCTCTTCTCTAAGAGTGCCTCACTCGGCGCATCGCTCTTCTCTGAGAGTGCCTCAATCGGCGGATCGCTCTCCTCTAAGAGTGCCTCATTCGGCGCATCGCTCTTCTCCAAGAGTGCCTCAATCGGCATCACTTGCATCTCTTCATCCTCTACACATATTTCTTTCGGCATTGCTCGCAACTGTTCATGAGCGTACTTATACGTTCTCTTACTTGTCAAAGACTTTAAAACATATCGGTCACCATCAAGCATTTCAATTATTATAAATGGTCCCCTAAATTTCGGGTCCAGCTTTGTTTGGTGCCGCTCTTCATTTTTGAGCAAGACATGGTCACCCACATTGAACTTTACAATTTTCGCTTTGTTCTTATCGTATCTTTGTTTGTCATATTCTGCATTACTTAACATATTTTGTTGGGCTCTGGCTCTGATACCTTCAACATCTACTTCATCTTCATCTATCAATGGCATCATGCCCATTGGTTTTGCTTCTTTACCAATTAATAATTCTAATGGACTGACATTTGTTACTCGATTGGTCGTGCAATTCAAAGCTAACTGAACATCCTTTAAGGCCTCCTGCCAAGATCGCTTTCCTGTCTCTACTGCCGTCAACATTGCTTTCATGGTACTCATGACACGCTCGACCTGACCGTTTGCTCGGCTGGCACCTGTTGCCACCAAATGCAAATCAATTCTATGCGTAGAACAAAACTGTTTAAAAACATTACTTGCGAAGCTACGACCCTGGTCAGCAATTATGCGATTAGGTACACCAAACAAGCATATGGCAGATTTTATAGCCTCTATGCAACTCTCGGTGTCCAGGTTAAGGGTGTGATGCAAATAAACAAATTTAGTGAATGCATCCACTTGCACTATCACATACTCCTTAACATCGCTTTTGCCGCTTAATTTGCCACTTATATCAATGTGTATTGTATGCCACGGTATACTAACTTTAGGTATAGAATGTAGTTCTACTTGTGCCTTACCCGATGTCGATTTCGACAGCTTGCACGTTATACAGTTTTCCACAAACTTTCGCACATACTTAAACATGTTCTGGAACCAATATTGTGTATAGACTTTGTCTAAGGTCTTTTTCCATCCCAAATGCATGATGGCTTCATGCACATGGTTTATAATAGACCACCTAAAGGTTTACGGTATTATGGGAAGGCATTTGGTTCTACCACTTCTTTGTATCTTCCTATACAGCATACCGGATCTCAACTCATATGATTTCGCCTCTTCATATTGCAACTCATTATCTTGCAGCTTTTTAACTATGGTAGATATCACGATATCACGATATCACGCTGCTGCTCCGCTAGCAACCAATTATTCGTGATATCGGCTATCTCTATGCAGACTTTACTTATTTCTTTTGCAACCGGCGATGGGCTTTTTGGAAGAGGATTACGCGATAGAAAGTCGACATGTGCCATGTGCTTCCCCTTTCTATATTCTACTTTAAATTCAAAGGATTGCAAATACGCCCACCAGCGATGGACTCTGGGCGTCAAATCAATCTTGTTACGGCTGGCTTTTAAAGAATTGCAGTCAGTATAAACCACAAATGGACGGCCATGTAGATAATGGCGGAAATATTTAACTGCATTGAATACAGCGAGCGTTTCTAACTCATATGAATGATATTTCGATTCGTTAGTTGTTGTGCATTTGCTATAATACTCTATAACTCTCGGTTTACCATCTACTTTGTGCATCAATATCGCTCCATACCCCTCAGCACTGGCATCTGTATGAAGCTCCACTGGATATTGCGGGTCATAGATAATTAATACAGAATCACTCACTAAAGCTGATATAATTTCTTGGCGCACTTGCTCATGATCATGTTGCCATTGAAATTGATTATTCTTAGATGTAAGCAAGTATAACGGCTTCATTACCTCTGAGAACCTTGGAATAAATTGTCGAAAATAACTTGACAAGCCGATGAATTGTCTCACTTGCGTTACTGACTGTGGTGGTGGCAATGCAGCCAAAGCCTGTATCTTGCGAGGATTGGGTCTTATTTCACCATTTCCGATTACATACCCAAGATATTCGATACTTGACTTTAAAAATGAGCACTTTACATTGAACGAAAACCCAGCACTAGATAACTTCTGTATTACTTTATTAAGTCTATCATAAGCCTCTTCTTTGGTACTAGCAACAATCAAAACATCATCAATGTACACGATTGCATATGAATATGCCAACTCTCCTAAGGCTCGTGTAATTGCTCGTTGAAAGATGGACGAAGCATTCTTCAAGCCAAATGGCATGGCCACAAATTCATACTGGCCTTCTGTTGTCACGAAAGCCGTGCGTTCAATAGAATCGCGATGTATCGGTATCTGATAGAAACCACTTGCCATATCGAGGCTTGAAAAATACTTGCTGCCTCGCAGTCTATCGATTTGGTCCGATATTAATGGCAATGGGTACTTATCGGCGATAGTATTTGCGTTGAGCTCACGATAATCGATACACAGACGCTCACCGCCATCTTTTTCTTCACTAATAACATTGGACTCGCAAATGGTGAGCAACTGGGTCGTATGACTTTGGACGCTAATAATTCTTGTATTTTGGCTCTAACAAGCAACTTTTCTTTCGAACTTAGTCTGTATGGACGCCTCTGTACAGTCTTATTGCTATCGATCAAACGAATTTCTAACTCACCAGTGGTTACGCGTCTTTCTGGAATACCCTTTAAGAACGTTTCAGCATATGAATTTAATAGCTCTGCAAGTTTGTCTTTTTCAGCCTGGCTCAAATCCCTATTATTGTTAATATCTTCCATAAAATCAAATTTAACTATATTGGATAACGTATTGATGGATTTGATCTTGTACATGACGAACTTATTGGCCTTAATTATTACACCTACACCTTGACTGAGAATGTCACGACCAATCAGCAAATCGTGTCTTACATACTTGTCCAAAATCACATGAAATAATATTTCTAAGGAGAAGTTACATATGGTAACAGTGGCGAGGATTTGCATCGTACAAGTTACAGAGTTTTCGCCGATGCCACTAATGACTACTGTATTATGTATACGCTTGCCCATGAACCTATTGGCAAGCTTTTCTTTCATTATTGAGTACTCAGCTCCCGAATCGAAAAGGAATGGAACGAGCTCACCAAATTGATATAATGTTCCTTTCGGCTCGTCTATGGTGCATGTATCTACACGTTTCTCGTATGCTGCACCCTTGTCTGATGATGTACCCACTGTGCACGTTGACGAAATGTGTCCAGACTTCCCACATTTAAAGCACGTCACAGCAGGCCTGTCTTTAAATGATGTTTTGTTGCTGTAAGTCGAGCCATTCCTGGATGAATTTGACTCTGGGAATTTCTTAGTACGGCAGTCAGCTATTTTGTGGCCAAGCTTGCCGCAATAGTGACACTTGATGTGCGACTGCAGTCTTGGTTTCTTCCGCTCAAAGACACCAGCGCGTTCTGGTGACATGTTGTCACTCCGTTTGCCAAATGCATACGCACGCAACTGCAACTCCAGTTCACTACGCGATCTGATATTTGTAGTATATAGTAATTGCTTCAGCCTGTTGTCTATTTGCGAAGTATGTGCCAGCACGACGGACACTGCTATTTCCTCCATGTTCATATTTTTCCACTTTGATAGTAGTGACGTCACAAGTCGACTACCGTATACAGACAAACACTCGCTTGACTTTGGGCGACCGTTCAAAATATTTAACAAAATGGCTGCCGGCGTCTCTGTACCTTCGTAGCGTTGGACAAATAGTTCACGAAAGTCAAGCCACTTTATTCCACTGTAGCAGATTTGTGACAGCCACTGCGATGCTCCACCTTCCAATGCATTGCTAAGCGTCATCACGAGTTCACCTCCTTCCAACATATTTTCCGTCATAATTATGTCCACCGTTTTGCACCAAGCCGCAGCATCTGCGCCAACAGCGTCAGGGTTAAACTTCGGTAGCGTGACTTTTTTGCTTGCGTGCGCCGCCATTTTGGAAATTTGCATTGATTTTAAAAATTCCATAAATTGTTTATTCTGCGACTCATATAGGGCACGCCAATTGTTGTCAGAATGATCTTGTGGTGAGGCTGGTCCTGATCCCACTTCTGATGTCGGAGATGGCAGCGGATTAGAATCTTCCATTTTTCTATACTTTTTCTGTCACGGTAATAGCACAGCAAGTCGCCTGGTGTGTTGCCTTCTTCTTTCTATACTGACTCTCTTCCGGTCTCTTCTTCTTCTTCTTGCATTTACATTTCCATTCACGCAACAGCCACACAGGCGCCATGCTCATTTCGTACTCAAATGGTGCTCTTACATTACAGAGAAACATTACAGCAGGGTTCTGTTACTCTTTCGAACTTTTATTACATTTGATTGCTTAACATAATTACAGATTCGAATCTTAATCTCCGACATATATATAGGAGATGGGGACTCAAAAACCTACTCTGGTCTTCTCAAAGCCCAACCTTACGGTGACGATTTTGTTATCAATAAAAAAGAATGCGTTGGACACGTGCAAAAAAGAATGGGGACCCGTTTGCGTGAGTTGGTAAGGAAAAAAACTGAGGAAAAAATAGTAAAAGTTAAAAAAAGTACAAAAAAACTCTTTCTGGCAAAGGTAAACTAACCAGTAAACTTATAGACAAATTAACTGTGTACTGTGGTTGGGCGATAAGGGAAAACTGTGAATCAGTAGAAAAAAAAATGAAACACGTTATATGGGCTATATATTATTGCAGTGCAGTTCCCAATCGCTCTTTAATTCTATGATTTTTTCTTGCAATTCTGCATTTTCTTTCTTTATTTCTTTAAAGTTCGCCAACAAGTTTTCATATTTGGCCTGCAACTCAAAATGTGCTTTGCGCAAAAAAGTCTCGTTGCGACAGTAAATCTCACAACGAGCGGAGAATGCGTCTTCTTTATCGTTGTTTACTTTATCATTATTTTGAACTGGGCTTTCCTCTAAATAAGTAGCCTCATCGCTTTCATTATCAACGACACTTTCCTGTTGCACCTCCATAATTGGGTGGACATTTGTTATACCCTTAACCCATAAAATGGGTAAATAAGGGTATAATGGTTTTGTGCAAATGTATGTAACAGACAAAAGGAAGCATCTCCGACCCCATAAAGTATATATATTCTTGATCAGCATCAACAGCCGAGTCGATCTAGCCATGTCCGTCTGTCCGTCTTTAAACTTAAACTCTCCTATACCATGAGAAGATCAAGTTTGTTTTGAATTTTCGATAACATAATAAAAAGCATAATAAAAAGCCAGCTGTGATCTTTGAATCCCGGCTTTATGTCACACAATGACACCCACTCTGACCGTTTTTTGGGTCGCTGGGGAAGTAGTGTAAAACTGAAGGGGGATTGCTGCTGTTGCAGTCAATAATGCAGCAATAGCTGATTCATACATGAATTTAAAATGGCTCCGTGCCTTGGTTTATTTTTGATTTGATTTGATCTATAAATCAAGAAAATAATAAAATATTTTAAATATTTTGTTGATAAAATATTTTAGATATTAAATAAAGAAATTAAATAAATAGCTCATAAATATTTTAAATATACAAAAATTATATTAAAAATTTTATTTTTAATTTACTTTAATTACATTAGTCTACAAAATTCAAAATTTTTTTTTGCAATGGAGATGGGATGTATTTTTTCGAGTTGGGGGTGACGAAAAATGAAAAGATATATATATATATGTTATATAAGGGTAAGTTAATTGGAGAAATTTCGCAGTAGAGTCAATTTTGTGTTTTTCACAAAATACCGAATAATGACTCACGTTTTCCTACATTCATACTGAAGTATTACGGCACCGTGGGGAAAGATATCTTAAAGTTTAAGACTTAAACATTTTTTTTTTGATGTTGTAGAGAATTTTATAACGAACAAAACGATGTGTCTTGCTACGCATATTCATTCAATTATGACGTTTGTTTTTGCAAAAATGCCGTTTTTGCTTTTTTAATTAACCGAAACAGATAGTTGGTTTGTTGTAGATGAAGTCAAAGTATCAAACGCCTTAAACTTATTTAACTGACGTTTTCAAGGTCGCTCATCTAGACTCCGTCGTCACAATTTTCATTTGACCAAAAAAATACAAAATGGCGGCAGTTTTAAGAATAAAATCTAACGAAAATCAGGTAATTTTTTTTCCGTATTTTTAAATAAAAAAAAGTGTGTTGAACAATTCGTCAAAGCCTTAGATGAAGATTCATAAGCGTTTGAACGAACGCTAAGATTAAAGAAGGCGTGTTGAAGGCTTTCTTATCGTTCCCGAAACAACGAATATTTGGTTAAAGAATTTCTGCAAAGTTATGAAGCGATTCTTGTAAATCCGGTAAATCTTGGTGATATGTCTGATGAACAAGGTAAACGATTTCATCAAGATATTAATGTTATCGAGCTCAGATATGAAAGAAAGTGTACTAGCCATAAGATGGGCGAATATACTTGGTTCTTAGCACTTTCAAACAGTGAGGATAAGTAGAAAAGAAAGTCTAAATCAGCAGTGCACTTTTGATTTAAGTCAAGAACCAAGTAAGTCTCAATATATTGTTATTTTTACGTAAAAATTGATACTTACATCGGACAAAGGCAATAAAACTGTCGCAATGGAGAAAGACGATTACAGAAGAAAAATGACTACGATACTGGGAGACATGTGCACATATAGAACATAGGACCGAAAGGAATAAGCTCATTAGCTCTCAGACCCATTTGCTCATCAATAGGCTCACCATCACACAATCTGTGCAAATTAATAATTAGTATTCTGAAGAACCTAACGACCGAGTCTAAATATAACATTAACAACTCATTAGAATTTAAAAACAAAATTAACAACACTTTTATCTTGGATGACGAAAGGTTGATTTCGTTCGACGTAGTGTCATTATTCCCGAGCATACCAACAAACCTAGCAATGGATATTATTAGAAGGAAGTGGGAAAAAATAAGTCAACATACAAAAAATCCGGAGCAGCTCTTCATGACCATCATAAAATATTGCATCGAAGAAAACAGATATTTTAAATTTGAAGACAAAATATATGTACAATTAAAAGGTCTACCCATGGGATCCCCTGCATCACCAGTAATAGCGGACATAATAATGGAAGAGCTCTTGGACAACACAGTGAAAAAACTCAAAAACACACCCTGGATATTAACCAAATACGTAGATGACCTGTTTGCTATTATACAAATAAATGAATTACAAAATACTCTAGACATGTTAAACTCCTTTAACAAAAATAAACAATTTACATCGGAGTTGGAAGAGGACTACAAACTTCCGTACTTGGACCTACTAATACAAAGACAGGGAAACAAACTAAAAACAAAATAGTATAAGCAGCCAACATTTAAAGAACATTATCATGAACACAGCATTGAGCTGCATCAAAAGAATACACAACCTAAGTGACCCATGTTATCATAAGGAAATCAGGCATGAAATAAGACACATGTTCAATAATAACGATTTTCCTCCAGTAATAACAAACAGACTCCTGGAACAGGAATAATAAAAAACAAGTAAAAACGTTGCAGTCGGACGCAACCGACTGCGATATACTTTGATACCAGTTTACATAGCTGTGTTAAGGATTCTGAGTGCAAATAGTAATTTATGAGGGTTTTGGGTAAAAAAATCAGGCAGAAAGGGGAGGCATGACGTTTATCTGTGGCGGATGGCACTTTCTATCCCCCTACCAAGTTTGGAGACTCTAGCGCAAAAACCGACAAAGATATAGAGGTGGGCGGTATAAGTGGGCATGGCATAAAAATTTTTTATGCACACCTGTTACGGATGTCACAACCAATGTTCATACCAAATTTGGTGACTCTAGCCCAAAAACTGAGAAAGATATAGAGGTGGGCGGTATAAGTGGGCGTGGCATCCAAAATATTGATGCAGATCTGTAACGGATGTCACTACCAATGTTCATACCAAATTTGGTGACTCTAGCTTAAAAACTGGCAAAGATACGTGCATTTCGGTTTTTTTTTAGGACGGTGGGGCATGTCCCGTTGTTTTGGGGCGTGGCATCCAATGTTTTGATGCATAACTTTGTCAGATGTCAGCATCTACCTTCATGTCAATTTTGGTGGCTATAGCTTCAAAACTGTAGAAGATACAGGCATTTTTGTTTATAATCGGAGAGGGGCTGGGGGCGGAATAGGTGGGCGTGGCATCCAAACTTTTGATGTAATTTTTTGAGGAATGTCACCAGCTATCTTGCCATCAAATTTGGTGACTCTAGCTGCTAAAATGTGGGATATATATGTGTTTTATCGATTTGCACTTCGAGGTGTATCGACTTGTTATCGATTTCCCAGGCCCCCCTGAGGTCGTACAGCCCCAGATTTAACACTTTGTCTGACGAAGACATGTACCAAGATATTTGCAAAGTTGCAAGGCTCTAGCTTTAAGGGTGTCGAAAAAAGTTGCGTTCATACGGACGGACGGACAGACGGACGGACAGACACCACGACGGACATTGCACAAACCCAATATACTATGATACCTTTGGTATCAAAGTATAACCAGAGAATAAAATGTACAAATCCCTAACATACATTCATAACTTGTCCGAACGTTTTAGAAATTCAGATTGCTATGACAAGGACACCACTACAATAGCCCATAAACCCTATAACACGCTGGGGGAATTTTTCAACAAAACCAAATGCAAAATTAAGAATATGGACAAGGATAACCTTATTTACAAAATTCCATGCAACGGAGATGACAACAATACTTGCGACAAAGTTTACATAGACACAACCAAGTGCAAGTTAAAGACGAGAATTTCTCAACACAAATCTGACATAAAATTGAGAGGCCGAACAACGTTACAGAAAACAGCTCTCGCAGCACACTGTGTGGATAGTGCCCACACACCGAATTTTGATGAAACGTCCACACTACAACAGAAACAAAACTACAACAAACGCTTTACTTTCG
Organism: Scaptomyza pallida; assembly: GCA_018152965.1. Classification (NCBI taxonomy): domain Eukaryota; kingdom Metazoa; phylum Arthropoda; class Insecta; order Diptera; family Drosophilidae; genus Scaptomyza; species Scaptomyza pallida. The sequence continues at coordinate 1,543,931 of JAECXP010000220.1, forward strand.
AAATGCTACATATAATAAACATACCAAATGACAAACAAAATGACTAAACTACAAAACCGACACTGACAATTGCGCGCACATATACAAACACCTACTAAAAACTAGTTGAGTACTCCACGTACAACAGAGCGGACGTGTAAAAATTGTAAGAAAAAAAAAAGTGAAATTAATGTATTCTATTTGTGTTTAATGTAAACAAATTATATGTTGCTATTATACAGTTGCCCTGAAGACGACAGCCGTTGAGCTGTTGAAATATATTGGAATTGAATATCGAATCAAGTGTTCGTTTTATTTCATTGGACCTCGAGCCAGCTAAACCACTCATTACAAGTCAAAGGTCGCCAATCAACCAATTATTTATTTTATAAACATATTATTTTTACCTTTGGTGAGTCTGGTCACACTGAATAAATGAATTTTTGCGGGAAATACAAGAATGGCTCCACGAACAACAATAATTCAGCGTGAAATAGTCGTTACTCATTTTAAAAATGAACTATCTCAGCGGAAAATTGCTGAAATGGTTAATCTTAGTCATAGTACTGTACAGTACATTATTCAGCGATTCGTCAGAGAAAACCGGGTAGCGGACAAAGCACGCAATGCTCCAAACAAAATTTTTAACCCGGCTGAAGAAAGAATGGTCAATATTTACTATCGCGGCACCAGCGATTTTCGGGCTGACTTTTTTTTTCATGCTCCCTTATGACTTGGCAACATCATAGCCAGTCATATTATGCAGGCGCATCGCATTGGAAAAAAAAAAATTTTTTTTGTCGTTTTACAGATTTTACAAATTTCACAAATTTTGCAAATCCATTCGTGTATGTATGCATAGGTGTGTGTGCATGCGTGAAAAAAATAAGTGGCGTGAGCCACTGCTTTTACGGCATTAGTAAGTTTAAAATGCCGTAAATGCCAGTTTCGAATTAAATCGAATCGAATTAACTTTTAAACTTACTAATGCCGTAAAAACAGTGGCTCACGCCACTGCTAAGGCACTGTTGGCTATGTTCCGGAGCAGATCACACTAATTCGATTTTTGGAGTATTTTTTATTTATAGTCATTTTGCGTCACTTTCACATTTCCTTTTCCGTCGTGCACATCCATCTCACAGTGATCGCACGCACATTGTTTTCAAAGCAATGATGGATTTTTATGAAAATAATAATAATAACAATAACACGTCGCAGGACGTGTGAAAAAGTAAAAAAATAAAAAATCGAAAAATAAAAAAATTTTTTTTTTTTTTTTTACACAAAAAACGTCATGCGCCTACATGAAAAACCTTTTTCTATCATTCACTGGTGATAAAAAACTCGTAAAAAAAAAACAGCCCGAAAATCGCTGGTGCCGCGATAGTAAATATTTACCGAAAGAATTGATGTCCGGAAAATAAAAGCCAATCCCAAGTTATCGGCTCCTAAGATAACTGCCGAGGTGGAGAATGAAATGGGAAATAAGTGTTCCGTAGAAACGGTATTGCGCGATCATGGTTTTAATGGCCGAGTAGCACTGAAGAAGCCATTCATTAGTGCTAAGAATAAGCTCTGTGGGCTTAAATTTGTGAAGGAGCACGTAAATCGGCCCATGTCTTTTTGTAATGATGTAATTTTTGCAGATGAGTCCAAATTTAATATATTTGGATCCGATGGTCAGCAGTATTGTTGGCGTCAATCAAACACAGAGCTACAAAGCAAACACCTTAAGTCCACAGTCAAACACGGCGGTGGGAGCGTTATGGCTTGGGCCTGCATGTCGGCTTCAGGCGTTGGAAACCTGGCTTTTATCGACGGAATAATGAATAAAGATGGATACTTGCAAAAACTGAAGGATAACCTTCTTCAACGCGCTGCGAATTTGGGCCTCGATGGACGCTTTAGATTTTTTCTAGACAACGACCCCAAACACACTGCAGGCATTGTGAAGAACTGGCTGATTAGGAATTGTCCTCACGTGGTGAATCCACCAGCACAGTCGCTTGACCCTAACGTGATTTAAAATTTGTGGGCAATTTCAGACCAGGCCGTCAGAAAGACGACCATAACAAACAAAAACGACCTGAAAAGAGCCTTATTAAAAGAATGGCAAAATATTCCAAAGGAGACAACACAGAAACTGGTGGCTTCGATGGAGAGTCGTTTGAAAGGTGTTCTCAAGGCCAAAGGAGGTCACACGAAATACTGAATTTAATTAAAAGCATTTTTATTTAAGACTTGGTGCACTGCACAAATTAAGCAGTGAGCTAAAAATATTGAATAATTTTTTTTTATACTTTGATACCAAAGGTATCATAGTATATTGGGTTTGTGCAATGTCCGTCGTGGTGTCTGTCCGTCCGTCTGTCCGTCCGTCCGTATGAACGCAACTTTTTTCGACACCCTTAAAGCTAGAGCCTTGCAACTTTGCAAATATCTTGGTACATGTCTTCGTCAGACAAAGTGTTAAATCTGGGGCTGTACGACCTCAGGGGGCCTGAGAAATCGATAACAAGTCGATACACCTCGAAGTGCAAATCGATAAAACACATATATATCCCACATTTTAGCAGCTAGAGTCACCAAATTTGATGGCAAGATAGCTGGTGACATTCCTCAAAAAATTACATCAAAAGTTTGGATGCCACGCCCACCTATTCCGCCCCCAGCCCCTCTCCGATTATAAACAAAAATGCCTGTATCTTCTACAGTTTTGAAGCTATAGCCACCAAAATTGACATGAAGGTAGATGCTGACATCTGACAAAGTTATGCATCAAAACATTGGATGCCACGCCCCAAAACAACGGGACATGCCCCACCGTCCTAAAAAAAAAAAAACCGAAATGCACGTATCTTTGCCAGTTTTTAAGCTAGAGTCACCAAATTTGGTATGAACATTGGTAGTGACATCCGTTACAGATCTGCATCAATATTTTGGATGCCACGCCCACTTATACCGCCCACCTCTATATCTTTCTCAGTTTTTGGGCTAGAGTCACCAAATTTGGTATGAACATTGGTTGTGACATCCGTAACAGGTGTGCATAAAAAATTTTTATGCCATGCCCACTTATACCGCCCACCTCTATATCTTTGTCGGTTTTTGCGCTAGAGTCTCCAAACTTGGTAGGGGGATAGAAAGTGCCATCCGCCACAGATAAACGTCATGCCTCCCCTTTCTGCCTGATTTTTTTACCCAAAACCCTCATAAATTACTATTTGCACTCAGAATCCTTAACACAGCTATGTAAACTGGTATCAAAGTATATCGCAGTCGGTTGCGTCCGACTGCAACGTTTTTACTTGTTTTAGTTGTAAGTGTTATTCTAAAAAATAAAACAAACATTTATACAAAATATCTCTCGTGGGCAGACAAAAAGTACTTTTTAATAAAACAACGACATTGTTTTTGGTCTGCGTTTTTAACACACTCTTATTTTGTTTGTTGATAATATAAATGTACATGATGCAAATGACATATGATGAAAATTGAGTTAAAAAGCCTATGAGATTTAAGATATCTGTATGTGTGCAGGATTAAATGCTGGCATTCAAAGCTGGGTACATAAAAAAGCTCAAACAACGAAATTAAAATACTGAGTCAAGTCCAACGTCATGTAAAAGCACAATTTTGTGTTTGTGTGTTTACATTGTTACACATGTGTGTGTGTGACTGCACACACTCGCGATGTGAGCGAGGACTCCACACTTGTAGCAAGCCTTACTCAAGGCGGCCGTGCTCTTACAATGAGCAGCGGTGCATCCATACTGCATTCACTTGAAGCAGCGCCTTGGCTGCATCAGGGACCTGATGCGGCAATGCGTCCAGTCGATGCGAAATTTTGAATTTTCACCAGCTTTACCGCCTTAGCCGTTTGAAGGCCAGGCCAGCACTGTGTGTGTCTATGGACCTGTAATCGGATGCTGGGCAGAGGCGGCAGCTGCAACTGCCACATCAGCCAGATTCAAGAGTTGGAAATGCTTTCGATCCGCCACTGAAGCAGCCAGGGACTCCAAAAGATTGTCATGGACAGCAGTTGACGGATGATTTCCAACAAGCAGTTGATGTTCATGCTGCTGCTTTGTTGTGCTTGAAGACTTTTTAAATGTAGCTTTTTACAAACAGAAGACAACAACATTTTGAAAATATTACTGGCCAAAGTGACATTAAACTAAACCATTTTAATGAAGCCAATCGACTCAATAAAAACGTACGACGTAGCATTACATCAAGTAAAAATTTAAAAAAAATAGTGGCCTTTGATTTTATATCAACACCAGTAAGTGACCCGCTTGCTTCGCTGCGCCGATCCACTCTTAAAAATGTTTACCACTATTATAGGAGGAATACAGTTTCCAGTTTTATTTTTCGTTAAAATACTAACATTTCTTAAAGGTTATTTATTTTGGAAAGAAAGGACGCTATTTAAATTTTTTTTTGATCCCCGGGTTTGGTCAGAATCAATTTTGTAACCAAGTCAAACGAGGAATTCCATTGTTTGCGAAATTTTTGCGAGGAATTTTAGTTTATTACATCCGCAATAACATCCAGGACATCTACCTTCAAATTTTGCTACAGCGTCTTTTTCTATAAAAATATTCGTTAGAGCATCATCCTCGTCCACCGTTGCACCTTCTAAAATTAAGACAATTTTTGAATCAGATGATTAAAATATATTTTTTGACGTTACTATTTTGTATCAAAAAAAAAAAAAAAAAAAATGCAATGACTACAAAACACTGCGATTACTTTCACTAAAAAAATATTTTGAGGTACAATAAATTAATAACTCGCTTATGCTTGCTATAAACGATATAGATGTGGCAAACTTTAAGGAACAGGAACAGTATTAGAAAACCGACGTTTTGATTGCAAAAAAACAAACATCGAAACTCCGCAGCAGAAATTTTATGTTCGCATGATCTTCGGGGCAACTGAATTTCCAAGGCCGATTTTCGAGCATTTTCAGGAATTTTAGTAGTTGAGGCTTCTTTTCTTTAAAATTTTCAGAATGTAGAGCTGTTGGCTTTCATTAAGATTGAAAAGTGCTGGCGAAGACATTTCCGTTTGAATATAAAAGGCCGTTCTCGTATTATTTCAGTGATTGTCGGAGCAGGATTCATCTTATTGAAATAGGCTCGCTAAAGTGGGAAGCAATCGTTTGTAATACGAAAAAAAAAAAAACACACACACAAACAAAGCAACGTACGGTAAAATGTAGTAGCACGCAAGCCGCCGTCGTGGTGCACTTTACCGTTTTCTCACTGCGCTGCTGCGACGCGATGAACGGTCTGAAATTGCAAGCAAAATTATATGATTTTAATAATTTCATTCAATTCAGTTGCTACTTACAGCTTGATCCTCAAAAACCTGCTTCCAAAATACAGTAGCACGCAAGCCGCCTCAAAATATCTGTGTCGTAAATGTTTAACTCACACAATGGTCACTGCTAGCCGGCCTCAACTCGCGAGTGTCAACTCACAAACGAAAATGACAATCGCATGCAAGTCTTGCACACGATCACAACTACACACTCGATGCGTAAAAAAACGCGTTTTTTTCCTGCAAAAGTAGATTACGTTTGCGCAAATTTAAACACGCAGTGTTCATAATTACTGCTGATTAGTATTTTTTCACATTTTAATAGTAATGCACACCAAGGAATGTTTAAATGTACGCTAAAATTGAGAATTTACATCACATGTGTGTACTATTAAGCAGCAAACAGCCCGTACACTACATTTTATATCCTTAAGGTGGGTATCCAGTACAGCAAAAAAAAAAATTTCCCATACAAAATCGTCGTAGCGGAAATGGTTTTTTTTGGCTGCGTGTTTTCTAGGCATCCAGTTACGTAGCAAAAATACTAAACTTCTTATCGATAGTAGCTATCAAATAAATATGTACACACTGGCGCTCGGCTCAGGAAATACCAAATATTCTATTGTTGTTTCTTGACCAAAACGCTTGAGAGCTCAAACTTGAAATTATAGCCAAACTTTATTGAACTATGTGAAATTACATTATTTTAAACAAAAACAAGTAAAAACGTTGCAGTCGGACGCAACCGACTGCGATATACTTTGATACCAGTTTATATAGCTGTGTTAAGGATTCTCACAATGTTCCCATCAAATTTGGTGACTCTAGCTTAAAAACTGGCGAAGAGACATGCATTCAGGTTTTTATTTGGGCTGTGGGGCATGTCCCGTTGTTTGGGGGCGTGGCATCAATTTGACGCATATCTGAGTCTGATGTTAGCATCTCCCTTTATGCAAATTTTGGTGGCTATAGCTTCAAAACTGTAGGAGATACAGCCATTTTTGTTTATAATCGGAGGGGGCTGGGGGCGGAACAGGTGGGCGTGGCATCCAAACTTTTGATGCAGTTTTTTGAGGAATGTCACCAGCTATCTTGCCATCAAATTTGGTGACTCTAGCTGCTAAAATGTGGGATATATAAGTGTTTTATCGATTTGCACATCGAGGTGTATCGACTTGTTATCGATTTCCCAGGCCCCCTGAGGTCGTAGAGCCCTTAATTTAACACTTCGTCTGACGAAAACATGTACCAAGATTTTGCAAAGTTTGCAAGGCTCTAGCTTAAAGGGTGTCGAAAAAGTTGCGTTCATACAGACAGACAGACTCACACCATGACGGACATTGCACAAACCCAATATACTTTAATACCTTTGGTATCAAAGTATAAAAACCCAGGCGCACACTATGTGTATTTTGTTTTTACAATTATCTGCAAGTGCGACGCGAGATGTTACAGCGCATGTGTTTTGTTTTTGTAAGCTCGCTCGTGATCAAACCCTCAGTGTATGCAATAGTCTGGCGCCTAGTTTTAAAACGTGGAATGAGTCAAACTGAGCACGCTCCAGGACATAAGTGTAAAAGGTGCCCCAAGGAGTTGTCGGATCGAGTCCAAATTTTGCATCCATAATTTTTTTACACGCCCTCATGTCCTGACCAAGCTTCGTTCAGATTGATTAATTTAAAGGCTAGCGCTAGTACAAAAGTTGTCATGGTGTCTGTTTGTCCGTCCGTCCGTACGTTCGTCCGTCTGTCCGTCCGTCCGTCTGTCTGTATGAACGCAACTTTTTGACAACCTTAAAGCTAGAGCCTTGCAACTTTGCAAATATCTTGGTACATGCCTTCGTCAGACAAAGACCTCATTTACACGCTGAAGTTTTTTCATTAATTTTTTATTAATTCCGTTTTGAAACTTCTTCGGAAGTCAGGTCGCATTTACACGCTGAAGCTTTTCAGTGAAATTTTTCGTTGTAAATGCAAGTCTGGTTTTTAATCTATCATCGATATAATTATAATTATATAAATGGTCGTGCTGCTGATATTGAGTTAAGAGCAGCTCAATTAATTCATTCAACCAGAACATTTTTTCACTTTAAATATGCCAACTCATGTTAAAGCAAATTTTTTATAATGCGATATGTGAATATCGATAGCTTGATTATTCACATGAAACACTGTGCAACTCTGTGTTTACATACTATCGGAAGAAGGCAAAGCATAATGAGAAGAAAAAATACACGACTTAACAATTAGTGAATTTCTGCTTGAAGTTCACCCCCTTGAATACAAACAAAAGATTTAGTATGAAAATTAACCAAAAAACTTCAGCGTGTAAATGAGGTCAAAGTGTTAAACTTAGGGCTCTACGACCTCAGAGGGCCTGGGAAATCGATAACAAGTCGATACACCTTGATGTGCAAATCGATAAAACACTTATATATCCCACATTTCATCAAATTTCATGTCATCAAATTAGGGGGCAAGATAGCCGATGACATTCCCGAAAAAACTGCATCAAAAGTTTGGATGCCACGCCTACCCCTTCTGCCTGATATTTATACCCAAAACCCCATATATAACTATTTGCACACAGAATCCCTAACACAGTTATAGTACATAACTGGTATCAAAGTATTTCGCAGTCGGTTGCGTCCGACTGCAACGTTTTTACTTGTTTATTTATTCGCTTTGTTTACTTTTTTTAATTTAATGCCTCAGTGTGACCATGTATCTCCACACATTGGGGGACTATGGTCACACTGCCTACGCTTCCAAAATATATTACCAATTTCGGGCCATAAATTTTTTGCTGTACTGGATACCCACCAGTGACCTGCAGCGGTGCCTGATTTCAGCACTACTAGTGTACTCGTTCAAAGTGCGGTGGCGGTATGATTACCAACGCACAAAGTGCGGTGGCAGTATGATTACCACCGGCAAAGTGCGGTGGCAGTATGATTACCACCGCACAAAGTGCGATGGCAGTATGATTACCACCGCACAAAATGCGTTGGCGGTGGTACACACACCAGGTACTTTTTTGATGCGTCAGCCTCGCACACACCAAATGTTTACTCCGTTATTCTTACAACGTTTAGGAATATAAGTTATCAAGTAACCCGCGCACTCAGAGTGCCCAGCCCTCACAGGGCGTAGCGCTGACGCTGCAAGGCAGCAAGTCAGTGGCCGAGTAGCGGGCGTTGCGCTGATGCAATATGCTAAGCCAATGCCCGAGCAACAAAGTCAGCTATGGTAACATGACTCTGGCGAATGTCGCAAGAGCATAGTTATGATTATGCTGAGTCGGCTTGCCGGCTATGACTTGGCTGCTCGAGCTCGAGTTCTGTAGGTTAGTGGTTAAGCATTTTTGTATTCTTGAATCAGTTCTGTGTATGACTTTATAAAATAAACTCACTTTACTCCGGCAACCAGCCGCACACAATCAATTGATTATAATTAAATTGATATTACTGCTGAGCCACAAGGCCAATAGTATCTGAAGGCGAAGTCAAGCCTTCCAACCTAATCCTCCTAAATAGTGCCACGCCTCGTTGGATACTGCCAAGAAGGAAGAACAACTTTACTGACGCCCAACGTTTTTTAAGAAGCCACACCCGTTAGAAGGTTACCTCACAAAATGTAAGTGGAATGTTTAATCTGAAACTTTAAGTCGTGTGTGTTAAGTGTTCAAACATATAAAATAATACAAAATCGTAAACGAAATCGTAAACAGTGAGACAACAAAAAACTCTGATTATAAAATATAAACTATCTGCGCGCAATTTATGTCCCCTGTTGTATAATATTTATTGTTTTCGCTGCTACACTGTGCGTGTCAATTTTGTCTGCTAAAGCTGATGAGTTGGGTACGTAGGTGTTCGGGGTAGCGTGGACTTCTTTCACTTCGGGGTGGGGAAGCGGTTGCTTCCAAGTCTTCTCAATACTTCTTAGGTTAAGTTGTAGAAAAGAACACTCGCGTGCGCGTCTTGTCGTTTTCATGAGTTTATTGCGATTGAAACTTAACATTAACATTGATGCTTCCAACTACTAATTACAAGAATGTTGCTAAGACCTTCTGCTTCATGAGGCCACCTTTGAGAGAGGATGGGAGGCGGCAGCTCCTTGTTCAGTGCCTACTTTTAGGCATGAACATACCGCCCCCTTGCATCGTCATGCAAAGAAAAGAAAAATGGAAATGGAATGCTGCCACGGACCCAACTATTGTTGGTGGGCACATAAGCCGGACAAGATCCAGCCAAAAACGGTGTTTTGGGCCAGGAGTTCGCCTTCGTTTGGGATCACCCCTGGCAGGATGATTTCGGAATAAATATCGGCCCCCAACACCAAACTGGTCATGCTTGACCGAAACCAATTAACATCAGCCAGCTGGATGTTGGCTGTGATTTCCTGTTGGGGCTCCGCAATAGGGTTGCCGGGGGTGCGAATCCTGGTCGTCACCACTTCGAACACGACTTGCTTGGAAAAATCGGATGACCGCGACTTGACAACGGCCGTGCATGCCCTCTCCTGACCGACGCGTTCGACGGAAAGCTTATAAGCCGTTGCCAGATCTGCGTCGATCCGGCTAAGGGCGCAGCACGGGTCGATCACGGCCCGCATCTCGAATACCTTGGAACCCGTGTCAAGTCGCAGTCCAACCGTCGGCAGCACGGTCGTGCGATGTCGCTCTAGAATCTCCCTGAGCGAGAGCCCATTCGACGGCCTGGCTGGGCGAAGGTTGGCGGGAGAGACTTGCCATGCTGGATTTGCCTGTCGCCTCGGTGCTGGAACAGGCGGCCGATTGGGTGCCACATTCGCCTGTCGCCTGGGTGCTGGAACAGGCGGCTGCTCCTCAGCCATATGCAGCAGCGTGTGATGATCGCCTTGGCACTCGTGGCACCGATCCTCACGTCTACACGTTGCACCTGAGTGCTGGTGCGCGAGGCACTTGGGGCAATACTTATTAATAAGTACGGCCCGGAGCCGCTTCTCTGCCGCCAGCTTCATAAATCGCTGGCACTTCCGGAGGGCGTGTATGCCACGGCACACGCGGCATCGGAACGACGATGTTCCCTTCGGTGCTTTCCGCTGTTGCTGCTTACGTGGTGCCATTTTGCTGCGTGATGAAAAGAGAGAAGGGAACGAGACAGAGATTAACATCGAGATAAGGTGATATCTCAAGACCGCATAGCAGTCTCTGTGGGAAGCAATATTAGCTTCGCGATCGGACGTTTTACGACGCCTCGGGCAGTCAAGACGTCGACTACTCGAACCTTGAGGTCGACACCAGGATAGGTGGTTTGGATGCGCCCGAGGCGCCACTCGTTAGAAGGAAGGTTATCTTCTTTGATAACCACGAGGTCATTAGGTTGGAGATCACGGGACGGCAATTGCCACTTAGTCCGTTTGTGGAGCTCCTTGAGGTATTCCTCTTTCCACCGCAGACAGAAATGTTGGTGAAGCGACTTAAGACGCTGCCAGCGATTTAAAATAGACGCTGCATCTGCGCCAATTTCTGGCTCGGTGGTAGACAGGAGTGGACCCCCGACAAGGAAGTGACCCGGGGTCAATGCCAGCAGGTCAGTCGGGTCTTCGGACATTGGCGAAATTGGACGAGAATTCAAGCACGCCTCTACTTTGGACAATAGAGTTGACAGCTCCTCAAAGGTGTGCTTGAATGTAGAAACAGATTTATAAAACAAAGTTTTAAAGCTTTTCACCCCTGCTTCCCATAAGCCACCCATGTGTGGCGCACTAGGAGGGTTGAAGTGCCAGGACAATTGCTGATGGCTATATTTGGAAAGCACAAGATTTCTTGTAGCCTCCAGAAACTCACGCGACAGGACTTTGGCAGCTCCGACAAATGTTTTGCCATTATCGAAATGCATCGTCGCTGGACACCCACGCCTAGCTATGAATCTAGCAAACGCCGCTAGGAATTTCTCGGTCGTGAGGTCCGAAGTAGCTTCTAAATGGACAGCCTTGGTGCTAAAACACACAAAGACGCACACGTACCCCTTTGTTATTAAACATGCTCGGCCCGTATAGTTCTTAACATCGAAGGGGCCGGCGAAGTCCACACCTGTATGTGTGAAAGGGCGTGAAAAGGAGGTACGTTGTGCTGGAAGCTCACCCATTTGTTGAGTCTGGAGCCTCTTGCGATGAACCACGCAAATCTTGCAGGAATGGATTGTGGATTTGACCAAAACTTTGAGGTTTGGGATCCAATACTTTGCTCGGATGAGGCGCACCATCAGCTGGTTGCCCCCGTGCAAGGAAATTTTATGAATGAAACCTACCAGAAGGCGAGAATACGGACATGAATACGGCAGTATAATTGGGTGACGCTCATCATAACTGAGAGTCTCGCAGGATCGGATGCGACCACAGGCCCGAATGACTCCGTTCTTGTCTAAGAACGGGTCCATGTTACGAAGACTGCTTGAGCGTGGGATGGATTTCCCTTGAAGCAGTTCCTTATACTCTGCCGCGTATTCAGCTCTTTGGGTGAGGGTGACCAGTTTCTCTTGAGCTTTGGAAAGCTCGTTATGAAGCAGCTCGGTTGACCTTGGACGTGAGCTTCCCTTGCAGAGCGATACGAAGCGTAGCACGTACGCAAACACGCGCATCGCTCTATCGAACTTGGAGAATCGTTCGAGAAAACTGAAATCAGAACTGGTGGTCACCATATTGACCTTGATTGGACGTTGTTCCAGTTCTGTGTCGAGGTGAAGTTCAGTAGAAACTGGCCACTGCTGTTGTGGTACCTTCAACCATTCTGGCCCGTGCCACCACAGTGAACTGTTGAGTAGTTCAACTGCTGATACCCCACGGCTCGCGAGGTCGGCTGGATTGAACTCGGACCGTACGTGGCGCCACTGTTTGGAGTCTGTGGACTGAGTAATTTTAGTTACTCTGTTTGCCACAAACGTTGACCACGCACATGGAGGCTTAGTTAGCCATGCTAAAACTATGGTTAAGTCCGTCCAGTAGTAGCACTCAAAATCTTTAAGTGGAATCTGTGGAATTATTGCTGCCGACAATTCGGCAAGCAATACAGCTCCGCACAACTCTAGTCGTGGAATGGAAACGGTTTTTGTGGGAGCGACTCTAGTTTTTGCTGTAAGGAGGTGGACAGAGATTCCACAGCGAGTCTCCGTGCGGACATAAAGCGCCGCACCGTATGCGCTCTGAGATGCATCACAGAAACCATGGATTTGGAATCGAAACGTTGGTTGGGTTTCTACCCATCGTGGAATGCGCACCTTGCCGAGACTGGAAAAGTGGTCAAGAAACTCCTGCCACTTCAAAGTGAGATCATCGGGTAGAGAATCATCCCACCCTAACTCCCTGAGCCAAGTCTCCTGCATGAAGATCTTTGCTCGGACCACGACAGGCGCTAACCACCCGGCTGGGTCGAAAAGCTTCGCAATCTGCGAAAGCACTTCTCGCTTGGTTATTGACGTTTGCGAAACCTGGGAAGGTGTAAAGAAGAACTCATCAGAATCTGCTTTCCATCGGATTCCGAGAGTTTTTGCTGCACTGGCTTCCTCTAGTTCAAGGAAGTCAGAACTTAAGCGATGTTGCTCTGGAATTACCTTGAGCAAATCTTTCTTATTGGAGGTCCACTTTCTTAGGGAAACCCTGCGGACTCAAGTGCATTACGGAGTTCGGATATACATTGTACCGCACGACTCTTAGTGTGAGCTCCTGCTAACACATCGTCCACGTACATGTAATTGGAGATAATGTCACTTGCTAAGGGGTAGCGACACTGCACATCTTTCGCGAGTTGCTGCAGTACTCTTATCGCTAGAAATGGGGCACAGTTAACTCCAAAGGTAACTGTGTTTAGTTCGAAATCGCGAACCTCATTGTCCCTGGTTCGGAAGAGGATTCTTTGGTATGGTGTGTGTTTGGGATCCACCAGGATTTGCCTGTACATTTTGGTAATGTCAGCGTTAAACACATACTCAAAGAATCGCCATTTTAAGATCTGCATGGTCAGATCTGATTGGAGAACGGGTCCTGCATGTAGGACGTCGTTAAGACTTTTGCCGTTTGAGGACGGACTGGAGGAGTTAAACACAACGCGAAGCTTTGTGGTGGTACTATCGGGCTTGTACACAGCGTGATGTGGAAGGTAGAAATTACCTGATGCGTTTGTAGCGGGAACTGGCCTCATATGACCAAGGTCCGAATACTCCTGAAGGACCTTATCGTACTGCTCTTTTAGTGCAGCGTTTTTGTTTAAACGGCTTTCACTGCGAAGGAGCTGAGCCAGTGCGATAGATCTCGAATGACCCAAGTTAATGGCATCAGGAGTCTTGAAAGGAAGGGTGACAACATACCTACCACTTGCGGTTTTGGTAGTTGTCTGCTGAAACAACTTCTCACAGGCTGTGTCGGACTCTTTTACCAGCGTAGCTGGGATATCCTCCACCTCCCAAAACTTTGTGAGAAGTTGCTCCAATCTTGCTTCTGGGTTAAGCAAAATTTGCGTGGAGAAGGCCGAAATGACTTTGGCATTGGAGTTTGGAACTGGACCCGTAATGGTCCAACCAAAAATCGTCTCTTGCCCTAAAAGAGTGCCACAAATATTGGCGTAAGACCCTTTTAATAAGATGGACGGAAGTATGTCAGCTCCCAGCAAGACATCTATCTGGGAACTCTTGTAAAAACTAGGATCTGCCAGTTGCAGATTAGGAAGCCCTTCCAAAGAACTTTGAGGGATTGTGTAGGAGGGCAGATTTCCTGCCACCTTTGGAAGTACGTAAGCCGAAGTTTCAATTTGGATTCTTGGCTTAATTGGAGAGCCAATATGGAAATGGCATAATCGCTGCGGTTGAGCTGCAATGGCTCCATTGAGCCCGGAAACTTGCGCGTCAACCGATTGATACTGGGGTCGTATCAATTTAAACAGCCGTTCTGATATAAATGTTGCTTCTGAACCTGAGTCGATCAAAGCACGTGCTGGATATTTTGTTCCCAAGGAACATACTTGAATAATTGCCGTGCCGAGAAGGACATTCTGCGTGCTTGCAGAGAAGTAGTTTTGGACCGTTGGTTGTGACTGCGAAGTGGACTGTATGTGGAGAGACGGGTCCAAAACTGTTCCACCTGCTTGGGAACTCGTCTGACGATGTAGGAGTGTGTTGTGACGTCCCTTGCAGGTGTGGCAATTATGAGCACTAGTGCAATCTTTTAGGATATGACCCCTTGCGAAGCAGTTTAAACATAGTTTGTGCTGCTTAATGGTATTGGAACGCTCTTGCACAGACATATGTAAAAATTTCGGACAAACACGGATCGGGTGATTCTCTTTCGCGCAAAGTTTGCAAGTCTGGATGTTGGCATTGACTTTGGCCTCAAAGGAGTTCACTCTTTTGGATGACGGATCTTTTCTAGGTGCCTGCGCAGGAACATGGGGCCGTACATCTTCGATTGCCTCCAATGTCCTGTACCGCTCTAAAAGGAAATTGTTCAATTCACCCCAAGTCGGAATATCTACTTTGCTTTGGAGCGACTGTTCCCACAGGGAAAGGGTGAGCTTTGGAAGCTTTGACGAGCACATAAAAACGAGGAGACAATCCCAATTCTCAATTGAAATATTGGAAAGTTCTAGAGCCGACAGGCACCCTTGAATGGTGCTCTGTAATTCTTTTAACGCGGCTCCAGACTCGTGGGAAATGGGTTGGACATTGAACAGGATTCGCAGTTGACTGTTGACCAACAATCTTTTGTTCTCGAACCTGTGGACAAGTGCTTGCCATGCTGTCGCAAAACCATCATTTGTGAGCGGAGACTTAGACACGATAGCCTTAGCATCGCCACTAGTCTTCGCATTTTAATGAAACAGCTTTTCGACTGGGGTGAGACTCGGATTGTTTATATATACCGCTGTGAAAATGTCCCGGAATGTAGGCCATTTCAAATAGTCTCCGGAAAAGACTTCGGTATCAACCGGCGGTAAGCGGCAGCCTCTTGGCTGATAGGCACTACTTGGACGGGGTTGAGGAATTGTAGCATTCTCTATCTGTTCACTGAGCATGGACGCGCAACGTTCGTACGCCGCATAGCAGTGATCATATTTCGCATGCAGAGTTGCTATATCAACTTCGCTGCGCTGATCAGCGGATTCGGACAACACACGTGAACAACGTTCGAATTCTTGTTCGACCTTGTCCCACAAGCTGCGAACTTGATCTTGCCGGACCCTGAGCGTGTGTAACGACACGTCGGAGTGGAGGCGAATTTCGACTCAAACTGACTGAGACGATCAGTCACCGAGATGAAATTCGTAAGCACAAACAGACTGGTCATCTTTAAATTTAAACCGGCAGACCTCGTTATATGCGGTGGTACAGCGAAAGGAAGTTTGGCAGAGGTGGATGCAATAGGATTAATTATTTCCTTACTTCCTGCAGCACTTCGCGTAACGGCTGGGCTCGGATCGGAGTTTGTTCGTGTATGTTGCCCGAGTGGAGCAGAAAGGAGATGCTTTTTATCCTTTTCGGAGTCAATTGGCATACTAAAATCTTAGCCGCCAGAAAAATGGATAAATTTTTATATTAACGGACGATGAGCACACGGACAATGCAATTCGGACGAGTGGAATGAAAAAAAACAGCACACAGATAATAAATAATTAAAATTAATTATTTATTAAAACTTTTAAATAAACCACAAAATTAGCGAATTCTTAACAAAAGCGCACTAAAAGACCCTTTGCGAATTGTTAATAATCTGAAGATCGATAAAGAATCAAAAAAAAACAGAGACAAAAAACTTAAACACAATTGTATATTGTAAGTGATCGCCGTATGCTGAACACAGAAACTACGTAATACGTTAAGACCGCTTAAGCTTTCGACTCTATGATTTTCGTTCGTTGCGTATGGAGTAATCGATATCGATGTATGTAGTATGTTGGTTTAATAAAGACAATGCTCGTATTGTTTTATAAATAATTGTAACAATAATAGTGTTTATTTAATTAATTATTGTGTTATGTGATCGTGTGTATTATGCCGCCTGTTTAGTTCTTTATTAATCTCTTTGTGTTGTGGCGGCCGAAAGTTATTACGTTATAAGTGTTTGTATTTTTGTTATGTGCATATGTGTGTCTATTGTGTGTTGTTTTTCTTTTATAAAAGTACGTAGAAATAGGACAAAAATATTAACCCAATGCAATATGTATAATTGGAAATTAATTATCTGGGTGTTAAATGTAAATATTTGTCGGCAGTGCGTATATAAGTATATATATCGTACGCTTAGATTTGGCCGACAACTGTGTGTATGTATGTATGCAGGTACTTGTTGCAATTTGTACTAATAAATATGTGCGTATATGTTTATACTTTAATATGTGCTTAATATGTTTAGATTTTAATATGTGTGTAATATTTAGTGATATAATTATAAGTTATTTAATTGTGGACGTGTATTTATTGTATCGGACGATCTTTTGCATATGTCGGCAGCTCTGTAAGTATGTATGTATGTCTTGAGTTTAATTGCCGGCATATGCTTTTAGATTTGTATGTACATATATACATATGTAGTTTATTTGTTTGACAATTATTGTTATTTGTGACTGCAGATGGACAATAATTAAATGTATTTACTATTGTGCGTATTGATGGATAAGTCGTCATGGAAAAAAGCCGGCATGCATATGAATGTACATATGTATGAATGTACTTGTATGTATATATGTAGAACAATCAAATATTTAGCAAATAAATGATTTTATTTCTACCTCCAAATGAACTGGCTTTTTTAATTATTTGGGACTTGTGGAAATATTTAAAATTTCAGGCATAAATTTTCTCCAATATGGCGCCTTATGTACAAGGCTATGTACGGAATATATATATATATATAAGTGAAAAATATGGCGGCTGAACTTTATTTGGAGGAATTATATTGATATAATTCTGGACTTGCCCTTTTGTGGGCATTAAAATCGGAAACGCAAGGGAGTGAACTGGCAGGTAAGTACCAGTATGATAAGTATATTTTAGCACTGGATTTGCCGCTTGGCAATGTGCATTAATAAAGGAAAAAATATGACTTATCTGATCTTTTAAAAGAAATCCAACGATGACGAGGTTGTAGTGGTGAGCCTTGAAAATATCCTGGGTGACAAATCCGGCTCGAAGGACCAATGTTCGGGGTAGCGTGGACTTCTTTCACTTCGGGGGTGGGGGAAGCGGTTGCTTCCAAGTCTTCTCAATACTTCTTAGGTTAAGTTGTAGAAAAGAACACTCGCGTGCGCGTCTTGTCGTTTTCATGCGTTTATTGCGATTGAAACTTAACATTAACATTGATGCTTACAACTACTAATTACAAGAATGTTGCTAAGACCTTCTGCTTCATGAGGCCACCTTTGAGAGAGGATGGGAGGCGGCAGCTCCTTGTTCAGTGCCTACTTTTAGGCATGAACAGTAGGGAAATTAAGCAAGAATACGATAGTGACGACAGCTTAAACGTACTAAATATAAGTGAAATTACTGTGCAAAACGAACTCGCTATGAATATCGACACGAATCAGTTAAATGCTATTATAGACGGTGCCGTTAGAAGCGCGTTAGCCGAACAGGAAAACCGCTTAAAACTAGAATTTCGTGCAGAGGTTGAGGCTTTACAACAGCAAGTGAATAGCTTACAGATAGATACACCACAGGTAGAAGCCTATAGCCGCATAATTATAGATCGCACTGTTAGCTGCGATGTAAAACTTGACATTGTAAAATCTATCCCAGAGTTCGACGGCGAACAAAGTGATTACGTGGCTTGGCGGCAGTCAGCCATTGACGCGTATGAAATCTTTAGGTCATACCAGAACAGTGAGGCGCACTATCAAGCCGTCACGATTTTAAGAAATAAAATTCGTGGCCCGGCAAGAGCGCTATTAGTGTCACATAGTACGGTATTGAATTTTGACGCCATTATTGCTAGGTTAGATGTAACTTACGCAGATAAGACTTCACTTCGAGTTCTGCGCCAAAGATTGGAAATGGTTAGGCAAGGAGAGCTAAGCTTGATGCAGTATTATGATGAAGTGCAGAGAAATTTGACACTTGTGACTAATAAAGTCGTTATGTCACACGATGCGAACGCTGCCGTGTTACTTAATGCTGAAGTGAGAAATGATGCACTTCACGCCTTCATCTCAGGTCTGAAGAGATCTTTGAAAGTAATAGTGCACCCCGCGCAACCCAAAGAGGCAAGCATCGAGCGAAGTATGTTCGCTAATTCCTATGCCAAAGCAATGGAAGACAGAAATCATGCTTCTGAAAGCAATAGGCAGCCAAACCGCCAGTATGATAGGCAGGGTAGGAGTGGTGGTAATGAGCGGGCTCCCGAAAGGAATCCCCACTATACAAAGAAACAGGGTCAGAGTAGGCCTCAGCAGGCAGAAAATACCCCAAAGAGTAACGACAGGCCACCACAAGAGCCCATGGAAGTGGACTCATCTTCTAAGTTCAGGCAGCAGACTAACTTTAACCCTCAAAAGAACGACCCCAATTCTGATAACAATAGAAATCAGAAAAGAAGCAGTAATTCC
Source organism: Scaptomyza pallida (assembly GCA_018152965.1). Lineage (NCBI taxonomy): Eukaryota > Metazoa > Arthropoda > Insecta > Diptera > Drosophilidae > Scaptomyza > Scaptomyza pallida. The sequence goes on from JAECXP010000220.1 coordinate 1,562,810, forward strand.
GAGCGCATGACAGGGCAGAGACGGCAGAGGGTGAACAATATAACTCAACAGACTCAACCTGAAGACTCACAAAAGTATCAGGAGGCAGCTACGGCAGCCGTAGCCAGCATAGATGATGATAGTGACTCTGGCAATGAAGCCGGATTGCTCAATTTTTTAGAGGACGCTCCCGGTTGCCATTTGTCGAAAAGCAGCTGGCTGGGAGAAAACTAAAGATACTTATCGACACTGGAGCGGCCAAAAACTACATTAAGCCCGTAAAGGAGCTCAAAGGAGTAGTATTGGTCGACTCCCCATTCGTTGTTAGTTCCATACACGGCTCTAACAAAATAAATAAAAAATGTTACATGTACATTTTTGGGCAAAAAGCCCCATTCTTTCTGCTTGACTCTAAATACGTTCGATGCCATCATAGGTCTAGACTTGTTAACACAAGTAGGGGCTACATTGGACTTAAAGTCTAGTACGATCAATTACGGTGACACAACAGAAATGTTGCAGTACCATAAGTGCGATAATGTAAATTTCACCCGTGTTGACGATATAGTAGTTCCGTCAACAATCAAAAGCGAATTTAAGAAGATGATGTTGAACAGAATTAAGGCATTTTCGACCCCTAACGAGGCGCTGCCTTTCAACACATCAGTCGTTGCGACAATTCGCACAACCGACAATAACCCCATTTACTCCAAGCTGTACCCACATCCAATGGGAGTAGCCGAGTTTGTAAACAAGGAAGTAAAGAACTTGTTGCATAATGGGATCATTCGCCCCTCTAAGTCGCCATACAACAATCCTACTTGGGTTGTTGACAAAAAGGGTTTTGATGAACACGGCAATAGAAATAAGAGATTGGTAATCGATTTTAGGAAACTAAACGAACAGACTATACCAGATAGGTACCCCATGCCCAATATTGCCATGATCTTAGCCAATTTAGGTAAAGCTAAATACTTTACCACGTTAGACCTTAAGTCTGGCTACCATCAGATATATCTTGCAGAGCAGGACCGCGAGAAAACGTCATTTTCTGTCAACGGGGGCAAGTACGAGCTCTGTCGACTGCCTTTCGGGTTAAAAAATGCTGGAAGCATTTTTCAAAGAACAATAGATGACGTTTTGCGGGAGCAGATAGGTAAGAGGTGCTATGTGTACATAGATGACGTCATAATCTTCTCTGAAAATGAGTCCGATCATGTTAAGCATATCGACTGGGTCCTAAAATGCCTCTGTGACGCCAACATGAAAGTCTCAAGGGAAAAGACCCATTTCTTCAAAGAAAGCGTAGAATACTTAGGCTTTATTGTAACAAAGGGCGGAGCTAAAACGGACCCTGAAAAAGTGCGCGCTATTCGAGAGTTCGAAGAACCCAAAAGTTTGTACGCACTCAGGTCTTTTTTGGGTCTTGCTAGTTACTATAGAAGATTTATTAAGGACTTTGCAGCGATTGCAAGACCTCTGACAAACTTACTTAGGGGCGAGAATGGCTCCGTTAGTAAGCATATGTCGAGAAAAAATTCCGATCACTTTCAATGACACAGAAAGAGAGGCATTCGATAGGGTAAGAAATATTCTGGCATCAGAAGACGTCATGTTAAGATATCCGGACTTTAAGAAGCCCTTTGACTTAACGACAGATGCTTCCGCGCATGGAATCGGGGCTGTGCTTTCGCAGGAAGGCAAGCCAATTACCATGATTTCTAGAACCCTAAAGGAATGCGAGACAAATTATGCTACCAACGAGAGGGAGCTACTCGCAATAGTATGGGCACTGGGAAAGTTACAGCAGTATTTGTATGGAAAGCGCGACATCAATATCTATACAGATCATCAGCCTCTTACTTTTGCGGTCTCAGATAAGAATCCAAATGCCAAAATCAAAAGATGGAAGGCCTTTATTGACGAACATAATGCCAAAATTTTTTACAAACCCGGTAAAGAGAACTTTGTGGCAGACGCGCTTTCGCGTCAAAATATTAACGCTTTACAAAACGAGATAGAGTCCGATGTTGCCACTATACACAGTGAGCTATCGTTGACCTACACTATTGATGCCACAGATAAGCCGCTTATAATTGCTTCAAAAACCAGATAATCCTGGAAGAGGCACAGTTTCCGTTGAAACGCACATTTGTGCTTTTCCGAGAGAAAATTAGGCACACCATATATTTCACGCGGGATGACGAAGCTCTCCGCGAGCTAAAACAAGTGGTGCAACCAGGCGTGGTAAATGCAATTCATTGCAATCTCCACACCTTGGCCTATATACAAGACGAGTTGGTAAGGGTTTTTCCGGCAACTAAATTTTGGCATTGCAAAAATCTTGTAACTGACATTACTGACCAGAACGAAAAAGAGAGATCGTTATAGCTGAGCATAGTCGCTTGCCCATAGGGCCGCACAAGAAAATGTTAAACAAATTCTGTGCGACTATTATTTCCCAAAATGTCTAAGCTAGTATCGGAGGTAATAGCCAACTGTAAGATATGCACTAAAGCTAAGTATAATAGGCATCCGAAAAAACAACAGCTTGGTGTGACACCGGTACCAACATATGCCGGCGAGATGCTGCATATCGATATATTTTCTACTGATAAAAAACAGTTCTTAACATGTATCGATAAATTTTCTAAGTTTGCCATCACGCAGCCTATAGTATCTCGGACAATAAAAGATCTAAAGATCCCAATTATCCAGCTGGTAAATTCTTTTCCCAAAACCAAGACAATATACTGTGACAATGAAGCAGCATTCAATTCAGAGACTATACGTCTCTATTAAAAAAACCAATTCGGGATTGATGTGGTCAATGCGCCCCCAATGCATAGCTCATCGAACGGGCAGGTGGAACGCTTCCACAGCACATTATCAGAAATAGCGAGGTGTCTTAAGTTAGAAAAGAAATTCGAAGACACTATTGAGCTCATAATGCAGGCGACCGTTAGGTACAACCGTACGATTCATTTCGGTTACCGGGAAGAAGCCGATAGAGGTAATTCACGCGTCAACCGAAGAATTCAAGGAAAACATTAGAAGCAAAATAACTAACGCTCAGCAGACTCAGCTAGATCGAATAATGCATCAAGGCAAAATAGGGTTTTTGAAGTAGGGGAAAAGGTATTTGTAAACAATAATAAAAGATTGGGCAACAAGCTGACCCCCTTGTGTTCTGAGGGAGACCATTCAAGCAGACCTAGGAACGTCTGTTCTTATTAAGGGGAGGGTGGTCCACAAGGACAACCCTAAGGTAGCTGCTCATATTTTCTTTTCCTTTTATAAACCATAATAACCAAGTTAAGAATAGTATTTAAGAAAATGAGCAAAAAAACTCATAGGAATAAATTGTCTCTTGCAGGTTCGTGGGCATCGTTCTTACTCTTTTCGCAGTTGTAAATGCGCGAATCACAGACTACTCGCATTCCAATTACATTCCCGTTATGGACGGAGAGGTAATGGTATGGGAGCAACGCAACTATTTAAGACACTCGAGCAACCTTTCAGAGTTCGTTGCGATGTTAGACGAGACTGACAGATTGACGAATTTATTCCCCCAATCGCATATGCGAAAACTTTTAGATATAGATATTGACCATGCCAGAAACTTGTTGTCCGCTTTAAAAATTCACCACCGTATAGCCAGAGGTATAGACTTTTGGGTACCGTATTAAAGGTAGTAGCTGGAACACCAGATGCCGCGGATTTCGAAGGAATTAGAATGACTGAGTCCCAACTCATCGAGTCCAACAATATACAAGTGGTAATTAACACCATAGCACAAAAACGAATTAATGAGCTTACGGAAACAGTAAATAAATTACTTTAAAGAAAGAAGGAGTACCTTACAGCACACCCCACCTTTACGAGTCATTATTGGCAAGAAATAGAATGCTAATTTCGGAAATTCAGAATTTATTGTTGTCAATCACTTTAGCTAAATCCAATATTATAAATCCTAGTATTTTTGACCACAACGACTTAAAGTCCATTCTAATTGAACATCCCACAGAGGTGCCCATAGTCAACCTAATGGAAGTATCTAATATAAAGATCTTCCAGTCCGATAACATAGTCCGTATATTAATTGACTACCCCAAATTAAGTTCATTTGCAAGAAGATAACAATGTTTCCCGTGGCACAAAAACATCATGCTCCAGCTGACAGACGACACAGTGGCGGAATGCACCAGCGGAATCGTGGCCGTCACAGACTGCGCGACCACCAGCTACACCTCCTTCTGCAAATTGGCGGATCATGAAACTTGCGCCAGCGGCTTTGCACTCGGGAGGCTCGGGCTCTCTGCCATACTCAGGCCAGCCACCTTAAGCCGATTACATTGGTGGATGAGGGAACAATAATCATCAACGACCATCCGGCACAAGTCAGTACAGATGACGGACCAGAGAGATTGGTACGAGGCACGAATTTAATAACGTTCCAGCGCCTGGCTATCATAAACGGGACTAAATACGTAAACCGCAAGATGGTATTAAGTAAGGCACCAGGAGTAGCTACGTCCCCATTGCTGAACGTCATCGGCCACGACCCAGTACTAAGTCTACCACTACTGAACCGGATGAACGAGCATAACCTCCGAGTGATACAAGAAGTTAAGGATCATGCAGAAGCCCAGTGGTCGCCCAAGGTCTGGTTTTTGGCCGGGGTAGGAGTCAGTCTGGTCTCCAGCGGTTCTATCCTTCTCTGCCTAGTTCTGAGAAGAAGACGAGCGTCGAGGGAGATAAAAAAACTGATGGACTTGTATGGAGTGCCCCGGGACGGCGGCAACTTTGAGGGGGAGCAGTTATCAAGTAACCCGCGCACTCAGAGTGCCCAGCCCTCACAGGGCGTAGCGCTGACGCTGCAAGGCAGCAAGTCAGTGGCCGAGTAGCGGGCGTTGCGCTGATGCAATATGCTAAGCCAATGCCCGAGCAACAAAGTCAGCTATGGTAACATGACTCTGGCGAATGTCGCAAGAGCATAGTTATGATTATGCTGAGTCGGCTTGCCGGCTATGACTTGGCTGCTCGAGCTCGAGTTCTGTAGGTTAGTGGTTAAGCATTTTTGTATTCTTGAATCAGTTCTGTGTATGACTTTATAAAATAAACTCACTTTACTCCGGCAACCAGCCGCACACAATCAATTGATTATAATTAAATTGATATTACTGCTGAGCCACAAGGCCAATAGTATCTGAAAGGCGAAGTCAAGCCTTCCAACCTAATCCTCTAAATAGTGCCACGCCTCGTTGGATACTGCCAAGAAGGAAGAACAA